>JAPWDM010000007.1:9533397-10133397 GCA_035578155.1 Brachynemurus nebulosus
ACAATAGGTGTTACCAATTTAACCTATTAACTAGTATTTTATGTAGATTAATGTTTTTTAACAATAGGTGTTACCAATTTAACCTATTAACTAGTATTTTATGTAGATTAATGTTTTTTAACAATAGGTGTTACCAATTTAACCTATTAACTAGTATTTTATGTAGATTAATGTTTTTTAACAATAGGTGTTACCAATTTAACCTATTAACTAGTATTTTATGTAGATTAATGTTTTTTAACAATAGGTGTTACCAAT
The DNA here is from genome assembly GCA_035578155.1 of Brachynemurus nebulosus. Classification (NCBI taxonomy): domain Eukaryota; kingdom Metazoa; phylum Arthropoda; class Insecta; order Neuroptera; family Myrmeleontidae; genus Brachynemurus; species Brachynemurus nebulosus. Next base: position 9,533,656 of record JAPWDM010000007.1, read on the forward strand.
TTAACCTATTAACTAGTATTTTATGTAGATTAATGTTTTTTAACAATAGGTGTTACCAATTTAACCTATTAACTAGTATTTTATGTAGATTAATGTTTTTTAACAATAGGTGTTACCAATTTAACCTATTAACTAGTATTTTATGTAGATTAATGTTTTTTAACAATAGGTGTTACCAATTTAACCTATTAACTAGTATTTTATGTAGATTAATGTTTTTTAACAATAGGTGTTACCAATTTAACCTATTAACTAGTATTTTATGTAGATTAATGTTTTTTAACAATAGGTGTTACCAATTTAACCTATTAACTAGTACTTTATGTAGATTAATGTTTTTTAACAATAGGTGTTACCAATTTAACCTATTAACTAGTATTTTATGTAGATTAATGTTTTTTAACAATAGGTGTTACCAATTTAACCTATTAACTAGTATTTTATGTAGATTAATGTTTTTTAACAATAGGTGTTACCAATTTAACCTATTAACTAGTATTTTATGTAGATTAATGTTTTTTAACAATGGGTGCTACCAATTTAACCTATTAACTAGTATTTTATGTAGATTAATGTTTTTTAACAATAGGTGTTACCAATTTAACCTATTAACTAGTATTTTATGTAGATTAATGTTTTTTAACAATAGGTGCTACCAATTTAACCTATTAACTAGTATTTTATGTAGATTAATGTTTTTTAACAATAGGTGTTACCAATTTAACCTATTAACTAGTATTTTATGTAGATTAATGTTTTTTAACAATAGGTGTTACCAATTTAACCTATTAACTAGTATTTTATGTAGATTAATATTTTTTAACAATAGGTGTTACCAATTTAACCTATTAGCTAGTATTTTATGTAGATTAATTTTATTTAACGATAAGTGTCACTAATTTAACCTGTTAGCTAATTTTACCTATTATTATATGATAGGTCTTATGTTGGATTTGATTAGTTTGGATTTGTTTATAATTTATTAAATATTGGATATTGAATATTGAATTCCGAAGCAGCGTACACAAACTGATTAATTACTTTAATCAATTACTTATAGATGTAAAAAAAGGAAAATTATTGACAACAACACATGGCGTTCCGTAACTGGTCACCCACGAAAGTACTTACCATGCCCGATGTTGCTTAACTTCGGTGATCGAACGAGAACCGGTGTTTTCAACATGGTATGGTCGTTGTCTGATTATGGATAAGCTATTTGTAAATATATAGACGAAAGTTAACTGTATGTTAAATTTTTTAATGAATTCTAATAAAAATAATCAATACCTATATACGAGAATGTAAAACAATGATACTTTAAAAATATTGTACATATAGAATTAAAATTGATTTCTTTTGACAAGATAAATCATAATTAAAAAAAAAAAAATAAACGTTTTAAGACTTATAAATTAATTGTGATTTTGTATCTACTGATATAGTATGCATTTTGTACACGTAAAATACAAATGGATAAAAAATTAAAAACAACTGGATAAATACCTAAAAATTCGTAAACGTAAGTCAAGTCAGTGTACATATTTAAACGTACAGTAATTAAGAATATTGAAATCTTCCTATATGAGAATATATTTTTATGATTTTTTTTCAACTATTTATAAAAGTGTTTATAACGTACACTTGTTTTAACAATACTTAAATTTTCTCCAAAACTATAAACTTTAAATATCAAAAATAAACCGTGTTGTGTTTCTTTTGACAGAATAAATCATAATTTAAAAAAAAAAAAAAGTTTTAAAATATATGAATTTTTTGTGATTTTGGTTCTTCTGATATAGTATGAATATTGTACACATAAAATACAAATGTATACGAAATTTGTAAATACGTAAACGTAAGTCAAGTTAGTGTACATATTTTAACGTAATGTAAGTAAATATATTGAAATCTTCGCATATGAGAATGTATTTTTTGATTTTTTATACTTTTGATAAAAGTTGTTTATAACGTACATTATAAATAACAAAATAGAAATTTTCTCCAAAACTATCAATTTTATATATAAAAAACAAATGTATATTCGTTTGTTTTAACAAAATTCATCATGTTTTAAAAAAAAGTTTTAAAATATATGAATTTTTGTGATTTTGGTTCTTCTTATATAGTATGAATATTGTACACATAAAATACAAATGGATACGAAATTTGTAAATACGTAAACGTAAATCAAGTTAGTGTACATATTTTAACGTAATGTAAGTAAAAATATTGAAATCTTCGTATATGAGAATGTATTTTTTGATTTTTTATACTTTTCATAAAAGTTGTTTATAACGTACATTATAAATAACAAAATGTTAATTTTCTCCTAAACTATCAATTTTATGTATAAAAAACAAATCTACATTCGTTTATTTTAACAAAATTCATCATGTTTTGAAAAAAAATTTTGAAATATATGAATTTTTTGTGATTTTTACTCTTGTGATATAGTATGAATATTGTACACCTAAAATACAAATGGATACGAAATTTGTAAATACGTAAACGTAAGTCAAGTTAGTGTAAATATTTTAACGTAGTGTAAGTAAAAATATTGAAATCTTCGTATATGAGAATGTATTTTTTGATTTTTTATACTTTTCATAAAAGTTGTTTATAACGTACATTATAAATAACAAAATGTTAATTTTCTCCTAAACTATCAATTTTATGTATAAAAAACTAATCTACATTCGTTTATTTTAACAAAATTCATCATGTTTTGAAAAAAAATTTTGAAATATATGAATTTTTTGTGATTTTTACTCTTGTGATATAGTATGAATATTGTACACCTAAAATACAAATGGATACGAAATTTGTAAATACGTAAACGTAAGTCAAGTTAGTGTAAATATTTTAACGTAGTGTAAGTAAAAATATTGAAATCTTCGTATATGAGAATGTATTTTTTGATTTTCTATACTTTTCATAAAAGTTGTTTATAACGTACATTATAAATAACAAAATGTTAATTTTCTCCTAAACTATCAATTTTATGTATAAAAAACAAATCTACATTCGTTTATTTTAACAAAATCCATCATGTTTTGAAAAAAAATTTTGAAATATATGAATTTTTTGTGATTTTGTTTCTTCTAATATAGTATGAATATTGTACACCTAAAATACAAATGGATATTAAATTTGTAAATACGTAAACGTAAATCAAGTTAGTGTACATATTTTAACGTAATGTAAGTAAAAATATTGAAATCTTCGTATATGAAAATGTATTTTTTGATTTTTTATACTTTTCATAAAAGTTGTTTATAACGTACATTATAAATAACAAAATGTTAATTTTCTCCTAAACTATCAATTTTATGTATAAAAAACAAATCTACATTCGTTTATTTTAACAAAATCCATCATGTTTTGAAAAAAAATTTTGAAATATATGAATTTTTTGTGATTTTGATTCTTGTGATATAGTATGAATATTGTACACCTAAACTACAAATGGATACGAAATTTGTAAATACGTAAACTTAAGTCAAGTTAGTGTAAATATTTTAACGTAATGTAAGTAAAATTATTAAAATCTTCGTATATGAGAATGTATTTTTTGATTTTTTATACTTTTCATAAAAGTTGTTTATAACGTACATTATAAATAACAAAATAGAAATTTTCTCCAAAACTATCAATTTTATATATAAAAAGCAAATCTATATTCGTTTGTTTTAACAAAATTCATCATGTTTTGAAAAAAAAGTTTTAATTTAGATGAATTTTTAAAGAATTTGTTTCATTTATTATTAATGTGTAAAAATTTTTCAAAGTTCAAATATACATTTATTTTGTATCTAAGCGATGTTGTTACAATCATCCTAGTTTATATTAGGTACAAATATCATACGATATGTGTTGTTACTCTACTAGGTTGTATGTAGTATTACCTATATCTATATAAAAACTCAAAAAAATTGAAAAAAAAATGAAAAATATAAAAAAAAATTCTTATATTTTAATATAAACTTTAAAAAACTTCATTAATAATTATATATTTTATAGTTTTTATCATTTTTATAATAAATTAAAACAAAAAAATATAAAAAAAAAGTAAAATTTACCACGCTGCAAAATCCAAAACTTATATATGATGATGGTACCTTTTTAAATATCGATGTGTGTAGTTGACTTAAACGTTGTGAACGGTTCGGTCAAAGTATATATAGCTATTATGTATGTGTGTAAGAGCATTACATTAATAGTTTTTTTTTGACTAAGTGCTGTTCTTTTGAAAATATTATTTTTTGTTAAGTTGATATTTTCAAATAATTTTTATTTACTACAGTAACATCGTAAAGGTACTTCATCGAAAAATTATGAAAATATATAAAGTAAGTGTTTTGGTATTAAAAAAAAATATGTGTTTTTATTTATTAAAAATTTTTATGATTTTTATTAATAATTCACATATATTTTTATTAACCCAAAACCATTTATATATAATTTTTATAATTTTTTTAATATTATCCTATATTATGTCAAAGCAAGTCCATGGGCTATAGGTGTTAAGCCTTAGGCTCTTATGTGGACAAACAATTTTATAAAATAAACTGTTGACTTCGTTGACACTATCCGGATCGGTGGGTGTTGTTTGTTTTACAGTTCCATTGGTCGCTTTAGTTGTGTGCCGCTGTAAAATCCACACCGCTAGGGTATTCCAAAAGCTAGCTAATACGGCAGCCCCACATCCAAACATTTGTACGTACAATGCGAACCCGTGCAACAGAACCCCCAAGATGTACTTGACAAGGCGGAAGACAACATAGATCCCCAAGAAGCTGGAAGTGACTATACCAACTTCGCTGAACCAGCCCCATATTTCTGAAATAGCGTGTCTTGCCATGGAGACCATTTCTTGTCGGTTGAACAACCGGGTAGTGGAAAATCCTTGGTCATCTGTCGGTAACCCCACCATTTTTCTTGTCAGTATTGACGCTACGGCTTGTCGTTCGTTGCCGAACGTAAGGGTTCTCTGCGCGTCTTCCAATTCCTTATTGGTGTAGATACCCCCAGAGCTTAATTGCTTAACAGTTAAGAACGTTGGGCTCGGTTCGCTCTGGACCTCGATTGTTTCCGGTTTCACCCTGGTTTGTGGTAGAGGATTGAAACCTAACCATTCCCCTCCAATTTGGTATAATGGCGGTGTGAGGTGGGAACATTCAATTTGTTCGGCATGGCTCTGCAGTATTCTCGTGATAGGAGCCATATATAATTCTTCATCCTCGAGTTTGACAGGCAATTCATTGAAGAAGTTCTGAGTACGACGGATTTCGACCACCTTAGGTGTGCATTGCATCAAGTACAGTGCTTCTCCTAGCACTCTCCCGATGTAGCCCTGTGACTTCTTCAGCAACATTGACACCACGTTTGTTGATAATGGTGTCATTACCAATCGATTCTTTAGAATTTCTCGCTGTAGTAGGCATCTTCGATGTACCATCATTGCGCTGTACTCGCTTAGACTCCGTTTAAACGACTGTTCCACGTATAGAAATTTGCTGTTCATGTATGTCATAAGATTGACATTTGAAGTGGTTGGATTGGGGTACGTTATGAATCGACCCATGGGCTGGTCCCAGTCTATAACCAAGATCCTCGGATGTTCGGTTAACCAGGCATTCTCTCCACACACCGATGATTTTTCTTTCAGTGTTATGGCAAATACGCGGTCTTCTTGTTCCACTACGATGTACCTAGCTTTATGGCCCATATGAGTACTACTGGTAGTTACGATACTACCTGGTCCCCGATATACGACGCTATATTCACTTGTACTGCATCCATCGGTTACACGTCGATCCCATATTGTTTCTCCAGCCTCTGAGTCCATACAGTACCCCTCCGTATAAGGACAAATAATCCCCCCGAGCAAATGAACTTCATCCTCTTCTAGTTTTACCCTGGCGGAGTAGTCCCTAAGTGCAATTTTAAAGGTTGCGATAACTACTACGTTTTTCCATGTGACATCCCCTTCAGTGTACGTCGCTCCGACGCACTTCCCATCTAGATTGACGCTACCGGCCACCGTAATGGTTGCTGTAATGGTAGCATTGGGTTTGACGCCAGTTATGACTTTTCCGGGAAATGGTTGAAGTGTCCGAAATCGATGCAGGTTGTTACACTCCGACGCCCCAAGTTGATGTACATATTTATGAAGACCCTGCGGCACCATTGCCGTGTGACTGAACATACCGCACTTCTGCATAATTCGTGTCACCTCGACGAGACACGTTTTTACTTGTGTAGTTGTGAATTCATTCCGTTGGATTATCTTCAATGGTTTGATTGTCTGTTGATAATCCACCTGCGGATCTGGACACTGCCCTACATCCTTAATGGATATCACTGTAATGTTCGAACTCGCTCCACGACAGTCGTACGCTATCAACGCGAAGCCGCATTGAATCAGGATTGACCACACAAAACACACGAACCACATATTTATGTTCTGAAACAGAATCGCATTTCACTTTTAATTACAAGTCTTGATATTTATTTAATCACTTATTTGCTCATTCATGATTATTTACTGTTATTATTGGCGTTATTATTGTTATTTAAACTGTTATTGTTCCTTCTCCCCCTTTTCTTTTAAGTCTGTTAATGTCAATGATGGTTGTTATCACAACTACACTAATTATAAAACGAAATTTTTTTTTTTTTTTGGCATTCGCACTACCCTAATTGTTTGTTAGGTAGATTAAATTCGTTTGGGTAGGACCCACGGATGGTCTGAAACTCTACCCCGACTTCTGGTGCGGTAGTTTCCAGCCTGTCTCACGTCACTGGCAGGTGCAGCTTCCTCGACGTCGTCTGCACTCGCGTAACTATCTGATGAGTTACCCTCGTTCTCTCCCCCATGTTCGTTTTCTACTTCCAAATTCTGATTGTTTTGCATTGCTTCGTGCGGCTCTTCGATCGGGATTTGACGCTCTGCCGGTGGCGGCGGGTGAATGTCGACTGGGACATTGATAGTCCCGATTGACTGGTCTTCAATTTCGTTCGTACGGTGGTCGTTCCCGTCTAATACATTTTGGATTTCGGCTTCCAAATTGTCGTTTTCTTCCCGGTGTCCTGATATGGTTGGCTGTCCTACTTCGACGGTTACGGGCGAATCGTAGATATAAAAGTGTTGTCTCTGTTCACCACGTTCAGGTTGCTCTGGTGGTTCAGGTCCACCAACATCTTCTATTGACTGACTTAATTCCCCCTTGTAGATTTTTAATCGGTTGGCATGCACCAACTCAGTTTTAGGTCCGTAAACTTCCTTAATCTTAAAGTTGACGGGTCGCTTAACGGCGATAACGCGGTACGGCCCTGTCCACGGTTTAAGTAGCTTCTTGCTGCGGTCGGTTTTACCAGCTGGGTTGTAAAGCCATACTAGATTCCCTACCTCAAAGTTTACTGGCTTGGTACTTTTATTGTAGTTTCGTACTTGCTTTTCGGTGGTTTCTCTCGTGTGTTGGTATACCCTTTCGTAAGCCATTTGCAATCTTCTTATAAGTTCAGCCGCGTAGTTTTCACTTACATCGTAGCGCATTCTACTGGGTTTAAGAATGTCGTCGTACGGTAGTGACATATCTCGGCCATGTAACAAGAAAAATGGAGTGTCTCCGGTGGTGCTATGTATGGTCCCTCGGTATGCCATGAGAATGTATGGTAACCATAAGTCCCAATCCCGTTGATCACCTCGTACAAATTGGGATAACATATCCTTGATGACCCTATGACTACGCTCTATCATTCCATTAGCTTGCGGATGGTAGGCGGTAGTATGAATTTTCTGAATCCTCAATAGTTGGCATATCTCCTTCATAAGTTTCGACAAAAAATTCGTCCCTTGATCGGTTATTAGTACCTTCGGAGTCCCGTGTCTTGTTACAATATGCTCCACAAATGCTCTGGCCACAGTGTCTGCTTTTTGGTCGGGAAGCGGGATAGCTTCCAGATATCGCGTAAAATAATCTTGCACGGTTAGAATGAATTTATTTCCTTGTAATGTTGTAACCATAAGCCCTACGATATCTATGGAAATTCGCTCGAACGGTTCGCTCACAGAAGGAAGTTTTTGTAACGGTGCTGGTTTCCTATGTGGTGAAGTTTTTCGCTGCATGCAGGGAACACATTCTTCACAATATTGTTTCACATCAGCGCACATGTTTGTCCAATGCATTTTGTTACGAATAAGATTTAAAGTTTTCAAGTATCCCAAGTGAGAACAAAATGGCGTGTCGTGGTAGTCCCTAATTACCGTTTTAACCATAGTTCTCGGGATAACCATTTTGTCGTGTCGATCCGTGATGCCTCGTGCTTTGTATAGTGCTCCGTCATCATCTAGGTAGTACTCGTGATAATCCGGGTCGGTGTTTAATCGGTCGAATACTGGTTTTAATAATGGATCTTTTCTTTGTTCCCCTTTGATCCACTGACGGTCCCAGAATGGTTCGTAACCTTCTTCTAAGTTAACCATTTGTACCAGAATCCTCGATAGTGCGTCAATGCACAATCGATGTTCAATCTCAAAGTCGTATTCTCCCAGAGTGAGAGCCCATCTAGCTAACCTTGAACTTGGGTCCCGTATGGTTAAAAGCCATCGTAACGGTCGATGGTCAGTTACAATTTTGAATCGTTTCCCGTACAAGTAGCATCTGAAGTGTTTTATTGCCCATACAACAGCAAGGCACTCACGTTCAGATACGGAATAATTCCTTTCTGGTTTTGATAATTGGCGGCTTGCGACTGGTTTCTCACACCCATTGTACTCCTGGCTAAGTACAGCCCCTATAGCACTTCCGGATGCGTCCGTAGTTAACGTGAAACTTTTGTGAAAGTCTGGATACTGCAGTACTGGTTCCTTGCACAATGCTTCTTTCAACAAATTGAACGCTTTATCGGTTTCTTCTGTCCATTTAAAGGGAACATCCTTTTTCGTTAATTCTGTTAGTGGTTTTGCAATACGTGCGAACTGCGGAATGAATCTTCGGTAGAAATTGGCTAGTCCCAAAAATGATCGGATATCCCGTATATTTCTTGGTTTAGGATAATTTTTAACTGCAGACACCTTATTTTCCTCAGGTTTTACGCCATCTCGGCCTATTATGTGCCCTAAGTAGTTTATTTCTGATTGAAGGAACTGACATTTAGAAGGCTTTAATTTCAGATTTGCTTTTCGAATACAGGTAAAGACTTCTTTTATACGTTCTATGTGTTCATTGACTTCTCCTCCATTGAAAACGATGATATCATCCAAATAGGCTAGACATTTGATCCCTTTTAGCCCTGCCAAGGTCACGTCCATCAATCTTTGGAAGGTACTAGGCGCATTAGATAATCCAAAAGGCATTCTTTGGCACTCATAATGCCCATCTGGTGTGGAGAAGGCTGTCTTCTCCCGGTCCTCTTCTGCTATAGCAATCTGCCAATAACCCCACGCCAAGTCCAAAGTAGTGAAAAGTTTAGCTTGTCCCAACATGTCGATCGTTTCACTGATGTTTGGAAGCGGATAGTAGTCCCTTTTCGTTATCTGGTTTAATCCCCGAAAATCGATGCATACCCTCATTTTCACTTCCCCGGTTGTAGTCTTCTTAGGCACCATTACCACGGGTGCTGACCACGGCGACTGAGAATGTTTGATGACCCCTTCATCCAACATTTCTTGAATATTATTCTTCAATATTTCCCTTTGTGCATGTGGTACACGGTATGGTCGCTTCGCAATAGGCATTACATTTTCGGTCACGATTTTGTGTTTGACTCCAACAGCTTCACCAAGTTTGTCGCCTTCCAATAAAATGATGTCCCGAAATTCTACTAACACTTGTAAAATCTTAGTTTGAGTTTCTTCATCCAAGTGGTCAAGTTGCACGCTATCCCGTAGTTTAGTCCAAGTTTCTGAATTTTCCACGTAACCCCTGTGTTCAGATACGTTGTAGCAAAATTTTCTTGTACCTTCTGAGGTAGTTTGTTTTGTTGTCCCTGGTACTCCCTTGTAAATAGTACCATTCCCTAACTTGTAGTTCATTTGTAAATTCCCACTTTTATTATTAAAAATATTTCCATTTTGAACTATTTCCCCGTTATGTCCCTTAGTTTCATACGTTTTCCCATTATCACTGTTATTCCCGTACAGTGTGTTGAAATATTTTTTGTTTAACCCATTTTCCAGAACTTCTTCAGCTTCTCCGACGACGGTCCCAGTATTCAATTCAATTACTTGACTAGAAGCATTAATTAGGCACACTTGAACTTCTTGATTTGACTGAACTTCTGTTAAAACTCTTGCGGAATTGATGCCGTGCATGAGTACTTCTGTTGGTTCAATCAGCACAGTGGTTCCGGATACTAAATTAGTTGAACTAGCTCTGCATACACATTCGCTTCTAGCAGGAATACTAACTCTCTCCACCAGCGAAACAAAGTAGCGGCCAACTACTTGCTTCTGATCGCCCCCTAATTTTGGCCGAATTATGGGTGATCCAGTATCTCCATCGCTTCCCCCATTGCTAGTCTTAACTATTTTTTTCCATCCTGTTTTTGATTGAACACCAGAATCAGTAGCTTCATTTTGTTCCTGGCGTGCCTTACTCTTCCCTAAGGATATCTTAGTATCCTTCATCCTTTTGTAATTGATAACCGGCGAGCTATTTTTGGGTTTCTTAGTCCCCGACGTGATGGTGTGTCCCGTCTGAGTTCCCTTTTTAAAATATTTGTTTTGAATTCCCGTAATTCCTGAATATCCCTGTTGTCAGTATCACTTCCATCCTGGTTGAATTTGTTCATAAGTACTGGTTCGCCATTTATGTTTAATATATTTTTGCTATAGTCAATTATGGCCCCTTGAGATTCGAAAAAATCACGCCCCAATAGACCATCAGCTATTATTGGTAAATCCCGACAAATTAAAGTATTAATATGGTACAGTTGTGTTCCTATTGAAAGTTGGAGTGGTACATGCCCCATGCATTCCAGTTCGTCTCCTGTAATTCCCGTAAGTTTGAAGTCGCTTGTAGAGTAATATTGGTCAAAATCGAGTATGTCTTCTTTTAGTATGGTTACTGCACTTCCTGTATCGAGAATTAGTTTTAATGGTTTGTTGTTAACATAGGCGGTCACGATACTTGGTGCGTCCCTTATAGTAGAGGTGTGTGATATTATTGATTGGTTGGGCCCTCGAGGCGGCACAGAGTCGAAGGTCCGCCGTAGTTTAAATTAGTTGCGGGGCCCTGGTTTGTTGGTGTCCATCCAGTACGCCAGTTTACTTGGTTCGAATTTCCCATCCCGGCGGTTTGCGTTAGGGACCGGTTCTTTGTATTATTAATTTCGTGAGACGACGGTCCATTTTGTCTCGGGTTCCTACCAGAAGAGTTTGAAGTTATGTTCCCTGAACGGTTCCGTGACTCGTTGTTGCGTGTGCAGTCCCTTTCCCTATGCCCCGTTGTTCTGTACTTCCGACATACAAGTGTAGAGCGGCACTCGACAGCATAATGTCCCTTTTGAAAACAGTTGTAACATTCGGGTCCCCCGTGCTGGTTGGTTGAATTTTGACGATTTTGTGATTGAGTATTTCTGTTGTTGGCGCTCGATGATGCTACTCCCCTGTTCGACTGATTCCACGACTTATTTCTGTTTGGAAATCCCCTTGGTTTGAAGTTACTCCGGCCCTGATCGTTAGATACATATAACGTTTGTGTCATATGACGTGACGTATTGAGGATGCTTTGGTTCAATTCCTCTTGTGTGGCTATTTCGGTAGCTGTGTCTATAGTTAAGTTTGATTCCCTAATTAGAAGAATGCCGACGACTCGTAGTAGATCCCGTCGTAGCCCTTGTCGAAACTGTGCAAGTACCAAATTTTCGTGTTTTTTGATTATTCCCGGTCTTTCGGCGGCGGTTGCTTGATTTAGGTCCTCCTCGAGAACTTCTTGGGCGATAACCTTGAGGCGAGTAACGAATTGGCTAACGGATTCGTTGGAACGCTGGAACGTTTGACTGAGTTTGAATTGTGCGGCACCCGGTATCCTTTGCGGCGTAAATATCGAAATTAATTTAGCTTTGAAAGCTTTGTAGACAACATCACCCCCCTGTAGAGAAGTTTCACCCTAAAAAAATTGATACGCTTCTCCCACCAACTTACATTTGACAACGCTGAGTAACTGTGATTCAGTAAGTTGTTCTAGAGCAGCCCTCTGCTCGAGACGGTCAAAGTACTCTTTTACATCCCCCTTTCCCGAGAAATCGTCAATAGACTGAACGAAAGCCCCTAAACTAGTTCGAGGAACTTCCACTTTGATTGTAGGTTTAGAATCAACTGACCTACTTGTCGTTGCCTGCGGTGCGTCTTGCGTCATTTTGCTCAATCAAAGAAAATACCCAAATATTAACAAAAAATAAAGTACCCAAAAAAAAAATGTATATATTTGAAAGGATAAATAATTTTATATATAATGATATCATTTATTCAATCAAAATTAACGCACTGTAACGACCAAGACGAAAGGAAAGAGAAAAGAGATCAGTTTACACACAATTCTGTCTTTCTCTCCTTCTTTTTCCTTATAAAAAAAAGATAAATAAATAAAAATAATATTCCTGTAATGTAAAAAAAAAAAAACCAATTAAAAAAAAACAGAAATGATATAAATTTAGCAATAATAAAAACAAACAAAAGGTGAGAAGAAAAAAAAATTCGTTTTTCTTTCAAAAAATGCTAAAACAATAGTTAATGGATATTATAATTTATAGGTAATTAATCCCTAAGTCTTCCCTATAGTTGAATATTTTTATGGAGCGTCCTATAGCTCTATTAACTTATTATTTCTTCCCTATTGCAAAATGTTTTGGGACCCCTGGTATTTTGTCAATTATTTTCCAATAATAATAATTAATAAAAGTATTAAAATACATGTTGTATTTCCGTATGTATTGCAACTATCTGTGTAATATAATATTATGTAATGTTTTAATGTGTAGTGATAGTGTGTCCCGTGTATTCAGTACATATGCATATGATGTATACTACACACATCATATGGTTGCACAGGTGCGTATGGCAACATGCATATTATTCTTTTTATTAGTTTGTTACATATCGAGTATACATGGATACATACATTATTTTATGAACGATATGATCCTTTAATTGCTTGAATATATATATATGCGTGAATTTAATATACGTTTGTCTGTACATATGTCATGAACAAAAAAAAAAAAAATAAGTATCAACGCATTTTGCTTACGTATTTTTTTTTTTTTTTTTTTATGTATAATAGGTAATATGTAAAGTGTGATTAATTATAATGGAGATTAAATTTCTTTTTTTCTTTCTTTAAATGAAAAATATAAAATAGCGTAAAAATTGAAATTTACGATTATTTACTAACTCCAGGTACTGTAAAGTTATTAGTTCCATTTTCTCTTGTTATACCCAGCCCAAAATGAAGTCTTATTGTTTCCCAAAAAATAAATCTAATTAGTATAAAATACGGAAATATTACTGCTGACATTTCAGTTAAAAGAGAAAAAAAAAATCAAATTAATATGTATTTAATAATGGAAAAAAAAATTTTTTTCTTTTTTTTTTTTTTTTTGCTGACTCCAACTGACCTAGTTAATTTCCTAGTTTAATTACCCAATTGTTTAAATTTATTTCAAATGATATTGTAATAGAATTTTATGAATTAGATTACTAATTTTCCTACGTAAATTTACTCGTGGTACTTGCTAGGGGTGGTTTTTCGTTACAAATTCCATCCATTTCCACATTATGACAGGCTCAACTAGCATCCCATTAGCTGCCACCAATGTCAGAAGCCTTGATATTCCTTAACGGAACAGGACTAACGTAGCGTGTCGAGAGGGTTCAAGTCCCGTGCTGTGTGTTGAGGGATCTCAATAAGTGGAACCAAATGAAAGATGTTTTCGAAGTAAATAAATATATTTAAAACAAAATACAAAAATAATGAAATAATAATAACTAAGGCAATACAATTAGCAGGAAAAAAAAATTATATCTAAGCCTTAACCCAGTATGATATAGGAACGTACCTGCTTGCACTATCACCGTATTTATCGGATAACGACGAGAAAATCGATTGTTACAAGTCAAACAATTTTACAAGACAAATAATTAAAGTAATAAATAATTTTTATTAAACACTTGTTAATAGCATTAAAACCCGCACACAACCCCAGTGTGTTACCCGTGTCCCGGCGCGAATACTTCTGTTCATACCAAAATTGATAGCCACCTCAATTAGCCACGCGTGGGTCAGAAAACCTCTCCCCACCGCATTAATTATTTAATTGATTGGTAATCAATTTCAGCAAAGTTCGCAAATTCCACAACAATTTCGAAATTTGCCCTACAAAATTATTGTGTATAAATGCGACGCCCATATACAGGCGATTCGCTTCTCAACAGATCCAAGGAATCCAAGATTACTACCACCAGGCTAGCTATTCTTGAAAAGTGAATTAAAGTGAAGTGAAATAAAATGGAATAGCTGAGAACTGAACCAAAGCAAATATATATTTTTATAAGTTGGTAGGTATACATTATTGTGATAATGGGTACTCTATCGACGAAATTGATTACTAATAAGAGGAGGTATTATTTATGGTATATAGTTTCATTTCCGGTTAGATGTTATGTGGAATTTAAAAAATAAACTTTACAAACATTTATCATTTTGTTGCCATATTTCGTCGATTCCGTTTGCGTTCCTTGTGATTTTGTAGCTGTGTTTAATATGAGCTGTTTTAGTTTTTCACTTTCTTTCTTGTATTTTAATTATTTTTTATCTTTTATTAATTTTTTTATTTAAATTATTTATTTTCCTTTTTAATAGTAGTTAATAGTAGTATTAAAATTTCGACATAACCTTGTTTTGTAGTAGTAGTAGTGTTTGTTTTTATTTATTTAGTAATTTATTTAGTTTTTAATAATTTTTTTTTTGTAATTATTTTTTAATAATAGACACTTTTTTGTAGTATTGTAGAATCGTTGTAGTATTGTAAAATTGTAGTATTGTTGTAGTGTAGAATAGTTTAAATTAGTAGTTGTAGTAATTGTAGTTGTAGCTGTGGTTGTAGTAGTACTAACTAGTGGTTTTATTATAGTAGTAGTTAGTTAAGACGAAAAATGGCTCGACGAACAAAAAAAGTTTGCACCGAGCAAAAATTTTTAATGGTACAGTTTCTGGAGGAACATCCGGAAATGACCTGGAAATACACACCATATTTTACTCATGCCGACAGCCAGCGGCTGTGGCATGAAATGAAGTTAAAGTTGGAAGGGTGTGTAGATGGTGCCCAAGGAAGAACGATAGACGAGTGGAAAAAGGTGAGTCTTATAGTTTTTAAATTGCCACAATTCACGTACATTTTAATTTTGATTATAACATTCAATTTTATTTAACAGACGTGGCAGGATATGAAGAGATATACGAAGGAGAAGGCGGCGGAATATTTTAAACAACGGAATCAAACTGAAGGGGGGGGGGGAATGCAAGATTGAGTTGAATCCGGTGGAGGAAAGGATTTTAAAATTAATTAATGAAACCGCCGTCGTTGGGCACCAGGGAGTGTCGGAATTTGGTGGAACGGCGACTGTGAGTAAAACGACATAGAAATTAATTAATTTTTTTTTATTGTAACCCAAAAATTTCATTTGTTAAAATTATTTACTTTCAGGGAAATGATGAACCTGCGGAAGAATTTTATCAGGTGATAGAGGAAGGTATGAAAACATATATGTTATTCATATTGTAACAATAAAATGTAAACTAAAGTACGCAAATTTAAATTTTAGAACCTGGAGCCGTTCCAAAGGTAGTTATTCTACCACCGGGTCATTTCGGATGAAGCAGTGGCCGCGCCAGGCACGAGTAGAATTGTTAACACTCCAGTTGCTGGACCGTCGAAAGAAAAAATGAAGAAAACAAAATGTAATGTCAAATATTTAAAGCATTCCACAAGTCATGAATTAATAAAAGTAATATTTTTTCATTACAGACGAAGAAGATCCATTAGTGGATATTCAAACGGAGACGCTTCAGATTCAAAAAGAATTGCTCAGAGAAAAAAGAAAGGAAAATGCAATAAATCGACAAAGATTGAAATTAAAACAGCAGCAATTTGACTTCAATAAAAAATTAAAAAACGAAGTTTATACATACAAAATCGTTTTTGTAATATATTTAAAAAATATGTAGATGTATTAAAAAAAGAAAAATAATAAAATGTAATTAAAAAAGAAAATATTGAATTGCTTATGTTATTCCTGAGTAAACATTTACATAGATCATTTTATCAAACTGCTGCCATTTTTTCAAATTTTAAGAAAAAAAAAGCTCCCATAGGTACATAGGGGCTTACCTACAGATTTATAATCTATTTGATTTTTCTTTTTCGGATGAAAACTGCGGCCACAATCGTGGCCGTGGGTTTTTCGCCCTTTTTAAAGACACTTTTTTTCAAAAAATTATAATAATTATAAAAAATAAATAAAAATGAATAAATTTTTTTTTTGTATTGTTAAATAGTGGTATTAGTCGTAAAAAAAATTCAATCCCATTCCCCCATCCTATCCATCCGAAAAAAAATCACGAAAATTTGTCTATTTTTCGACAAATCACACTGTGATGGTACCTTAAGTGAATAAATGAAAAAACGTTATTTTTTTTTATGAAAAATCGTTATTTTTATAAAAAATAGTTACTAAAAAGTTTAAACAATTTATAAAAATGTGAAATAAATCAATTATAAATATTATTTTAAAATAAAAATTCTATTATTAAATTTTACTAGTACAATTCAATTAATGTTTTGGTAATTTTGTTTTGTTTCGTTTTTATGCAAAGTAAAATAAAAGTAAAAATACTTTTTCTTAAATTTTTTAATTTATAAAAAAAAAAAATTTCTTGTTGTTCACTGAGTACTAACACAAAGAAGGTTACTTCTTGAGCGTGCTATAATTAAATATTTTTTTATGTTATTGGATAAACATTTTGAATTATTAATTATTAAGGTATTTACTTGAATAGTATTTTGACCCTTAAAATTTTTGCGTCGAGTGTGTGCCACATGGTAACGGAACAATAAAATTGTTCTTGACTGTACAAGCTACAATATAAACTTAAAATTTTGGACGGGAATTGGTTGCCATATGGTTTTTATGGTCAAACGAAAACTTTTTTTCCAGTTTTACATGTATGGTATATGTTAAAAAAAATTTTTAATTTTGCCATTTCGTTGCTAATCTCGCCATCGCAAACAACTATTCTTTCGCTTATAATAAACAATATTTATTGTTTATTTAATAATAAACAATTATTCTTTCGCTTGTGTTTTGTATCATTGTAGATTTCTAATTATTTTTATTTCTTTTAGTAGTGGTATTTATAGTTTCCAATTTGTATTTACAGTATTTTGTTATTTTATTTGTTTATTTATTTATTTTTTTGCTTGTTCGTATAATTAATTATTATTTATCAATTTTTATATTTTTCAGTATAGTATATTTAATCCTTTTGTAGTTTATTTATTATTTTTTGTAGTTTGTTTCTAATACGTTAGTATCTTTATTTACCTTCTTGATATTTATTAATAATTACTGTTTTTTTTTTTTTTTTTAAGTATTTAATGATTTAATTTTTAGCATTTGTAGTTTATTGTTTTTATCATTTCTTTTTATTTTATTAATTTCTAAATAAATTATTTTAATATTTTATTGTATTGTTATTTAGTTTCTTACTAACAGCATGGAATTTCCTAACAATAATTTAAATTTAATTGTTGTAAGACGACGGCGGCAACAGCGACAATTAAATCGAAATCGAATTTTCCGCAACAGAAGTAACCCTTTTGAATTAAGCGATTTAATGTTTACCCGGCAATTTCGTTTAAGTAAATCACTCACTCATGAATTAATTGCCGAGTTGCGCGATCATTTACCACCAGCGACACGGGCTTCTGCTTTGACGCCGGAAAATATGGTTAGTAGATAGCACACTTAAAAATTTCTCTTGTTTTAAATATATAATTTGTTAAATATATATTAACAATTAATTTTTCAGATTTTTGCAACACTACGATTTTACGCCCAAGGCAGTTACCAGTTAGCCGTTGGGCAAGATATTGTAATGCCCATGTCACAAGCGTCGATAAGTCGGTGTATTGATAACGTGACTACGGCAATTAATGACATTATCTGTCCGCGGATAATTCGATTTCTTAATCTTATCTGGCTATCAGTATTGTGGACCTGGAACTAGACTGTGCGAGCGATTGCTACGAGGTGATCCAGGTATCAACAAATTGGACGCTGCATGTAAAGAACACGACATCGCCTATTCACAGTTTAAAGATATTCAAGATCGGCATAAAGCTGATTTAATACTAGCTGATAAAGCGTGGGAGCAAGTTAAATCGTCGGACGCAAATCTTGGCGAGCGAGCTGCGGTTTGGGCTGTAACGAACGCGATGAAGTCGAAAGTAAAACTAGGAATGGGCCATTCAAAGAAGAACAAAAAAGGACATAAATTAATATCTGGCGCTGGAATTCATGATTTGAGAAGTATATTGAAGAAAAAGAAGCCGAAACTATTAAGAATGCGATAAAATTTGCACTGAAGGCTGCGAAGAATATTTTCAAGAAGAAGAACAGTCAATTTGCAACACCGAGAATCATTCCAATTCCAAAAACTGGTGGAATTTTACCATTCCTAGTTCCACTTTTTGCCGGCCTGTTCGCTGTAAGATCACTTGCTGGAGGTGCTGCTGGTGTTGCGAAAGCAGTGAATGGTTATAAAACAGCAAAGAAACAATTGGATGAAAATGAACGTCATAACAGGATGATGGAAGCAATTGCACTTGGATCCAAATCTGGACCTGGACTTTATTTGAAACCATACAGAAGAGGTTTGGGACTTTACATCGAATCAAAAAACCGCTAAGCGAGCTACCCGATCGACCATTAACTGATCGCGACATTTATCAGTTTGGAAACAAATATCTGTCCAATTTTCGTGGCCTGTTCATGAGAGATGATTTACCGAAACGTCCAAGGCGAAAGGAGTGTGGAGTCGTCAATTTGGATAATTCATCGGGACCAGGAAGCCATTGCGTAGTGTACGCCAAAGATAACAAGAACGTCGAATATTTCGATAGTTATGGAAATTTACCACCACCTGCAGAAGTTGAACAATATTTACATGGCAACAATATTAAATATAATTAAAATAGATATCAAAATTATGAACAATATAATTGTGGACATTTATGTCTAGAATTTTTATGTAATACAAATTATTTTCAATAAATATTTTTTAATTGAATAATTTTTGTTTCATTTCTCATCTATACTTTAAATATACCTGTGATATAGAATTTTCTCTCATTCGTATCTTAGACACCATGTCGCTAACATTAACGTTAAGTGGTGACTCATCTATATTAACGGCTGAATATTTTCCACCCATCGATTTACCGGGTGGTTATGTGTGCGGGTTGGTCAATTTTGAAACATACAACGCAGTGCCAAATATCGACGAAACAAATAACTTATTTCATTACGGTGATGATGAAGTGAAATCCATCGAGATACCTGTCGGCAAGTATGATCTGGAAGATTTGGAGTTTCAAATAGAAGATCGAATACTAGAGAAGAGAAAACCGGGCGATAGCCCGCAACTTATACTTCGTGCAAATAACAATACGCTAAAAAGTGAACTAAAATGTACGGAAACAATTCATTTCGATTAAGAACGAACAATTGGCTCACTACTGGGATTCAGTAAGCGTAAACTTGCGGCTGGTCATTACCACTATTCGGATAAACCAACGAATATCATGAAAGTGAATCAGATACAAATTGAAACTAACATTACAACGAACAGCTACCTGAACAACGTTCCAGCACATAATATTTATTCGTTTTCGATTCAAGTTGAACATGGGTATAAAATAAGCGAATCACCGAATACAGTTATTTATATGCCGGTGACCGTGAGACGGATAACATCTCTAGTTTTACGAATTGTGGATCAAGACGGTAATTTAGTGAATTTTCGAGACGAAACGATAATAGTAAAGTTGCATTTGAAGCCAGCGTAAAAATGTTGGTATTTAAAGACGAAAATGTGGTGCGACCGATCAGTCTACAACTTGCCACCAAGGTGAACGGATCGGTGAGAAAGAAGCAACAACGACCGCCATTAACAACTGAGTTTCAAGCTGAAGAGGAAAAAATGAGCAGCATTTTAAGCATCAATAGTGGAATCGATTTCGATGAAAGCATTTCAAACATCGAGTATCACTGCTATTCGCCGCTTCTAAATGTGTTTGGGAACAGCGACGAAATTCGAATCTGCTGTCAAAATCAAGATCTGATCCTGCTGCTGCACGAAAGTTGTCTGTATGTGGAAGGACAATTGTTGAAGAGTGATAAAACAGTATCGGCTACAGCGGAATTATCCAACAATTCATTGGCGTACCTGTTTGAAGAAATACGATATGAACTGAACGATGTGGAAATCGATCAATGCAAGTACATTGGACCGACAACAACATTAATCAATTATTTGGCGTTAAACGAAAATGAAAGTAAACTACTCTACAACGCTGGATGGTGTCCGGAAAAAACAAAGTAACAGAAAAAGCCTACTTCAATTTCTGTCTAGCATTGGCGCGGATGTCTGGATTTCTTAACCATTACAAGAAAGTTATCATCAATGCAAAACATCAACTAATTCTGACTCGGACTCGGATGGATCATGATTCGGTTATATCGCCAACGGATGACGTCACTTTTCATATAGGGTCAATCCATACCAAGTGGTCCAATATAAATTAAGTTGGTTGCTTGACTATTTTTAATATTTTTGATTTTTCTACCTTTTAAACTTCAGTTTATAAAGAGTACAAAATAGCATTAATTTTATATTTTTAAAATTTATTTTGCCGATGGCGGCCATTTTTGTTTCAGCGTATCGATCATTTTCACAGAAAACATGGCTTTGCTCTTTAGCCAATATTTTCTCTTAGGTTTGTCCTAGAACAATAAATCAAAAACCAAACTTTTAAGAAAAGTATGCTCTAAAAAAATGGTCCAGAGCATTATTTAATTACAAACTACTGTTAAGGCCTTAAATGAACCTCGAAATTTGAAAAGGTAAAATGATAAAATTCAATTTTCGGCATTTTTTTAACAACATAAGGCAAGCAGATAATGGTTTGTAATTTTTTTCTGGAAAAGACATACACACATACTTTAAATAAAAAAAGTTTGAGCTTTGAGACTTAAGTCAATTTTTTGAAACAAAATCTCAAAAATGTTATTTTTTGAAAAATTTCAAAGTTTGACCCCTTATATCTCTGATGGGCAAGCAAGTAAAAATTTGAAATTTGGCTGAATGTTAGTTCCTAACAAGTAGAATAAGGGGTAAAAATTTGGAGTTGTAGACTTGATGCATATAGGAGTTACAGGCCTGAGAAAATGGTCAAAAGTTGATAGTTTGAGCGTTTGCGGGCACAGTTATTAAAATTCAAATAAACTGTTTAATGAAATAAAATTAATTTATTTGCACCAAATCTCACAATGAATATAAATTTGTACTATTTTGATGAAATATTTAATCTTTTTGTATTTTAGCAGTTCAGAAAATGTCAGGAAAATTTCATCACATCATTTGAAAAAGAAAAAAAAACTAGTTATTACTTAAAGACCTTACTTATTAAAATTAGATCTACTTAGGTTTGGTAATTCATTTAAACCACTAAAATGTGATCGGTAATATATATTTGGTTAAATATATAATTGATTTTGCCATGGGGAAAAGCTGCAATCTCTCCTGTACTGTGTAGGAATCCTGTATCTACAGGAGTAGTTCATGTCTTTGCAGGTACATATCATGTCTCTGCAGGCAAAACTCTTCTGTGCTTGTAGTGACAGAGCTCAGTTCAGTCCAACCTTAAGTGTTGTGCAGTGCACAGTGTCATGTATTCTTACATTTTTTTATTCATAATAGATTTAATGAAATAAATATATATATATATATATATATATATATATATATATATATATATATATATATATATATATATATATATATATATATATATATATATATATATATATATATATATAAATAACTAGTATATTTAATATTAAATCTAAATGGAGTGCTCTGTAGGTGTGTTTTGTAGTGAAGAATGTCATAAAGATGTTTATGGTGAAGTGTCAAAAAGTATTAAACTAATTAGTGAGTTTAGTGATGAAGACAACATTCTGTTAAAGCTAAGAACAAATGAAGACATCAAAACTATTTGCAAGTATCATGAATTAAAATTTTTACTTAAGTACAACCATCTTTATGGCAGAGTATGTTCAGATCCTTGTAAAATACATTTAAAACCTGTCAAAAAGGGGTTAAGAGAGATAACTTTATCTTATTTGTCTAGACCCAAATCTGTTGACGTTGTCCTCATACCAGGAAAATCAATATGCCCAACATGCAATGCCAAATTGTTTAAATTTAACTCGAAAGATCATGATGAAGACCTCCCATTTGTTCCTGCTTCAGAATCAATTAATATAATAGATCAAGCTTGTTCAACCTTAGGCGTATCACCTGCCTCAAAAATCAGAAAAGTGAGTTCTGAAAAAAGAGTTGCGGCTATTGAAAAAAAAGTAAAAAAAATATCCGATAAACTAAAAAGAAATCTGTTTGAAAATTTTGAACAAAACTATGATGATTCTCTTGCAAAAACTTTAAACCAACCTACTACATCTAACTATAGTGAACATGAAGATTTAATTAATAAATTAAAAGAGAAGTGCTGTATATCAAATAAAGAGGAGAAAGTTAAAATAATTAGCTTATTACCATCGTCTTGGTCTAGACAAAAAATAAGTCGGGAATTTGGCGTGTCGGAACGCTTGGTTAAGTTAACTAGAGATCTAGTAAAAACATAAGGAATCTTGCCGGATTTGCAAAAAAAAGATTATGGTAGGAAATTAAGTTCTACAACAATAAATACAGTAGTTGAATTTTATTTAAGTGAAGAAAACAGCAGGATTTGCCCTGGAAAAAAAGACTGTGTATCTGTGCGCATCGAAGGAAAGCCAGTCCAAAAACAAAAACATCTTCTTTTATCTAACTTGAATGAGCTGTACGTTAAATTCAAAGAGAGTTATCCAGACATAAAAATTGGCAGATCAAAATTTTGCGAGCTCCGCCCCAAGTGGTGTGTTATTGCTGGCGCTTCAGGAACTCATACTGTATGTGTATGCAGTTATCATCAAAACATTAAACTAATGATAGCTGGAGCTAATTTAAATATAGATTATAAAGACCTACTAGAGGAACTTGCTTGTGATATTAATAGTTATGAATGCATGACGAATGAATGTGATGAATGTGGAGATGTCAAGGGGCTCCTTGAAACGCTTTTACAATCTGACGAAATAGAAGAAATGCCGGATAATATTGAGTACAAACAATGGGTAACCGTTGACAGAGCTGAAATGGTAACACTTACAAAGCCCAGAGATGACTTTTTTGAATCGCTTGTACAAAAAGCTAAAGATTTAAAGTCTCATCACTATGTATCTAAAGTACAGTCATCATCATTTAAAAACTTAAAGAACTCACTAACTAACGAGGAATGTGTTGTCATAGCAGATTTTTCTGAAAACTTTACATTCGTTATGCAGGATGAGATCCAGAGCTATCATTGGGTCAACAAACAAGCCACAGTTCACCCATTTGTTTACTACTATTTTGATGATGATGTAGGAGTTGTTAAAAGCCGAAGTCTATGCATCATAAGTAACTATCAACAACATAACACTGCTGTGGTTCACTGTTTTCAGAAATATTTCATTGAAGACTTGAAAGCTATTGCTCCAGCTGTTAAAAGAGTAATTTATTTTACTGATGGTGCCAGTAGCCAGTATAAAAATAAAAAAAATTTCCTGAATATCTGTCATCATGAGCAAGATTTTGGGTTACAGGCGGAATGGCACTTTTTTGCAACAGCCCACGGAAAAAATGCATGCGATGGCATCGGCGGCACAACAAAAAGAGAAGTTACTAAAACCAGTTTACAATCAACTTGTAAGAATCAAATTTTAACTGCAAAAGATATGTTTAATTTTTGTTCACAGAATTTAAAAGGTATTCAGTATTACTATGTTGAAAGTGAAGAAATCCTACAACATGAATCACAACTTGAAGACAGATTTAAAACTTGTTTGAAAATTCCTGGCACACGTTCTTTTCATCGAATCGTACCAATCTCAGAAAATAAAGTCAAATGTTTTAAAACATCACAGGCAACTAAATATTTAGAATTCTTTTCAACAAGTGCTATCTCCCTTTCCCTAAGTGAAAATGATGTAATAGCCTGTGTGTATGATGGAAAATGGTGGCTAGGGGTAATACAAACTGTCAGCATCGAACATAATGACTTCTATGTGCACTTTTTTGAACCTTCTGGACCCAGAACATCATTTAAGTTAAGTGCTCATGATGAAGCTTGGGTGCCTTTTCATAAAATCTTGAGGAAAATCACACCCTCGGAACTGAAAACAGCAACTGGACGCAATCATAACATATCTCAAGATTTATGCGATGAAATATCCCAACTTCTGAACTGCCAAAATTCAAAATAAGGTTAATATTTCTGTAATATAGTATACATTTATGTTCATTGTGAGATTTGGTACAAATAAATTAATTTTATTTCATTAAACAGATTATTTGAATTTTAATAACTGTGCCCGCAAACGCTCAAACTATCAACTTTTGACCATTTTCTCAGGCCTGTAACTCCTATATGCATCAAGTCTACAACTCCAAATTTTTACCCCTTATTCTACTTGTTAGGAACTAACATTCAGCCAAATTTCAAATTTTTACTTGCTTGCCCATCAGAGATATAAGGGGTCAAACTTTGAAATTTTTCAAAAAATAACATTTTTGAGATTTTGTTTCAAAAAATTGACTTAAGTCTCAACGCTCAAACTTTTTTTATTTAAAGTATGTGTGTATGTCTTTTCCAGAAAAAAATTACAAACCATTATCTGCTTGCCTTATGTTGTTAAAAAAATGCCGAAAATTGAATTTTATCATTTTACCTTTTCAAATTTCGAGGTTCATTTAAGGCCTTAACAGTAGTTTGTAATTAAATAATGCTCTGGACCATTTTTTTAGAGCATACTTTTCTTAAAAGTTTGGTGTTTGATTTATTGTTCTAGGACAAACCTAAGAGAAAATATTGGCTAAAGAGCAAAGCCATGTTTTCTGTGAAAATGATCGATACGCTGAAACAAAAATGGCCGCCATCGACAAAATAAATTTTTTTTAAATGAAATGAATGCAATTTTGTACTCTTTATAAACTGAAGTTTAAAAGGTAGAAAAATCAAAAATATTAAAAATAGTCAAGCAACCACCTTTGGACCACTAGGCTTGGATTGACCCTATACATAAAATTCAATGGATTGTTCCACACGTTACAGTTGCAGATGAACAGAAACTGAAGTTGTTGAAATATGTGGAAAATAGTCAAGATATTACAATTGCTTTTCGATCATGGGATATGCATATACAGCCAACGATTCCAACGGCCAAACAAAACATTTGGACGGTGAAAACATCGACTGAGAAACCGCGTTACATTATATTCGCTCTACAAACGGATCGACGAAATAAAAAGATAAAGATTCCAGTATTTTCGATCACTGTGAACTTTCAGACGTCAAAGTTTATTTAAATTCTGCGAAATACCCGTACATGGATTTGAATTTGGATTTCAATAATGATAGATATGTAGTAGCATATCACATGTATTCGAAATTTCAACAAGCATATTATGATTGTAAGAAGAATGAACCGCTTTTAAGCAAAACACAATTCAAGAATATCGCTCCAATCATATTCATCGATTGTTCTCATCAAAACGAAACATTGAAAAGTGGACCAGTGGATATTCGCATTGAATTTAAAACGTTGAAGGAGGTGCCAGAGAATACATCAGCATTCTGTCTTCTACTACATGACCGGGTGGTTCAATATAATCCATTGACGAATATTGTTACAAAATATGTATAGAAACGCCGCAATCCGACTATAAATCAACCAGTTTCGCTCTAGACAACGCACAATGAAGACCGACGCAGCAATTGTTGACTTCCAAGGATTTCCAAATTCAACAAATGGGAAATTCTACATAAAGGAATTGGCTGTGTTGAAATTCGATTCTTCCGACGAAAATTATGATGAAGATTATATACTACAACACTATGTATTCAAATCACCAATACCGTTTTGCGGATTAAGTGAAAAAGATCAGCGCGCAGCTCGCTGGTTGCGGAAATATCATCATGGGTTCTCCTGGATGGATGAACATATTGAATACGAGGAACTAAAATACATTTTAATAAACAATCTGCACAAAACTCGAATCATCTATACAAAAGGAGAAGAAAAAGTCCGGTATTTGAAACGACTACTACCATCAGCGCCCATCATGAACTTTGAAGAAATAACAATTTGCCTCAAGTTGGGAATCATAACATCAACATATACTAGTCCTCGATGCGGCAATCACTCCGGAGCAACTTGCGCCATGGAAAATGTCATATCCATATACGAATGTTACTGTAATAACATTTAAACATTTTTATTGTAAAATATTTTTTTTTGAAATAAATTTATTAGAATAAAAAAATGTGTTTTTATTTAGAGAAAAACCTGTATAAACCTGTTTTCAGATAAAAATATTATAAAATTATGAAAGCAACACCATTTTTTCATGGAATTTCGAATCTAGGTACCGAGTTCGCAGTGGTTCAGACTAGCAACGCCATCTTTTAACTATCGAAAAAGGTTTTCGATGCCATCAATTGACAATTTTTCAAACTTACACACAGGGATCACTATTATCCAGACTAGCAGCGACATTTTATACTGAATTTACGAAGCTTGAAGGTGGCAGTGTCATCTGTTGACAATTTTTCAAACTTACACAGAGAGATCATTATTATCCAAACTACGCGAGCCATCTAGTAGTGAATTTTCGAACCTCGAAGGTGGCTGCGCCATCTGTTACGGAATTTTTGAATTCTTAGGTTAAAAAAATTTTGTTGGTTTCTGTTAGGTTAGACAAAATTTCCTTAGGTTCTGTTAGGTTGGATCAAGTTCCATTGGGTTCTGTTAGGTTAGAAAAAATTTCACTAGATGTCGTTAGGTTGGAGAACAAATTTTGCTCCACCCACCGCCGGAGGCTTCTAGAACCGTCTCGGTATTTACCACCTGCCGAGGTCACTCAAAAAGTCGGCAGGTGGGAAGGTGGTTCTAGAATGCCCATATTCCTACTACTCAATTGCCAATAGGAAATAAAAATCTTATTAATTGTTGATAGTGCATCTGCCCATATGGACAGCGATAGGCTAAATGAAATTGATGAACAATCAGCGATAGGCTAAATGAAATTGATGAACAATTTTCAGTTTTGTTTTTACCACCGGACGTCACGGTTTTAATTCAACCTTTAGATCAAGGTGTTATAGCACTGTTTAAAAATATTTATAGAAAATATTATTAAAATTAAAATAATGCAGGACGACGAGAATTAAATCACTTCTTTTTTTAAAAAGGTCCATTTGGATGATGCCTGTCGCTTAATGACCGATGCCTGGAATAATATTAAACCATACACTTTAAAATGTGTATGGAAATTGTAACGGTTACAAGATACGGGCTAAGTACGGTCCGCCATTTTGTTCCTTTTGATTAAGTAAATTCGTTTTGTTTCATAATATTGGATATAATTTTTCAGTTATAAACTAATCTTTTAATTAAATTTATGTATGACTGTACCTATTTCAAAGAATATTCTGGTGGTGTTTCTGTCCTATTTGCTAATCTCTATGTATGTATGTTTTCTAGAGAATTCTTTAAGTTTTATCAAGTAATAAATTTGAATGTTTGTTTTGCAACATAAAATAATTTTGTGTCTATTGGGTTTTATCCTTTTTATTCATTATATATTGAAAAGGGATGGAAGAAATGGTGTACATAGGTCACTTAAGCAAGCTATGCGTGGTGCGATGAGCAAACTTGTACGATGTTTTCAAGTACTGCAATAGAGTCACTCGGTGCTCTGTTTTTGTCTCTGTTTAACAACTCACTCTTGCTATTAACATCTCTCTTAAACATCAGAGGGCAGTTTGAGTAACATTTTAATCATACTTGTTGTGTGGTAACCTTTTCTAGAAATTTCCATGGATAAAAATGTATAGGTATATACCATCCAAGTACGTAGTCAATCAGTTCATACAGTCAGTTTTTTATAGTTAGTTTTATCAGTCTGTAGAGTCAGTAATAACGAGATACGCCATTTTTCCAACCTAGACGGTTGATGCAACAATATACACTTATAATATTTTTTATCAAGAGTAATTTAAAACAAAAGTTGTATTATTATTATTAATCGAGTGATCTAAATAAATATTTAATTTTCATCAACTTTTTACGCGTTTTTATTTCACTGGAAGCCGAATCCAACAGTAACAACAACAAAATATGTAAATATTATCGGGGATAAAATTAACCGAAATAAACATACCAAATAAATTGTGCGCCACGGAAAAAATCCTCTGCGCTAGTTAACAAAAACCGGGGCGTATCAAAATACATGTTGCCAATAAGTGATGAACCTACAACAAGTTCGGGCTATAATGATACAGATGAAAAAACGTTTACTGAAAAACTGATTTGTGTGGCGGAATATCAAAACATTTTACAAGACAATGTAAGTTCTTGATTAAACTGTGATGCTAGTGAAGTTGGGTACAAGTTTTTAAGTGATGATGAAATCCTTACAACTGTTTTAAATAACGAGAATGATCATTCCGACTCAGATAACAATGATTTTAGTAAATTAGTGCCAACAATGAAAGCAGACGACGCATATTCATCTTTTATTTAGTTTTTTTCATGATTTTCATGGTTAGTACAACCTGAATGTACAAAAGACACTTCTAAATGTACAAACTGTTTAAATGGGGTGAAAGAAATTAGGTATAAAAAAGTCGTGGAAGAAAAAAATAAAGAATTATCGTAAAATAAACTTAATGCATTTGAAAAAAAAAACTTCAGTTTTATAAATTATACTAAATACATATACATTTAATTAAAATAATTAATATCTGATTTATAATAATTTCAACTTCTTTTACACTTAGTAAATACATATTCATGCACATAGATATATAGTTCAGTCTGTATATAACATTTAAAGTACGAAAAGTGACTTCATTACCATTCCCTACTTTGAGCGGTTTCTGTATTTTATATATATATATATATATATATATATATATATATATATATATATATATATATATATATATTAAAAAACCGATCCCTTCTCGAGAACCGAGTACCAGAAAATATTATCTGGTAATATCGTAAAAAATTTTCGAATAAAGGATGGCTTGTTGATGCATCTTTCAGGGAAACACAAAAAGAAAAGAGTAGTTCTTCCTGAAGCTATGTTACAATATGTATTAGATTATTTTGATAAAAGTGCTTATGCAGGTACCCACTCAGGCGTTACTTGTACATCTCGTAAAATACCTCAAAGATTTTATTATCCAAATTTATACAAAGTAGTTGCAAAATTATGTTAAAAATTGTAAAATTTGCAAAGGGCACAAACCAAATTACCAAAATTACGATATCGTCTTTCAAAGTGAACCACCCCAAAAAACATGACAGAAAGTTTTCATAGACTTCGCAGGTCCTGTAATTCGTTCACGTAGACTTCCAGAGGATAGAGACTACAGATACCTTTTTGTCATTTCAGATTCGTTTAGCCGTTGGGCGATTATCAGACCTACAAAGAAAATGACAGCTAAAGTCGTTGTTACAATTTTAGAAGATATATTCACAACCTTTGGGTATGTCGCCGAAATTGCAAGTGACAATGGAAGCGTCTTTTGTTCTGCAGCTGAAAGAAGTATCAGGAACATTTATAATTTTTGCAAGTTTACAAAAAGCATTTACCCTTATGCAAAAGATCACTCTGTTAAATTTGATTATTTATTATATTTTAAAAAAGATTACCCAGAAATTAAATACGCTACACCAGAATTTATTAAAGACGCAATGTTTTGTTTACTTAACGGTTTAGAAACAAATGATTATATAAAAATTATTGAAAAAGATTCACCAGAGATAGATATAAAACATGTGTGGAAAAAATTTGTTTTACATTCAGATTTTCAAGTAAATGTATATCCTTCACGTAATAATGAAATCCATAATATATTAGAAACTGAGTTTAAACCATCCGAAGAAGTAAAAAAAAATGTTCGCGAACATCATTTATACAGAAATTGTAAAATTATTTCTTATTTTGATTATTCATCAGAAAATATTTATAATAGAAAAACCATAGTTATTTCTGACGACAGTAGTGAATCGCATGATAGCATAGACTCACAGGAAACATATTTCACTATATCGCCAAATAGATCACCTTACCATATATTTGAAAATAACAGTGAAATATATCAAAGTCAAGATATAATAGAAATTGTCGATTTGGAACAAAACGAAGGTAAGAAAAATTGTTTTTTCTTTTTTTTTTTTTAAATTTTAATTATTTTATATTTATTCTTAGTTTCACCTTCAATTCAATTAGAAGTACCAATACTACCTGAGCAGCCACTAGAAAATTTGGAAATCTTTCCTGGACCCTCTGGAATTGGAAGAAACAATCATTCCTTTAATCTTCAGTCGTATTTGGATCGTTTACAATGAAGAAAGCAGTTAAACGTAGATGGGAACAAACTACTGGTAAGAAACAATATACACTTTAATGAAGAATGTTTTAATTTAATAATTTATATTATTTTCAGAGTCTATCCAAACAGACCAATCAACAAACAATTTACCTGGACCTTCAAATGCGTTACGTGGAGAAATAACAGAGGAAATTTCCGAACCGAGTGCATCAACAGCTCCTCTATGCTGGTCACAAGTCACCAAAACCTTCAATAACCGAATTTTTGTTGGGAAAATTTTAAATACCCAAGGGATAAAAACCATAAGTCAATTTTTTGAAAAGTGTTTTCCGTTAATTCAGTCAAAATACAATGAATATATTAACAAATACAAGTCTGTAAAAATAAATTTTACCCTATGCTGTGAATATAAACTTTTAAAAAATCAAGGAGAAATACTTGACGATTTTTATTTTCAAAATAAATTAACTACTTTAAATTTATCTGACGATCTTTCAATTGTATATGAAGAACATTTAGAAGGTATTCTTACAAAAATGGATGAATTTGAAAAACGGGAAAGTGGAAAAACTTTAAATAGAATTTTATATTTACAATTAAATTTGGCTAAAAATGACCCATCAAATGGAGGAACATATATCCCCTTACCAAAGAAAATTCTTAAAACAAATTCTGTAATAAATGTAAAAAATGATGACGAATATTGTTTCATTTGGTCAATATTAGCTCATATTTATCCTCAAAAAAGGAATCCAAATCGGGTTTCAAATTACCCGAAAAATTTTAGAGAAATTTTTAATTTGGAAAATATTTCATTTCAAGTAATTTTTAAAGACAGCAATTTTTGAATCAAAAAATCCAGTGTCTGTCAATGTTTATATTCTTAACGAAAATTCACGTATTTGTGGTCCTGTATATTTTACAAAAAATAGAAAAAATATACATGTTAACTTATTATTAATTTCTGATAAAAATAATTATCATTATTGTTTAATTAAAAACATAGCGCGTTTGTGTAATTCGCAATTGTCACAGAATGGTCATAAACAGTACATATGTGAAAGATGTTTAAATTATTTCACTTCTAACACATTATTAAACAGTCATTTAGAAAAGTGTAAACTCGTAGATGCTGTTAAAACAATTTTACCTGAAAAAGGTAAAAATATTCTAAAACTTAAAAATATTAAGCACATACTCAAGCTTCATGTTATCGTAATCGCCGACTTTGAATGTTTAACGCAAAAAATTAGCACATGCAAACCGAATCTTAATGCACCAAATGAGGAACGAGTTGAATACCATGTACCATATGCAATAGGTATGCAAGTTCTTTGTCATTTTAATCCAAATCTTAATTTTTACCACAGTTATATGGAACCAATGGCAGGTAAACATTTTATAAAAAAAATTTATGAACTAGCTCAATGTGTTGAACAATTTTTAGAAACAAATGCTCCTATTGTAATGTCGGAACAAAATGAAATTGATTTTCAAATTGCAAACACCTGTTGCATATGTGACAAGCCATTCTTAGAGGGTGGTGTAAACTGTCGCGATCAATATAGACTTGACTATTCCGGTAATCCAAATTTTAGGGGAGCTAGTCACAGAGATTGTAATCTTGCACTCCAGGTGTCGAGATTTATACCAGTTTTTTTTCATAACGGTAGCGGATATGATTTTCATTTATTTTTAAAAGAGCTTAACTTTTCGAGCGAGAACATATATGCTATCCCAATTAATTCGCAAAAGTATATAGCAATACAAAAAAAATTGGTAGTGTTTATGTACGATTTTTACACGGAATATTTACACGACGAGCATAATGACTTTCCATTTTGTCTGGAAAAGTTTGTACCTCCTTCATCAAAGTCACATATACCTCAACTTATCGGTTCCTTTAGACGTAAACAAAATTATATAGCACACATAAGAAATTTAAACCAATGTTTAAGACACGGATTAATTTTAGAACGAATACATAGGGTTTTAAGATTCAAACACTCCTTTTGGCTCAGAGCTTATATTGAATTAAATGCAAAGTTGAGAGCACAATCTAAAACAAAATTTGAATCAAATTTTTTGAAATTTATTTTAAATGCTATATTTGGAAAATCTATAGAATCATTACGAAAACGGTGTAATAATAAACTCTGTTGTAAATGGGATGGAAGATATGGTGCTAGGAGAAAGATTTGTAGCCCACGATGTAAAAAATTCACTATTTTAGCAGAAAATTTAGTATTAATTGAACAAACTCGAAACGAAATATTTTATAATAGACCAATATACGTGGGATGGACAATACTAGAGTTATCAAAGTATCATATGTAATATTTATATTATGATGTTTTTAAGAAAATTTTTGAAAATAAAGTTATACTCCTTTATAGTGACACAGATTCCCTATTAATTGGGTTGGAAAACATAAACCCATATCAAGTTATGAAAAATAACTTGAATTATTTTGATACATCAGGTTATGATGACAATAATATATTTGGAATTCCGAAAGTCAATAAAAAGAAATTTGGTTTATTAAAAGATGAATTAAGTGGAAAAATAATAACTTGTTATTGTGGTTTGAGACCAAAAATGTATTTATATATTACGTTAGATGATACTGTAGATAAGCGTGCTAAAGGTGTTTCAAAATTTTGTTTATCAAAAATTACGTTTGATGATTATTTAAATACTTTATTTTACAATAATATATTGTACAGAGGAATGAGTTTAATACGATCAAAGTATCATAATATTTTTACAATAAAAGTTAAAAAAAAAGTTTTGTCTGCCGAAGATGATAAACGTGTATTGATAAACGGACAAATGACTACTTTAGCATGGTTTCATAAAGACACATTACACCAATAATATATTGTAATACTACACTCTTGTAAACTACACAGGTCATTGTTTGCAACTATGTTAGATAAGTACTTGTACATATATATACTTACATACATACATAAAAATTTACTGTAAAATTTAAGGGTTTGATAAAGGGGGGTTTTATAAAGTGGGGTTCATTACCCCTAAAAAATCCTTTTATAGTATGGGGCCACTTGGCAACGCAATGAAATTGCATATATTCAGGAATAAAACCTTGTCTATGTTGAAGCATTACTTTAAGTACTAATTTTAATAACTGTTTGAAATACATACGTATAATGTAATTTTATAAAACACCATTGTAAGACTGAGAAAAAGCAAATGAACGTTTTTCTTCAGTCGATTTTAAGAAACACTTGTAACATTTATTTGTAATTTTATTGTAAATATTTAATTTAATAAAACTGAAAAACAAAAAAAAGTCTTGTTTTATTTTTACTTTCTTTATTAAAAAAAAGACATATAATTTTTTATTACATTTAACTATGGTATATCATCTTGTTTAATCCAAGTAGGATTTTTGAAACCCATCCATTTCACCAGTGCTGAATCACCCTTTCTTTTAATAATTTTGAAAATTAGATATAAAGACGGGTTCTTAGTTTTTTGCAACTCGAAATCGTAGAATTTGCCTTCTATAGGTTTATTATCATAGTCTATTAAAGAATATGTGACTGGATCAGTTTTGTGTACTTGAGAAATTTTAAAAATTTCAGGAGTCCAGTTGAATGTATATCCTTTTTCAAAAGTAGTTTTAAATTTACTAATACGAACATGATCATTCTTTTTGAATCTTGGTTGTTTTTTATTTTGATATTGATTGTAATTATAAACGGTATGTCGTAACTGCTCTTCGATTTTCTTTGAATTGACTTCAGCTGGTTTCATCTAAATAGTGTTATGGTAAGTATTATTATATTGTTTCACCAATTCATCGAGTATATCAATCCATTTGTAAGACGAGCGGATGCTGAATTGTTTTCAAATCATGTTTTTTAAAGTTCTGTTAAATCTTTCGGCTATATTTGCTTTTAAATTTGAGTAAGTTGAAAAGTGTTTGATACCATATTTTTCCATCAAACGCTTAAAATGGGGGTTTAGAAATTCGCCCCCTTTGTCAGTTTGCATTAGGGCAGGCCTTCGATTAGGCTTAAAAATTGATTCCATAGCTTTCGCTTCTTCTTCCCCTCTTTTGGTCTTTAATGGTACACAAAAGGCTTGTTTCGAAAAATTGTCAATACATGTTAGAATGAATTTATATTGCTTATTATATTTTGCAAATTGTGACATCACAAAGATCAGCTTGCCATTGTTCGTCTATTCCAACCATTCTTACTCTACGACGTTTAAATTTTCTTCTAGCTGGTTTATGGAATTCATTCACGACGTCTATTTGGCTCATGATTACTTTGATGTGTGTTCTTTTTAATTTCTCCACGTAGATATTTACATTAGACTGCAGCAACTTTATTATATACTCTTTTTCATTGTCAATTTTCAACTTTATACTTTTAGAAATATTGTTCATTAGTTTTATTAGATTTTCTGTTTTTTGGTTAATTAATACACTAGTTAAATTTGTTATTTTTTGAATTTTTGCATCCATATCTGACATTTTTGTAATTACGTAATCAACATTATCATTTTGAAGACTTTGTAATAAAAGTAAAACAGTTCTGTTGAAATTTTCGTCAATTTTTCTTGAAAGATTTTTATTAAACTCATCATTAATTTGGGTCAACGAATCTTGACATTCCCAGTTTATTAAACATGTACTTATTTCAGTCAAAACACACACGCTGATTACAACAATAATAAGCACTTTTCCTTTCTTAAATAAAACTTCTCTCGGGTCCATATTATTTACTTTTTTTATTCAATTATATCTAATTCACGCAATTGTTGGACTATTTCATGAAACTGATTTTCCCAAAAATGAATTTCCCGCTTCTCTAGCGAAAAAAAGTAATCTTAGGCGGTTTATTAGATCGTTAACATTATCGTAATAAATAAAATTGGTTTTATGCAGCTGCTTAAAAGCTAAATCAGATATCCCACTTACTTTTTGACTGGCAAACAACTTGCGAAAAATAGTTTTGTATTTAAAAGTATTCATATTCAAATCATCTGTTGCTTTTGCATCTTCAAGAATTTGTTTGTAAGTTATTAAATCATTTTGAGTGTATCTTTTTGGTACTTTTTTAAATAATAGTTCGTATGAACCGGGTGTTCCTTTATATACATTATCTTTAATAGTTAAATTATCATCTGAATCAAAAAAAAACTTCTTCTTTACCAATTTTCCATTCATTATGGTCAAATCTTATTTCCAAATCTCCTTTGTCGTGACCTTTCCTTGATAACAGACTCTTCGTGTACTTTTTAAAAAGTTTACCATAACTGACATTAAGGGGTGATTCAATAGCTTTGTTCGAACTTTGTGGTGATAATAATGTATCTTTATCATCTAAATCTTTTCTGGGTGTTACAAAAGACTCATTAAAACTACTTTCTGCTTTATCTTCACTTTTTTCTAATTTAAATTTTCCATTCTTGCTTTTCTCACTATCATCTTCAATATCCACTTTCCTTACACCAATCTTTTGTAAGTCTTCTGTAAGCGGTTTGTACAAATCTTTAAGATTTTTTTTCCATTTCTAAACGTCCGCGTTTTATGTTTAAATATTTATTTCGAATAACATTACTGGTTTCAATGATTTTTCTTTTAATTTTTACTGATTCTTTATCCATAATTCTGGAGTAGATTGAAAATTTTTTAAGTGTATTCTTAAAGATCTGATCTCTGTTTGAAGTAATATTACAAATTTTACAATATTATATATTCATCGATTCCTCTACGATAGCGTCCATCATTAAGACCACATTCTTTGAATATTGACAAGAAATCATATGGATTATTTTCCCAAATCTTCTTGCACATTTCTGAAAATTTTTCAAAGGGCATATCCGAAAACCCGTGATCTCTATATGCATTAAAAGTATTTTGATAATCTGATTTGAATAATATTACAACATTTGCATTGCCTCGTAATAGATGTTTACTGGCTGCTGAATAACTTTGAGATGCATATATGACATCTGTTAAAAAACGTCGGGAATAAGAAAAAAATAATTTTACATTACTTTGATCAGAACATGAAATATCGTCAAATTTAACAATTGAATTAGGCTTAACTTGATTCGGCTTAATCACTTCATCATTTTCCGTAAACGCGTAAAATCCAATACCATCTATATTTTTCAAAACCTCGGCTAACCACATATATTTTGGTTGGTGTAAAGTTTTTGAATATATGTATAAATTTTCAAAGGATAAACCATTCTTGCTTTCCAACAATGATAAAATCAAATTCGTTTTACCACCCCCAGATGGAGCAGCAACAATACATCTTACTGTATTAGGAAAAAGTTTACTATGTCGTTGGTAATTTTTATTATTAATTGTAGAAAGTTTATTGTCGTTGTTTTTCACTTTTAAACTCACGTGCTGTTTTACAAATTTCATTTTTACAATATACTGAGACAGAACAAGTCTACACGAGTATTTATACGTTCATTTACTTTTAAACTCACGGGCTGTTTTACAAATTTCACTTTTACAATATACTGAGACAGAACAAGTCTACTCGAGTATCTATACGTTTATTTACTTTTAAGAATGTGTCTATGAGTGTTTTACTATTTATTTGCGAAGAAACAACGAATTGAAGAACAACACTGTTTCGAACACTACAATTTACCAACGTGATCGGATCATTGTGGCGGACCTTTACCATTGAAAAAAAATTGTCATATATGTAAAACTAAAAAATTTAAGCTTTTTTGTAAAAAATGAACAAGCAAACAAAAAAAAAAAAACAATCAGTCGATTAAAAGATATTCAAGGAAAAGGTTTACTCAATGCATTAATTGATAAATTACCAGTGGAGATTCATTTACCATTTTACAAATTTTGTGGACCAGGAACAAAATTACAGAAACGTTTAAATCAAGGTGATATTCCAATAAATCTACTAGACAAAGCTTGTCTCGAACACGACATTGCTTATTCTAAAACATCTAATTCACTTGAAAGGAGGGAAGCCGACAAACATTTCATTGAAAAAGCTTGGGAACGCGTTAAATCAAAAGACGCCAGCTTGGGTGAAAAATCAGCAGCTTGGTTTGTGACAAACATTATGAAGGCTAAAACAAAGATGGGTGGGAAACTGAAAATGAAAACAAAAAAGAAAATTCCGTTAAGTAAAATAATACAATCGTCTCGCAAAGCATTAAGAGAAAAAAATTCAAAAAATATTAATCGAATTATAAAAAATGCATTGTTGGCAGCTAAAAGAAGTGTACATAAATATGGAAAAAGAAATATTTCAATACCAAGAGTGTTACCGGTTCCTAAAAAAATTGGTCGAGCGTTACCATTTTTAATACCTCTTCTTGCTGGTCTTTCCGCTGTTGGTAGTTTAGCAGGTGGTGTTAGCAGTATCGCCAAAACGATTAGTGATGCTAAAAAAGCTCGTGAATTTTTAGAAGAAAATAAACGTCATAACAAAGAAGTTGAATTAAATTTGAAACAAGGAAAATCAATTATTTTTAAGCCACATAAAAAGGGATATGGGTTATACTTAAATCCACACACACTAGGAAATAATAAAAGAAATGTGTATTGACAACAGTATTTTGATACATTTATAAAAAATCTTAAACATCGTTTTTTAAATATTTTACCTAAAAAAGCTTTAACAAATAGAGATTTTATTTATTATGAAAGGAATATCCCATACTTCAGGGGGGTATTTATGAGAGATGAACTACCACATAAACCATGGAAAATTGAAAGTGGTATCATTAACCTACAAACATCTAATTTGCCTGGATCTCATTGGGTGTCGTATTTTAAAAAGGGAGAAAAAAAGTTGTATTACGATTCTTTTGGACTACCCCCTCCGAAAGAACTTATAAAATATCTTGGTAAAAACATTCTATACAACGATTACACTCATCAAAAAATTAATGAAGTTATTTGTGGTCATTTGTGTTCAGCGTTGCCAACTACACCGTAATTACCTTAAAAACACGGTAATCAGCATAAATCAACTACCTACGGTAGGGTTACAATTACGGTAGCAAAAAACACCGTAATATTGACGATCTTAATATTATAATATAAAAACTTGTAAATAATTATGATACTTACTAGATTTTTATAATTATTTATGATTAACTTTAAATTTTAGGAATTTTAGTTACTTTCGTTAGGGTATTTTGGTTTTATTCTAATAACAACACTGTTTTTTTTTTTTTTTTGTTTATATTTTTCAAAATGTTAACTCCGGGAATTCTTCTAACAATTTACAATGAATTTGAAGATATTATGCAAACGAATTCGATGGGTAACTACCGTATTTTATTTTAGATGAATACTTATTGTTAGTACGTTTTAATTTCGTTTGTTTGCAAAAACGTAATAAGCTCCTAACGAAATCCATCCCCGAAAATTTTCGTCGCAGCAGGGGTTTTACAGCGACACGGTAAAAACTGCCTGTATTAACTTTAACCGTTTTAATCCCACAATGGTTATGATCCGGAAGCATAATATCGATATGTACAAAAATGATGACTTAGCAATTATACTATCTGATTCAGATTAATAATATAAGTTTTTTTCTCAATTTTGACCTTTATTTTCCTACTGAAAAAACAAGGTAATTTTACCGTATTTTAAATATAAATTACAACATAATTTCTGAAAATTTACGGTATTTTTTTATAAATTCCACGATCAGCTAGATTTCAGAGTTGGCAACACTGTTTGTGTTTAATATTTCTGTGTTATTGTTACGAAAAATATTTAAATCAAAAATGTCATATAGCATAGCACTAAGCGGTAATACATCAAAATTAGAAGCGCACTTTTTCCCACCGATAGATTGTTCAAATGGGGTCTATGAAACTGGACTTATTGAATTTTTTTCATACAACTCAATACCGAATATTGATACGCATCGTAGTAAGATAACCATAGGTAATAAAACAATTACATTACCAACTGGATGTTACGAAGTTGTTGAAATTGAAGATGAAATTTTAAAACAGTTCAACAAACTTTTTCCTCCACCACCTGCACCTAAAAAGGAAGATAAAAAACCACAAAAACCAAAACCATTCTTCAGTTTAAAAGTGAATACATAGACTTTAAAGAGTGAAATTCATTGTTCGGAAAAAATTACGTTCACGGAAAAGGAATCGTTTGGAAAATTACTCGGTTTTACAAAAACAAACGTGCCTAGAAGCAAATAAAAAGTATACATCTGATGAAATTGTTCGCATACAAGTAATTAATGCTATTTTTGTGAATTGTAATTTGGTAAAAGGAGCTTATTTAAAGAATAATACAACACATCATTTATATTCTTTCTACCTTGATGTGAAAATTGGTTATAAAATTATTGAAACACCAAAAAACATAATTTAATTTCCTATGAATAGAAAATACATTGATGAAATAATTGTGACTATCACTGATCAAGACGATAATTTAGTAAATTTTAATGGTGAAGATGACAGTGTAACACGTAATGAAATACACTTTTACAATCCGTATGTGATCTCCTTTTCCTACGGAGACGAAATAAGGATTCCTATTCATCAGGTCGACATTAATGTTTTGCCATCTGAGAGCTATATCCATATTGAAGCTCAGGTCGTTTTAACAGAGGATGAAAGTAAAGCAGCCGAGTCAAATGACTGTGTTCTTAGTGGAAACTTGGTGTTAGTCTTTTTGATGAAAATGAACTGAATGCTACAGAAATAGATAAATGTAAATGTCCTGTTATTAGTACGTCTCTTAAAAATTATATTTCCTACAACAGAAATGAAAGCAAATCTTTGGTTGTTGCTGAGTGGACTGGAGGTGAAGAACTTCAAATAGTAGATTGGAGTTATAGTTATCAAATATCTATACCACTAAAAATGATTTTTGGATTTTGTGAAGATTCTAAAAAAATTATGATAAATTCAAGACATGAACTAGTTTTAATCCGTTCAAGAGATGATACAAATTGTTCTACTAAAAAACAGGGTGGAAGAGATGTTAAAGTAAAAATTTTAAAAATTCAATGGAGAGTGCCTCACATTTCAGTTTCTGATAAACAAAAATTACATCTCATGAAGATTATTAATACTAATAAAATGATTACGGTACCTTTTCGTTGTTGGGAACTACATGAATATCCATCTTTGCCAAAAGCAACAGATCACTCATGGACAGTAAAGACATCGAGCCAATTAGAAAAGCCTAGATTTGTAATACTAGCTTTTCAGACAAATCGTAGAGATATTGCAACTGGTGTGGTTAGTCATTTTGACCACTGTAAATTAATTAAAGCAAAACTGTTTTTAAATTCTGAAGTATATCCGTATGATAACATTTGAACCGATTTGGATCGAATGAAATATGCACAATTATATGATATGTATACAAATTTCCAAAACGCATATTATCAACGACGTTCGGAGCCGATGCTAACATACAACGAATTTCGTACAAAAGCCCCCATTGTGTTATTTGACGCTACTCGTCAAAATGATTAATTAAAAACAGGTCCAGTTGATTTGTGATTATAATTCACATTTAAAGAAGCGCCAGCAGAAAAAACTACCGCATATTGTCTTATTATTCACGAAAGATTAGTTGAATATTCAGTGTTAACGAGTAAGGTGAAAGTTTTAATATAAGATTTTTTTCATAAATATGTGTATACAATGTTAGTAATAACAATATATTACATGTCCAATCGTAAAGACAAAAAAAATTTTGTTTAATTTTAGTGAATAAGAAACATAATATAGAAAGAAAAATGTGCACTTTTTCAAATCATACTTTTATATGTATATTTTATATAATTTTAGGTTAGAAATATAAATGTATTTAAATATATAATCATGTAGGAATAAGTATGTAAATAAAACAATTTTTTTAATATAAACATCTTATTTTTTCTTGTACCTATTCAATTACAGGTTAATAACCAAACGAGACAAACAGTTATGCGTACAACAAATTCTTCGCGTACGCATATGTAACAAAAACCAGTTTTACAACGACATACAAAAAAATTCATTCATTTTTATAAACAACCTAGAGAAGGTCACTATTCATATACAAACAAAAATTTCACTTTCTTTCAAACCCAAGATTAAACAAGCACCAATCGACAATCAAGGTATGTTTGATTTTGACTATTTAATACCATTTTCTTTAAAAAAATTGTTAAATTATTAATATTAATCATTTTAGGAAAGCATGCAAACCACCGAAAATTATCTGTGGATACACTCACACGAGTTCGTCAACATAAATTTAAAAAACTCTAAAAAAATATACTTATCTGAAGAACTTAATATCAACAAGTTATATTTAATGTACCAAGAAATAAACCCGACATATCCAGTATCATACGAAAAATACCGGCAGATATTTAATAACGAATTAAATAAAACAAATTTTATTACTTTGCAAAATATCACTATTTTATTTTGACAAAACTTGTTACAAAGATATTTTGCAAAGTAATAAAATTTGTTTTATTTTACAATATGGATTATTACAAAGTAACGCTCAAATCAGTGAATTATTTAACGAATTAAATATTAGTTTTGGATATCCTCGTTCTGATACTTGTAGTATTTGCGACGAGTATACATAAAAAAAACCTGCCTCGAAAAAGAGATACAAAATTTACCTTCTATTGAAGCTGATAAGAAACAAGATTTAGTAAATGAATTAAAAAATAAAGAAAATTTACATAAGTTGCATTTGTTAAAAGTAAACACATTTTATACGAGAAAACGGGAAGCAAGAAAAAATGCAAAAAAGAATTCTAAATTAGCGTCCGTCGTAATGAACTTGCAAAAAAATTTACCGGTCCCAAATATAAGTACAAACGATGTTTATTATAAGCGACAACTTTCATTTTATTCTTTTAATATTCATGTGCTTAATAATGGAAAGCCATATTTTTACACATATGACGAAACGATAGCCCGAAAAGGAGCAGATGAAGTAATTAGCTTTTTAAATAATTTTATTTACCATTTTATCGATACAGAGATCACGAAGCTAGAAATTGTCTGTGATTCTTGTGCTGGACAGAACAAAAATGTCAGTGTTTTTAGATTTTTATATTATTTAGTACATGAAACTAATCGATTTGAAGAAATAAAAATAACTTTTCCGATTCGTGGACATAGTTATCTTGAATGTGACAGGAATATGGCACGCATAAATCAAAAAAGCTATTGCGAAGTGCCAAACGACTGGAATGAAGTTTTTCGTGAAGCAAGAAATTATCCTTCACCATTCGAAGTAATACCTGCACCGAACGAAATTTTATATAAATGGACTCAATATTTTGATACCAAATATATGAAAAAAGGTCCATTTCCTACTAGGGAAATAAAGGAATTACTTATTAAAAAGAATGAACCACTGTTGCATACAGGAATGCATATAATGGCATTTGGACTAAAACTTCCATTTCCAATAATCTGAAGAAAAAAAAATGTAATACAAAAGTAATACTAAAAAAAATGGAAGATGAAAAACTTCCTATATCACTAGAAAAATTTCAAGATGTTCAAACATTGAAAACATTTTTAAGAAAAAGTGAATCCAAAAAATTTTATGATAGTTTAGTGTATAGAAAAAAAGATGGCAATAATAAAAAATAAAATCAAAAATTTAAAAAAAAAAAACTATTTTTAACAGAATAATTTGTTACTTGATTTAGATATTACTCAATTATTGTATTTTTGTTTAAATGTTAAGGACTTGGATCGTTTTTTGGTTGTTGTGACTTACTATTAAAAATTTTTTGTATCATAATTTAAATAAATAATGTTAAATCAAATAAATTTAAATTTGTATGATCAAATAATGATTGTTTACAAAGTATGAC
The DNA here is from genome assembly GCA_035578155.1 of Brachynemurus nebulosus. Lineage (NCBI taxonomy): Eukaryota > Metazoa > Arthropoda > Insecta > Neuroptera > Myrmeleontidae > Brachynemurus > Brachynemurus nebulosus. The sequence continues at coordinate 9,577,368 of JAPWDM010000007.1, forward strand.
CCATTCCACATTGAAGAAAATTCATTAAAACTATATTGTTTATACTTGCAGACTTTAAATAATAGTTTTCTCAAAATAATTGAAATGTGACTTATATCGTTCTTTCTGTGGACTCTTCAATTGTATTTCGATAAAACAAGCTCTACATTAACGGAAAAATAAAAAAAATCCTCATTCAGATTTAAGGTTTTTATTAAGGGAAAAATGTTTGTTGGAAATTTGCAGTACCAGGCATTTGTTGTTTTATATTGTTAAAAAAAATAACATTATCGTATTTACCTACCTGTACGTACCTTTTATAAAAACCAAAAACCATAATGTTCACTAATTTAATCTTAAAAAATGATTAAAAACTTTACGCATGAAAATTGTGTTTTTTATCCAAGATGGCAGTGACGGTTATAATACTATAGGTATTGTAATATTTTACTGTCATCTGTGAAGAAAAAATAGTTAAATATACTTAACACGGTTATAAAATTGCTATACACTGTGTATTAAACTGAGAAACTAAATGTTATGGCTATTACAATAAAAAAAATTGTTGCAAATTTGCAACGATATGCAATTAAGGGTTAAAATACTTTTCAATTTTAGCAATAATCAACAGCTGAATGATTCATTTAACTACACGCAAACAGCATTAAAAATTAGTGCATTCATCATTAATGAATAAACTACGTTGTGGTGATGTCTGTTTCCACGGTCTCGGATGCTTAGAAATGCATGCCTTATATTGGAATACTATTTAGGTTCTTAAGGCGGGAGTATTGCAACACCTTATATTTTTAATTACCTAATTACTGTTTATTAAAATGTTCTCTTCTACTTTTTTATTTACTTTCATTTTATTTGTATCGACCTTAGCGAAGAGGGATTTATGAGGGACTATGGCAAATTCTATAAAAAGTTAAAAAACTCCATGAAACAATTAATTATTAAAAAATCATGTATTTGTTTCATAAAAATGACCTTGACTTTAATGAAAAATTATACATTATTCTGAAATATTACGATTATGAGTTATGAATAACTATGAAAAAAATATGAATATTATATCTGAACGTCTGAAAATCTATTAAAATCTCTGTTTTTTAACGATGATTTCTGAAAAACGATGAATTTATGAAGAGTGTCCAATATTACGAAAAAAATTCTACAATCAACTCAACGACAATGATATCACCATGGACGACTACACTCATGCCCAAAAAGTTTGGGATACATTCAACATACTGACGCTTGGAGAATACTCGGATTTGTACATGAAAACAGATATATTACTATTAGCGGACGTTTTCGATAATTTTTGGAATACATGCCGGGACATACGTGGGATGCCGCCTAAACCTCTTCACTATTAATTTTTTTTTAAATTTTTACACTCATTGACTACTTTTGTCCAATATACTGGACATTGTTTACATGAAACAAGCATTTATGTAGGCGTAAATAATTTAGATGCATTTAAAAACAGATGTACATTATTCTGGGCATACATATTGTTCAATTTTAAAGTTTCATTGTATATTATATACGTATAGTATATAATAACGGAAAACTAGAAAAGGTCATAGCGCGAGTAAAATTGTAGCACATTTTACTGGATGAATAGTAAATTTTAAATCATTTCTTATTAAATTTTGGTGGGTAAAGGCTATGTTAAAATTTTATTTTTGAATATAAGATATAAAACGGATAATTTGCTGTATTTTTGTTTTTTTTTTCTTGGAAATCAGTGCCCAGTATACTGGACAATGAGACTCAATTATTTATAATTATTTAAATTGCAGGTTTGTGATAAAAATGGCAAAAAAATCTCTTACCGCAGAGCGAACATTAAATATTATAGAATATTTAATATTCGTTCTGGTGATATTTCGGATATTGAGGAAATTGAAAATAATGAGAGTGATGATATGCTAGATGAAACTAAAGAAGTAGTTTTTTTATGGATCCTGAAGTACATAATTATGTAAGATTTGGTAATGACAAAAGTAATCCAAATCAAAAGGAACTAGACACTGATTTAGATCCAAATCAAAAGGAACTAGACAAGTCTATGAACATAAAGAAAATTTTAATCCGATTGATACAAAAATTAGTTGGATTCCTGAGAAATTCATTGCTCCTGAACCACTTTCGTGGTCGGACAATGACAACGATACAGAAATTCTAATACCTTTAAATTATTTTCTAAAATATGTTCCAAATAGCATATTTGATAACATGGCAGAATTTACAAATATGTGTGCAATGCAGTAGGATCATACTCGTTTTAAAAATTGTACTGCGGAGGAGATCAAAATTTTATTTACGTTGCACATACTTAATGGCTCATTACAATTTCTACGTGTTCATTTGTACTGAGACAGCACTTGACATACTAAGTTATTCACTGAGCAAATGAGCAGAAACTGATTTTATGAATTAAGGACCAATTTACACTTAATAAACAACTTAGATAAAGAAAATAGCAACGATAATCTTTTTAAAGTTCGGCCTATTTTTAATAGTATCCGAAAACGAATGCTTGAACTAGTGCTAGACCAAGAGGTGTGCATTGACGAGCAAATAATTCCATTTCGAGGAGAGTTAGCAATGAAACATTTCCTTAAAGGAAAGCCAGATCCATAGGGAATAAAAGTATTTGTGTTGTGCTCAAAAAATGGTACATCATATGATTTTATATTGTATCAAGTAGCAACTTACTGTGCTAAATAAAGAACATTTAAAGTAATATGGCTTCAGTGCTTCTGTTATATTAGATTTAATTAATAGAATAGATAATAGGAAAGGATACTATTTATATTTTAATAATTACTGTTCTAATTATAAATTATTAAAAAAATTAAAAGAAAAAAATATATATGCAACATGTACAATTCGCACAAACAGGTTGTGGCTTGGAAATTCACAATTTGTGGAAAATAAAAAAGAGAAAAGGACACATTACCAAGAAATGGTAAACCAAGAGAAAAATGTTGTTTTGAAATGGAAGGACAACCGAAATGTAATATTAACTTCTACAACTGTTGAAATCGGTCAGCCAGACGAAGTAAGTAGATGGAAAAAACAGAAAGAAAATATATTCAAATACTACGGCCTGAAATTGTGAAAAAATATAATAACGGAATGGGTGATGTGGATTTATTTAATAGATTTGTTAGTTTGTACAGAATATTTATTAAATCACGTAAATGGACTTTACGTTCAATATTTCACGCAGTAGATTTGGCTATTATTAATTCGCGGTTAGAATATACGAGACACTTTCGATTGAAAGTAGTAGAAAGTTTAATACAAACTGATAATATAACACCTCGTACGAGAGGAAGTTTAATACAAACTGATATTATAAGACCATCTAGTTTAACTTTAGAGGATAATCCACCTCAAAAAAGAAAAAGTGGTATAGAAATTGGACCAAATAGTGATAGTGCACCAGAAAAAACATTCATGTTTATTATCAAGTATACCCTATACGTACGCACCAGAAAAACATTCACATTTTAACACACACTCTTTCTCCCTACCGCCACCCGACCTAAATATAATGGAGAATGTTTGGGGTTGGTTGATATGCGAGATATATGCCGAAAGCCGTCAGTTTGAAAACAAACAAACTTCAATTGAAACAATTAAACTTGGAATAAACTTAATTTAGAATTACTCCATTCTTTATACAATTCAATACCAACTAGAATATTTGAATTATAAGAAATAATGGTAAACATACAAAATATTAATTAAGATGAAAATAAAAATATTAAGTAATTTCAAAAATGTAAAGCGTTTTATTTGGCGAAACTATCTATGTGAACAACTTAATAAATCAAGATTATTATTATCATGTTTTTATACAAATTAACAAATTTGACCTAATCTACTTGGCATTACGAGCTTAATTACTAAAATCAATATACTTTCTAATACACGTATTGTCTTATCACTACCACTGTTCAAACTGTCTACGTATTCTTTGATGATAGTGAGGCTAATCAGGTGACCAATACGTATATTATACGTATGTATATATATATATATATATATATATATATATATATATATATATATATATATATATATATATACAGGGTGTAAAGTAAATAAGTTTCATAATTTGCAGGAAAGAAAGGTCTCAGTCTACTAATTAAGTATTGCTAGTTAAATTTTACCGATCAAGTTTCATTTCAGAAATTTTCGGTTGTCAAAAACGTGTTAAAAAATGGCCCCTAGAAAAAAAAACTTAATCAGGCTCTGATTACTTATCATTTTTTTCCTTTGCTTTTTTGAATGTAAATTTTTTTGTCAACAAAATATTTTTACCTGCTTGTTTACGGAATCTTTTGAAAATAGTTATACAGTAGTGTCCATAAAAATTTAAACATAATTTTTAATGAGACAATTTACGTCACATATCAAATAGATCGATTTCGTCAAATCTCATTAAATTATTTGTAAATTTAACAAAGTTCACTAGATATTTATTTTCTCCAATACCAATAATACGAGCCCTTACCGAAAAAAAAATTGACCACCCCAATTTTGAGAAAAACGATTTCAAAGTTTTGTAATTTTAACACGGGTTCTTATGGGAAAATTCTATTTTTTTAGAATAAAATGAAAACGTGTCAAAGGAATTTGATAAAAATTGAATGTTATTTAATACAAAGTTACAAACCATATTTAATAAGAAATAAAAATTATTGACCACGCCGATTTTGAAATATAATTTAAAAACATCATTTTACTACGTTTTTACAACGTTTCTTCAACAATTCTTTTAAATTGCTACAACATAAGCGCGCGGAAATACAAAAAAAAGTGGTATACAAATATAATAACTGAAGAATATCAATACATTATTTAATTTTTGATAAAGTTTTTTTGCTGAGATAAACTTTTGTACCTGACTATCTCAGAGCAAGTACGTCAAGTTGAAGTATTTATGAATTATGACACAACAATTAAATTTTAAAACATTTCTAAAATATACAATTGGTTTGTTATTCACGCACATACACACACTTTTAATTTTAATACTTTGATTTAAAGAAATTATAAATCGCTAATTTATTTTCACACAGTTATGCAACAGTTTAAAACAGCTTAGACCAGTACCTGTATTGTTAAAAAAATAAGGAAGAATGTACTGTTTTATTATTGATAAAATGATAATAAAATAATACGAATACGGAATACCAATAGGCAATCGGCAATCATACACATACAACTAAAAATACATATTCATACTTATGTATAAAATAAATAGGTTACTAGTGTTTCCAAAACACATAAATATATCCAGTTTGACAGGTCATAAATATATTATGTTTATGGCTTTTTAAAAAATAATTTTCAAAGATTAGGGTTCCGAAGAAATTTTGCAAATATAATACATGCTACAGATAGATATCTCAATTAACCGTCAGTAAAACAATTTCTTTCTTAATTTCTTATGGTACCTATCTTCCGTATTTAAAATTGGGCATAAACAATTTTAGTACACTCAGTAAGTGAAATTTTACGTCAAAGTATATTCTGATATTAGATAACATTTCCAAAAATTCAAATCAAAATTATTAAGAGAAATGCTGAAAAATTTTTTTCGTAAATTCCTTCAAAAATAATTATATGTATACTGTTTGCAGCATATCATTAGAAAAATCTTTTAAAATCAAGTTAAGGTTCTTTTAACAACTTTTTATACCTCGTTTCAGAAATATTGTATTTCAAAGTCCATGTGGTTTGTAAGGAATCCAATTACCACTTAATTGACCCTTAAGTAACACAAGTACAAATATATTTATTTATTTTCACAGTAAACCGTAAAAAAATATGCGATGCGATGTATTTTATCCCCAAAAATACAAAAACGCAAATAACTCAGCAACTCGGCTTAATGTGTGTTAAATACGCACTTGGCCAACTCCTTGATTATCAATGGTTGATGTGATGATATTATGATGGTCTGTGAATCCCCAAGTACATATGTATGTCTGCAATTGTTTATTTAAAAAAAAATGTTTTGACGATTTTGACACACTGGGAACCACAGAGGCCGTGAACTGAAAAGGAATATTTATCAATTTGAATGAATCAATAGATAAGGTAAATGACCCAAAATCAGACAGTGTCTTAAAATCAAACTTTTATATTATTTTAAAGAATTTAAAAAAATTCTGCTTTTAAAACGTTCGTTTTGTATATCAGAGATATATCTATGAACATTAGGTAATACTACCTTTTGTATATTTCGATTTACTTTTAACAAATATTGTACTAAAATTAATGATCAATTAGTTATTTTGCGAAATATACAACAAAACAGTACTGATTTTTATATTAGCAGAAATTGGAAAAGTACATTATTAACTAATATGTACGTGTAATAAATAAAGCAATTTTTCAATAAATTATACTTAACCCTTAACCGGTAAGGTGAATTTTTATAATAATCACGGTAAAGTGATGTCTGAGAGACATCAACAGATTAACATACCGCGGGCTGGTAACATAGATAGCCAAAAACTGGAGACCACTCCCCTTACGCCAGCAGGGTAAAATTTGCCCTAAATCATAAAAGAATACACAAACGTTCAGTTAACAAAAAAGAATATTTTTGTATACGACTCACAGACATCACCTTACCGGTTAAAGGTTAAATGCATCTTTATCAATTTTTTTTTTCTTTTTTATTTGAGCTAAAGCGTTTATAGTCAAAATTATGGATACTGTTGAATTTAAAAACACGAAAATAAGTTCACAAAGGTATTGAATTTAGAGCTAAGTCTTATGGTAGATGTCGAAATTATGTGTCATTTCAGTAGTACAAAAATTCTTATTTTTTGTATTTTATCTTTCTATTTTTCTTAAGTGATAATTTATCTAAAGTAAAAATTTTGGTCTGGTTGTTGACAAAAGACTTTGAGCCTTTTAAATTATTCTAGGAAAATATTTTTTCTTAGAAACGAATTTTAAATTATTCTAGGAAAATATGTTTAGTTCTTCCTTAAAGTGTCGGAATTTGGGACATTTACCTTACTGTATATTTGCTTACATACATAATTATGTATGTTTATAGTATCTCTTATTATGTAAATGTATTTTAATATTTTATTATTATTATTATTGGTACTTTTATTTTGATGTGTCGCAGGTACATAAATTTTAAATGTGTTTTGTTTCAGCTTGTTGGTATAATTGAACAAATTTGGTAAAATAATTTTACAATAATGATAATTAATGCCGAAGTTTGGAATTCTCTGTTACAGTTTTCCGCTAAAGTTACTCACTTATGAATAAAAATTCACTTTTTAATCTGTGTTGTGTACCAACAATATTAATAACAATGTTTTATGACAGTTAAAGGAAAGTTTTTATTTTGGTTTGTTTAAAAATTCAAGTGTAATTTTTAATTAAATTAATACTTGTAATTAAAGTAATGCAACTAAATATTTGTAATTAAAGAAATGCAACAATACCACAGTTACGGTTCTTGCAATATTCATAACGTCCTGTGAAATAAAAACCCACAAAAATATTTCAAACATATTTTAATCAAAATTTATGAAAAACAGTGTTCGGTTTTTTTTTTTACTATACAGTACCTAATCAATTCAAAAGTCGGCAGATGTTTACATATTGTCGTAAAATAAAAAAAAAAATTATTTTTATTTTTAAAAAATTTTTATTATACAGGGTGTGAATAATTTTAGTTTGGTCAGAGGCGTATTCAGAGAAATTCATATTAAACGATGAGCTGGCTGGGATGCGATTTTCTCAGATAGCGAATTCCGAAAAAATTTTTATGTCTTCGGCAATTTTACACCGAGATAAACCATCTCTCAAAAGGATGAAACTTATTTACTTTACACCCTGTATATATATATATATATATATATATATATATATATATATATATATATATATATATATATATATATACATATATGAGCATATATACCGTAAAACCAGGACACATTGCACCAATCTACAAAATAAATAATTTCTACACAAACCTGCAACAATAAACATCTGTTCCTTACGTCATTAGAGAGAGAAAGACAGCTATACCAATAAAAGCTACGGATTTCAACATTTACTATTTTATTTTACAGGATTGCCATCCCCCTGTGTTTAAAAAAACATGTAATTTTTGTCATAATTGTCATACTAGTGTAGGCCCGGACACTTATTACAGGCCTCTAAGTTGTCCTACTTTTCAGTAGGAAAGTAGGAAAAGTCCTATTTTTGAAACATAAGTCCTACTTTCCTACTTTTCTGTCAGTGTTATGTTCATTACGCGAAAATTTATTACGCTTATTGTTGATGTTTACAGCTTTATACTTCCTAAAAAGAAATATTTTTTCCTAAAAATATGGGTGACTCAATGATAAAATTAAACTTTTGCGGATTTTCAATTTCTTTTGTTTATATATATATATATATATATATATATATATATATATATATATATATATATATATATATATATATATATATATATATATATATATATATATATATATATATATATATATATAGTACCTATGTGGTTTATCTCATTAACATTTTTAGGGAGTGAAAGTAACCATTTTCAAATATATGGGCAAAACAAAAATACTGGTCTGTATCAGTGCTTATTATTCTGACATAGCTATTAGATTCCCCGATGAAGAAAACTGAGGGGCAATCCATGCTCCTTCCTGCCGTAACCCAGGTTGTTGCAGCATTTTTTTCAGGGTCAGGAAAATATTTAAAGTTCATCCGAACTTTATATATTTTCTGAGGGTGTTACTAATACATCTTTTTTGCTGTTTACATTGTTAGAAAATAATTGCAGATCTTTTCTTATTTAGATAATTCCTTGTCTTAAGTGTTAGAAAATGTCTGCAATCATTTTCTAAACAATTCATGGTTTTCAGTTTTTTTTCTTCTATAGGTAATTAAAGTTCAGTGTTGGTGAAGAATACAGTGTGTGAATATGCCTAATAAAAGATCTTTTAAAGATGAGTGGATGAAGAAAAAAAACTCAAATGGGCAAATAACTGAACAGTGGTGCGAAAAAAGATCGAAATATGAGGTGTTTTGTCGATTGTGTAATAAAAATGTCCGATGTGACAACCGTGGACTTAGTCAACTGCTGACACACACAGAAACGAAAATCCACACTTCATTTGCCAAAGATTTGATAGCTAGAACGCAGGCAATTTTAGTTGGCCAAGCTAGAGCCCCCGTCAAAGACCAAGCCGACAAAGCCGAAGCTACTATTTCCTGTTGGACTGCAAAAGAAGAAGTAATAAAGGCAGAGCTGTTGTGGTGCCTTAAGACAGCAGTGATTTTTCTTAGAACTCAGCAGATGACCTCCCAAATTTGTTTAGAGAAAGGTTTCTTGGCTGCCCTATTGCTTCCAGGTTTTCTATGTCCCACACAAAATTATCTTACATGATAACAGAAGCAACTGGACCCTATTTTCATGAGGCCTTATTGTTTGATATAAGAAGATCCTCATCTCCATATACCATTTCTTTCGATGAACTGACCAATAGAGAAATAAGAAAACAGCTCGATCTCAAAATAAGATATTGGTCCAGCAATAAAAACAAAGTTGTAGTCCATCATCTTGAGACTCATCTAATCGGACAGGCAAAAGCCAACACCATCTGTGAAAAAATTATTCAATCAATTAATGAGGCTCAGATCCCATTAGCAGACTTTATTGCTTTAGGCAGTGATGGGCCCAATGTGAACAAAGCAGTTTTCCAAATGGTGAATGAAGTGAAAAAATCTCAGGACTTAACTTCTCTTCTCAATATTGGATTTTGTAACTTACATTCTGTCCATAATGCGTTTTCCAAAGCTTTGCATGAATTTGGAGACGATATAGTTGACTTAATAGTTGACTTACACTATTTTTTCAAACTTTCCCCTGTAAGGATCGAAGAACTTCAACTGCAAGATGAACTTGGTTTTTTGAAGAATCTTAAGCTTCTGAAACATGTGCAAAGCAGGTAGCTTACCTTAGGACCTGCTTTGGGAAGATTGTTGAGCAAGTGGTAAGTGGCTGAAAAATTTTTTCTGATTCCTCTTCCTGAAAGAGATAAAAAAATAGTTGAAAATGGACGTTACAACCGAATTGCAAAATTCTTTAAAACCCCCATCACAACTCTCTCTAAGATCCATTTTCTGATTACTGTATCGAATGCACTGCAACCTTTTCTTCAACTTTTCCAGAAGGAAGAACTCCTTATCCACCTGCTGTTTGATAAAATGGTCAGCATTGTTAAGAACTTGCTTGGACGTTTTATCAAGGTTAAAAATTTGAAAGAAATGAGCCTGGAAGATTTGAAGAAATTGAAATTCTCAAATTCAGAAATTGAACTGACCGACAAAGACATGGAAATTGGAGAAAATACAAGAAAAGTAGTAGGCAAGCTGAAAACAGAACAACAGTCAAGATTGATTGTGGGCATGCGAAAATTTCTCAGGTGCTTAACCTTAAAGTTATTGGAAAAAGTACCAACCAATGGTGTAATTCGAGAAGCACGATGCCTGAAAGCTCAAAATAGGTGCGAATCTTGGAGTCTTGTATCGGTGAAAAATCTTGCAGCTGAGTGAAGTGTGAAAATCTTGCAGTGTGAAGTTAAAAGAACCCCTAAATTTAGACACATTAAGTGATGAATGGAAAGTTCTCCAGTGTGAAAATATTCCACAAGACTGGCACAGTTATGAAATGGATGGTAAAATAATGCATAAGAGAATCGATTACTATTATAGTAAAATTTTTGCCTTGAAAAACGATCTTGGCCAGGAAAATATCCTGAATTCACTAAATTAGTCAAAGCAATTTTGGTAATTCCACACGGTAATGCCGACGTAGAACGAGGATTTTCACAAACGACAAACTTTTTGACTGGCACAAGAACATCTTTGTCAGCAGCCTCGATCAGTGCTTTGTAGCCGACGAAGGATGGGTTGAAAAAGTATGACAACAAATGTCACTTGGTCCTTATCACGAAAGATTTTATAAATAAAGGTGCTAGAGCATATAAGTCCTATGTAGAGAGAATAGAAGAAGAAAAGAGAGTTGAAGTGGAAATAAAAAAACAGAAGGAAGAAGAAAAATAGAAACAATTGAAAGAAAAAGAAGATTTGGAAAGAAATAAAGCTGAATTTGAAAAGAAAAGTAGAAAAACTAAAGAAGTTATACTCAAAGAAAAGTCTCTAGAAAAACAAGAGAATGAAGTTGCAACAGAGATGGACACCTACAAGACACTAGCAGACGAAGCAAATGAAAGATTAAAAACTGCATTAAAAACCAAGATTTAAAAGGTGTAAAAATAGGACAAACTATGCTAGAAGCTGCTTTTAAAAAAGTTGAAGAAAGTAAATCCAGCCTAGCTAAAATCAGAACCGAACAGAAAGAAATTGACAAAACTAAACATACGATGTTAGATTACTTCATATCAAGTAAAAAGAAAAAACAGAAGACGAATTAGAACAATTTCAAACCAAATTCTCCAGTTACTCGTCAGAATTTTTTGTAGAGACATTTTAAAATCTCTAGAATTGTTAATTAGTTTTTTCAATCTAGATCATTTTTATTTTATATAAAACAAGGACATGAATTTTATATTTACTCAGATATACCTAGTTATATTTCGAATAAGTTTTTGTTCTTTATAAAAGAAAGTAAGTGGCTAGCCATTAATTGAATCGGTCATTTTGAAAATGACATATGTTACAAAAAATCCAGTTACCTTTTTTTTTTTTTAAATTACTCAATGTGCTTAAACACACAGTCCAGAAGAAAATGACACTTGTATATGAAGTTTTAACACTATTTAAAAGGTTGTTGGTGTGAGAGTCATTTTGAAAACAACACATGTGTGTAACATATGTCGTTTTCAAAATCAACCCCCAGATTGCAAATCTTAACAAAGTTATCGGATGATACTGAGAATGAGGTTTAATATTCTTATTGTTACGTTATTCATAGAAAATAATAACTAACGTTAAACGTTATTGTCGAAGTCGATAAATACAGTCTATTTGTGTGCATCAAAAATATTTGTTTCTTTAGTTAAATTTTTAAAAAATGAGTGACACTGAAGCTTTAGTAGAGGAGAGAAAATCTAGAATACGAAGGCCAGAGTCATATAAAGTTAAGAGAATTAAAAAAGCGAAAATTTTGGGAGTTGAGCACGTTAATCATTGTGGTAAAAAAGTAGCAGCCAGATATACTGGTCCTGACTGCAAGTAAGTAATTACATTTCTTGAAATATTGTGTTATTCCACTTTTTTCAGTTATATAAGTAATTCAAAAGTTATTAAATGGTCACTCTTCTAAATTTTATTTTATTAACTTTGAATTTCAGATGTCCCACTAACTGTACAAAAAGTTTCTCACATGAAGAGAAGGAAAATTTGATATCGAAGATAAATTCGTTCAAAACAAAAAATGAGCAAGATATTTACCTTCAAGCCCTAATAAGTAAAGTTAAAATAAACAGAAGACGAAAATGTACTAAAAATCTAAGACCTAAAACATTATCGTTTGCGTACAGTATAAAAACTGGAGGTATACAAAAAAAAGTATGCAAAAAAGCTTTTATTTCTTTGTACGGAATAACACCAGCTAGGGTCCGTCGTTTGTGTCTTTTGCTGGCCCAATCTGAAACACCGTTTGATAAAAGAGGTAAATCTAGTGGATCCAGGTCAAGAGCCATCAAAGGTGAATTTTGCCAGAAAATTAATGACTTTATTGATTCGATACCGAAACATGAAATTCATTATGCTGATAATATTAGAAAAACATATCTTTCTACAGAACTTAACATAAAAATTCTTCATTCAATGTTTTTGGAGAGAAATAAAGAGTTGAAGGATATTATAAAATATAAGTTTTTCCTTCAGTATTTTCATGAAAATTTTAATTTAAGTTTTGGACGACCACAGGTAGACGTTTGCTCTAAATGCGAAGAGTTGAAAACAAAAATAAAAGATACAAAATTGAACGATATTGCAAAACGAGTGGCTGTAGCTGAACTTATGGTACACAATCGTAGAGCAAAAAAATTTTATAGTAAATCTGAATATGTTACTAAATTATGTCAAGATAGAGAAGATGTCTTGGGAATTACTATAGATTTCATGCAAAACCTCCCATTGCCAAAGATTCTGGTACAAGAGGTGTTCTACTACTGGCAGTTATGGGTAAATGAATTTTGTATTCATAACATGAAAACGAATCAAGCACTATTCTATTCGTACCATGAAGGAATAGCACAAAAAGGTCCTAATGAAGTTTGCTCTTTTTTGTACCACTATATTATGAACAAAGTTCCAGCAGCTGTCATTGAGTTGTATATATTTTCTGATGGCTGTCCAGGTCAGAACAAAAACAACACAGTTGTTCGCTTTCTCCTAACATTAGTATGTCTAGGGCGCTTTAAAAAAGTTTTTCATTTTTTTCCACTACGTGGTCACTCTTTCAATGCTTGTGATCGAGATTTTGGTGTTGTAAAACGTCTGATCAAAAAAATGGATAGAATATATACTGACAAAGATTATGAATCCATTACTAGATCGTCAAATAAAAAAAATTTTGAAATCAAAAGAGTTGAGACAGACGAGATTATAGATTTTAAAAAATGGTGACCTGATCATTATAAAAAAACAGTTTTATCTGTTCAATCACAAGGCAAACAGGTACCAAGAGAGCAGAAAGTTCAGTTTCAAGTATCACAATTTAACGAATTTAAATACGACAGCGAAAAGCCAGGCATCGTAGAAATTTCGCAGTGGATTGATGGATTAGTTAAAGAAACCTTTCAGTTAGGAAAACCAGCTGGAAATATACCTGCTTTGCCGATAAATATTAAAGCCTACGATGACAAAATAGCAATAAACATAAAAAAAATTAATGATATCAAAAAACTATATCAATATATTCCTCAGGAATATAAAGAATTTTATGATGAAATTTTCTTGTGGCTTCCAATGGCGAAAATTGTACGGAAGAGGAATTTTAACTTTTTATAATTTTTTATATTTACAATAATATTGTATAAATTATATTTTTTGTATAATCCAAATATAATTCGTACGTCACTGCAATCAAATTTCTTTATTTTCTTGGTCTGAAAACCTGTTCATTTCGAAAATAACACATGAGCTAAGAATTAAAAGCAATATTTTAAAACAATGGATATATTTTATTTAAGAATATCAGCCTTTACGAAAGTATTTTCACTATAAAAATATATTTCGGAACATAGTATACACATAAATTAAAAAATACAAATTTTATGAAGTTTTCTTTTTATTCCTGTAAAATTTTGTTTTAGCTACATGTAATGTTTTCAAAATGACCGATTCAATTAACTTTTTTTCTCATGATAACAAGATGGGTTTTGGTTCATATAAGTTTTAGTTTGTCATTAATTTACTTTATTTTCTGATCATAACAAAATGTTTCTTGTTGTTGTTTTTTTTTTTTAGGGTAACCAAGGTAATTTTCCATTGACTTTTTTTGGTTAAGAAGTTATAGTTTAAACTATGTTTAAGGAGTGTTTGATTTAGTATTGCACAATGTGTTATATTTAAGCTGGTGTAATTTAAGACTGATAAAATTATAAACATATTCATTTAAGCTATTTCAATATACAATGTAATAGTGTAATTATATTTTTGAAGATTAATAAATTAATTGAATTAAAAAAGTAAAGACCATACCCCATCCAGAGTTTCAGTTGATTTGATTGTAAAAATATACATGAAAAATCCCTATAAGAAGTACTTTGTTTAATATTAAAAGGTGAAATTCCTCAAATTCAAATTAATTTATACTTAAATTACTGATACTACAGCTTATTTAATGTAACTTTAGGATTGACCCCAGGGTCACCTGCTTGAAAGAAGCAGTTAACTTTAGTTTCACACAGGTGTCACTCTGGAGGATTTTCATTAAGTGAACTTACACTGAACTGCTTTTGGAACATCTTCTTAGAATAGGTTTTGCGCTGGACACATAAATAATAATTAATCATGTTTCTGTGTTGGACAAAAAAAATTTTACTTATTATATTAATTTTCGCACGTAACTTGTCATAAAACAAATTAAGAATAGAACAAATTTCTAATTTATAGAACCATTCAAAACACGTGTTGGGCTAGTTAACTTAGGATAAATATATTCATTTAATCCATTTTTAACCTTTCATTATTTATTGCTGCTTCCACTGTATATTTTATAATGAACCCTTAAGGTTTTTTTAAGTTAACCAATGATTCCTTAATCCTTTTGAGCTTTACATCCAGAATATTTGGACATCTCAGCTGAAACTTTATCCGGCCTTTTTGGTAGGGGATTTAAAAAAAATAATGTTATAAATTGTAGGTATATAGAGTTATTTTAGTGATATACGGTACGGTATTTTACATTTGTAAATCAATATTCATTAATATTTTTTACAGGATTGTTTGTGTTCCAAAAAAACTCATTTCTACTATTTAAAGGGCAATTCTTGTGTCACTTTGTTGTAAAACTGACTAAATGTTTCAGCAAAAAAGTTCGATTTTTAGGTCAAAATAAGTCCTACTTTTTAGAAGAAAAGTCCTACTTTTTAACAAAAAAAAGTCCTACTTTTCCTACTTTTTGGGTCTCAAAAACCACTTGGGGGCCTATTACTATTTTTTATTATTTTTATTTTTACTTATAATGAAACAAATGGGTCAGGAATATAATAAATAGGGTCAAGTGGGGCATTTGCAATAACGGGGTAAATGTGATAACATACTATGTCTAGCCACATTGTTTTGTAAACGGGGCTGCCATTTCTGATATGAAGAAAGTATTACCTTAACTCAAAGCTAACTACCTGTCAACACTGTTTTACCTAAGGACAAATGACTAAACATTACATTTCGTGGCAGGTGTTCAAGAAACGTGGTTCCAAATTTTATAATCTAACTTATTTTATTTTATAATCTAGAAATTTTATAATGTAACTAATATAAGTTTTTTATTTTTTTTTTTTGTCTAATGGTGTTGCCTTGTGTTAGAAAGATAATTATATATTTTTATCATATCTACTACAGCTTACAAGGTACAGGCGCTATTGCATTTGCCCCAAAAATTTGCTACTTTGGGGTAATTGCAATATAGGCATTATTACATTTACTCAAAAAAGGAATTAAGCACTACGTAGGCGTTGTACAGAAAAAAGTGAACGATCGGTGGGAGGTAAAATTTGTACGACGCAAGGGTAGTGTTTTGCATGGCCAATAATGGATGATACTAATCTAGTTACGTCTGACTCCATCGTTCAGATATTGCCTAACCTTGAAATAACTAGACGTGAAATAATACCATTTGATTTTAAGTTCCCTAATATGATTATTTCATAATTTTGATTCAAAATATTTCCCTACCTAATTAAGAAATGAAAACATTTTTTTTTTTTTTTTTTTTTGAAAAGTTCATAACTTGTGATACAATTTTCCGATCTCATTGAAATAAAAACTAAAAATCATTATTGTTTTTCTCTTTTATTGCTATTGTTCCAGAATCCAGTCTATACACACTATTAAAAAATTAGTTATGATTATTACATTTGCCCCTTTTGACGGGGTTAATGTAATAATGAGACATGCTACTTCATTTCAAATTACATGTTTATAAAAATCTACTTATATCTTTTTTTTTCAATACTTAAAATAATAGCCTCATATGTGCTTTATGGCAGACATGTATGTTCATTCTTAATTTCTAAGAAGTAAATGAGCAGTATGCAATTGAATTTATAAATTTAGCTATCATTCTCGCAATTGCCCCACTTGACTCTAATATACATTCTTTCAAATGGTAACTTTTATTTGTGATATCTATGAAGAAAACATGTATAAACCTAAAATTAACCGAAAAATTGTAAAAAAAAAGTATCCGGGTCTAGCCAGTTTTACGGTATATACAGTCTGTTCAACAAAAAAAAAAAAAGAAATACGCATTTTTATGTCTAAGTTTTGGCTTAATCAAATTAAATATGTTTTAACCTGTTACGCAATAATCATTTTGTCTTAGTTTGACGTCAGTTGTTACGCCGAGTGCACGTCCAAAAGATTGTAGTCGCCTGTGTAGAGAGTGGAAAGCCAAAAATGGCATAAAGACAATGAAGTGGCTTTCACAATCTCCAAATACTAATTCCAATCGAAAATGTTTGGGATTATATGAAGAGCTGGACCTCGCATTTTCACTCTCGTCCAGCTGTCGCGTCGCGTCAAGAAGATTTGGGGTTCTTTGCCAGTTCATTACGCCAAAGCACTGGTCGAGAGTATGCCGAGAAGTTGTCAAGCCATTCTTGATAATAACGTTGACTGGACGCTTTATTAATTAATTGCGCCATAGAGCTGAGAGCTTATTTTCATGTAAAATAAAAATTGGTTAAGTACATAAAAACTTTAAAAAAATGCGTATTTTTTTTGTTGAACAGACTGTATATTATTAATATAATAACAAATATTAGCACCAAAATTTGTAGAAAGGTAGGTGGATTGTTGATTTTTGTCTCTGCTTTTAAAAAATTATTTTTCCAATCATGAATCCTGATTCATAAAATACATCCCGATCACCAACTCCAGAAGTCTCCAAAGATGTTGATGTTCCAGCGAAACACATACCTATATCATTTCTTGCGCAAATGCTAACCCCATTTAACGGAATCCTTCCAAACTACAAAATTTTATACAAGGCGGAAATTCCTTTTATTTAAAATAAAGTGGCGATACTTATCTTTCAAAACGGGGTCTCCAATGTCGTCTGGGTTTTATTAAGTTTGGGCACGAAATTTCATATCTTGATTGGCCTGGTAACTCACCAAACCTAAATTTAGTTAAAATGAATTGCACAACAAAAGAACGCATGATAAAAAATGCTCTACAATTGTAGTTCCACGATGATGAAGGCAAGAACATGTTGTGGGCAAATTGTGGTGAAAGCAATAAAACAACACAAATTTTACTCTCCCAATCAACAATCCCCAAAATATTTATTGACACAAAAATTTGTGTACAACAAATTATAAGAAAAATGAATAAAGAAATTAATTACAAATCTTTGTACAAAGTATGTATTGTAAAAGATCACAAAAATACAAAAATGAGAACACCGAACTCTAACAGTAGCTCCCCGTGTCTGATGTCGATCCCAGCAACCGCAGCGGACCACACCGGCGAAGGTATTATATTACAACTCTAAGAAAAAAGTAAACGTAATAAAATTTTACAAGTTGGATTTACACTATAGCAAAAAAGAAATAAATTATTTTCAGTACGAAACTGCCCTCTTGCAGCAACATTTATAAAAATATTACTTTTCAATTCAAAATAGGATATGGCAATACAGAATACGATTTAGAAATGTTAAATTATAATCTAAATCAATAGTTTTAAAAATTATGTACATTCATTTAACTTTTTGAATTATGAAGTTTTTTTTAGCTATGTAAATCCGACGTAGTTTGTTACATTTTTGTGTGAGAGAGATAAGTAAATTAAACTGTCACTGTACAAGCTGCTTTTTTATCCTTGTCATCTTTTTTAACCAATCATTTCTTTCAAAATTTTATTACCTTTACTTTTTTCTTAGAGTTGTAATATAATACCTTCTCTCTCCATTCAAGGAATCACAACATAACATTAGATGGCATAGTGTCAACTGCATACATGATATAACAGTGAACAGATTTATATGTCATCATTGTATATCACATTAGCCCCCTCTGAAGTGAGGACGGGTGATTAAAATCCCTAATATGTACATAATTTGTGGACATAATTATGTAAAAATATGAAAGCGACAGTCCGAACTTCACAGACCCATAAAAAAGATGTAATATAAATCTGTTTTAACATAAAAAAAAGATTCATACAATAACATACAAATTATAATAAAATTATATATAAAATATATATAAAATATATATATATATATATATATATATATATATATATATATTTATTTATATATATATATATATATATATATATATATATATTTATTTATATATATATATATATATATATATATATATATATATATATATATATATATATATATATATATTTCGTGTGTAGCCACGGGCAATGAAATTAAATTATTATCAGTTGTCTAACATATTATTGCATTCGACTTTACAATCAGATAGATGAGTTTAAAATTAATAGATACTCTATTGAATTTCACCCAAAAAATAAAACTGTATATGTACACGTATATTTTTTTTCAACTTATAAATAAAGATTTCCAATTTGTTAGTATTACCTTAAATTGAAGAAATACAATAAATTTGTATATATAAAAAAAAAATAATAATTTTCTTTTCAAAAAAAAAAAATTGAAAAACAAAAAAAATTTTTAAGTATTAAATAAGAGGCACTTTATAAGGGTTCAAATGAAAATGATTGTATTTACCAACGATACTATTACCATTTGGATTAGCAAGGGTAAAACAATTTGGACCTTCATTTTTATGAATTATGTAAGGACCTTCAAATATATCAAAGAATTTATGGATTTCTTTGCTCAAGGCGCTAGACAAGTGAGCAGCACGACAAAGCACTAGATCACCTATTTTAAATTTATATGAGGCATTGGAACCACATAAACGTTTCCTAGCCTCTGCTTTATTTAATAAATTATTCTGAACGCAATCAGAAATTTGTTGCTGATTCAAAATTTTATGAATTTCTGGAAA
The DNA here is from genome assembly GCA_035578155.1 of Brachynemurus nebulosus. NCBI lineage: Eukaryota > Metazoa > Arthropoda > Insecta > Neuroptera > Myrmeleontidae > Brachynemurus > Brachynemurus nebulosus. The sequence goes on from JAPWDM010000007.1 coordinate 9,597,128, forward strand.
TTCTATATTTATAACAAGTTTCCGTTTGGGCATCCTTCCAAAATGTACTTCTGTAGGAGTAAAGCCCGTTGATTCGTGCTTCACACTATTAATCCATTCGGCTATTATAGATGTATATTGAACCCAAGAAGAATGTTTATTATTTAGCAACAATCTAAAACATCGCCCTAAACTTTTCATTACGCATTCTGATGCGTTTCCCTGTGGATAGCGCACAGAACTATGTACAGGCCTGATATCGTTGGCTTGTAGTGTATCCAACCAGACCTTTGAATGGAACATCGTAGCATTATCCGTTAAAATGCGTCTAAGTTTGCCGACATCCTGGCAATAATGCTTAATAAATTTATTTACACAAGCTCTCGCTGTGATATTGCGAAGTGGGTATAACTGAACATATTTACTACACATGTCCATTATAAGGAAAATGTATTTGTATCCACACCTTCCGCTGGGTAATGGACCATAAATATCTGCGACAGTATAGTATTTCTTAGCATCAAGTTAGTATCAAATATTTGTCGAATTGAATTTTAAAAATTTGGCCCTTTTATTGTCTGTTCGTTCTTGTCCTCTCTGTGCCTCTTATTGTAGGTGTTGGCTGGTTTTACACTCATAACGCCAAACTAAATTTTGAAAATAAAATGGTACGCGATAAAAAGGGATTTTCTGCTACCATTTAATTTTAATTAAAATATTTACCTAATGAAAACATGTATTTTTACAGAAGATGCCTTTAAAAAATTGGAAGTCTCGAGAGGCATATTTAGAAGCGAGTTTAAAAAAAACTACCTAAATCGAAAAGTGGAAGCGAAACTCCTACATTCACTTCATCGTGGACTATTTCTAACAATATGGTATTTCTAAAAGATAAAATGACTCCTAGAAATCTTTCAGGTTCAGTTCGTAATAACCATTAAGACGATGACGGTACAGTTGAACAATATTCCGATGATGCGGATAAGGAAAGTGGAACTGAAATTGATTAATATGCAATCGTAGCCGAAAAAACTGTACCGCCTGATATTTCAAAAGAAAATATTTCTAGGCAGAAAAACTTTGAAACGCCTGTAAATCGAGCATAAAAACGAAAAAAAAAAAAACATTTCGGACATGGATACATTTTTACAGTTAGAAAAAGAAGAAAGTTATTGGATTAATTTTATTTATTTAGTATGGATTCAAGAATATTCACTACGTTTACTTAAACATCTTGGGTTGAAGAGGTTCTAAAACATAGAAGAATTTGAAGAATATATACATAGAGGTGAAGAAAATTTAATATTATGTAATATTGATAACAATTATCAAGCATATTTAAGAGATTTTGTTAACGGAGAATCTATAATTTTTTATCGTGTACTTTGGGCGTACAAATTCAGTCAAAAATTATTAATTTAAAATTTACAATGGCGACACAAAAAAATATTGAAGATACTGCTGGTAAGCTCTATAGTGAAGGGGACTCTCATGAAACTACAGTATTAGTGGATGATGGAGATTTGGATGAAGCAACCAGGGAAATAGACAACCAACTAGACCGTGCAGACAATGCAGATGATGAGAGGAAAATTGAGAAAAATAAATTTAGAGGATTCGTCATCTAATGACGATGAAAACAATAAAAAAACAAAATACTTAGATGCACTGGATGGCAAATCCTTTAAATTTACTATAGATATATGTAAGTTCAATACTCCACACTCGTTTCAGAAATTTTTCACGTTGAACTATACAGTGTTAAAAAAAATATTAATGAAACAACGGAGCGTCGTCAAAATCGTTACGACCATGGTGAAACTCGTGCAAGAGATCTTAGTGAAACACAAGACGAAAATTGCGGATTGGGAGGACTTGTTGGTCCGCTTGAAAGGGGTGGACTCTTGCACTGGGTTATTCCATGTCGAAACGGTTCAGACAGCGAGACGATTATTGAAACAGTTGCGCGACGAACAGTTAACCGATATCGTGGACAATTCGTTATCACTGTCGTACGTTACCAACCAGGCAGGGAGCATCTCCACGTCCTCCATGACTGTCGCTACTTCCAAAAGCAGTGTAGATGTAGCATCTTCGGTAACATCTCTGTGGCGAGATATAGCGACAATCAGTACCTCGACCGCGGGGAAGATGAGTTCTGAAACCATGTACACAATATTAGAAACTATTTTCTTACGGAGTCCAGAAGGGTGCACTTCTTATTCGCGCCAAAGTTCCCCCAAGGAATTTATGACGACGCTGTGGTTAATTCCATCAAGAATCATCATGGATCCCAACATCCCCAGGGAGAATCATTGGCAAAAACACTATAAAACTTTAAAATAACAAACAATTTTTAATTATTATACTATTCCATTAAGTTCCTTGGACGTTTGGATATCCATTTTTATCACGTGAACGGAAAATTTTAAGCAAAACTGATTTAAAAGTTTTTAAGTGTAGCAATAAATAATCTATTGACATACGTAAGCAATACCATTCACTGCCTTAGGCAATAGTTGGTCGAGGTATACGCGGAACATGTTTGTAGACTTAATTAGCATACAGATCAAAATGTCAATTATTAGAATATATTCGACATGTAATGCATCCAGAGCCAATGTACGTCACAGTGTAATGGCTAGAACTCCCGCTTCGTAAAATAAACTACCCGAGATCGAATACACCATCCGACCGCATTTTATTTAATTTAAATATTATTACTTATTAATATAGGCAATCTACACAACACACATCAGTTACCAAAAACTTATTAAGAACCAACCACCACCAAAATGATGACGTCATACGAGAAGATGATCCCGCGAAAACCACCAAAATTACGCAGAATAATGATCCTCAAAAATTTGACTCGGACCATCTGCCAAAAATTTAAATAACCACATACCCCCACCAACCAAAATTTAGCCCGGGCCATTGAAAATACCTAGCCGAAGTGAACGAGCTCTCGAGGGTGGTGGCTATGTTATTTCTCCACAAGGTGGTGGGTGGTGGGCAATGTTAATTTTCCATAAGATGGTGGCCGTCGTAGCCCCCATAATACACTACTAATGTCACTTAATTCAGAAGAAAAACAAAAAAAAAAACAAGAAAAGAAAAGCCAAACTCTAACATTGAACAGCAGATACTCTTAAACAAATAAGGAAGGCAAACTATATATAAAAGACAATTAAATGAACTACTGGGATATATAGGTCACTGGTAAGTCGAAAAATCCCAGAAGGCTAAAACGAATTGAAAATCTACTGATTTTTTATGTCACAAAATAGTGGGTGGATAAATGCAGATATATTTTTTAATTGGTATAGAGACATAAGTGGAAAATTATATTACTTATATGTGATAGGTGACACACATGGTAGTTGAATCGTTAAACACGTACGATTCAGATTTCAAAGTATTTTTCCCTTCAAGAATGACTACTCCAATTCAGCCAATGGACCAAGAAGTCATCGCAGCGATAAAAACTCGCTATAGAAAACGTATTATTGAAGAATTGGTTCAACAATCCGGTGCTTGGTTTTATTTAACTAAAATCTAGCAGTCATTAAAACGGTCGGAACTCTATTATTTCATATGCTATTGTTCATTTTATGACTAAAAATACGAATATTAAGAAACTTATATTAAAATATTCAGCGCCTTATCACTCATTTATCCAAGAGAACAATAGAAAGAACACTGAAAGTAGAATGTAGAACGTTATTTGCCTGTTTAATATTTTGTTAAAAATCGACAGTCGAAGACCTTTTAATGTAATACAAATGCAGGCCGATAATTTCTTGAATAATCAAAACAGCCTCTGGTTATAGCTATAATAGTGTTCCTTTTAGTAAAATTACTGCTCTTCAAATAGAACAAAATGTACATGAAGAATTTATAAAATATTAAGGGCAGTAATAGAAGGCACATGAAAAATATCATTTATTATTTCCGTATCTAAAAATCAACAAAAATAAAAATAAGTTTCCCCTTAGCAAAACGTGAAACAATTAAAAATACGCCACAGTAGATGCTTTTGGAGAGTTGAGAGCCACTCCTGTAAGGAATAAGATACGTATAGCATACCCTTCGTGTATACGTACATATATATGGCGTACTCTTTGAGAGGCGGTACGTACAGAATACATACACCTAACTTTCGTCTGAATGAGTGATGCAGTCTGTTGACTTTTCCCTGGGATCAAGTTACGTTGGGTTCACTTAGGTTAGAAAAAAATTTTGCTCCACCCACCGCCGGCGGCTTCTAGAACCGCCTCGGTAGTTTTACCACGTCCCGGGGTCACTCAAAAATCGGGAGGTGGGGAGGTGGTCCCCGTAGCGCCATATTTCTACTACTTCGATTCGCCAAAAATGAAGACAGTTTTGGAATTAGAAATTGTCAAATCTCGCTGGCAATGATATGTATCAAAAGACGCCAAAGGCACCAGTCAACAAGTTATATTTTAAGTTAGTCTAATAAAATAACATAATTAACGTGAATTGTCCTGCAGTATACATAATGACATCTGTCCGCGTTTTAGTTCGATCTAATTACATAATCAAATTAGCAGCTGTAATGAGTCAACAAGATGTATTCCACATTAGACTAATAAAGTACCATATTTAACTTAGAGAGGTCAGTACATATATCATTTTACGATATGGAAATAATATAATGTACATGTTAGATGTACAGTCAGTTTCAAAAAAAGTTGTGTCATTTCAATTACGCTAATATTGGAGCTCGCATGCAAAATTTATGCTATACGTATTCTAAGTCACTGAAATTTTATTCCCAGCAATGATATAACAGTTAAAAAATTTTTCTCTACAATAAATCAAGCATATTTTTGTTTTATAAAATGAACACTTAAATTGATATGAAAATTCTTAGCGTGTAAATACAAAATACAGCTTCAGAACAAAATTATTGGTAAAATAGAATCCTTTCAGGATAAAGTCCTAAGAATAAGGCACCGTGGTACATCCGTAATAAATAACTATACAGCGAAACTAGGCTGGAATCCGTTTAATGATATATCACCAAACTAGCAAGAAATTTCTACAACAACCAACGATCCTATGAACCGATTAATAATAATTTAAACCTCGAAATTAGGCCCAACAACTGAAAGACGTCTGCCCCCAACAGTTCTAATGAAACATACTGTACACAATAGCAAATTTAAACATCTACTTTTATTACAATAACACCTATATGTACTTATAAGCCTACATAAGTCTTAAATAATTTGACTGATGTTTATCATATCAGTACCATATTATTGTTAAATTTTATAATAAAAATAGTTTTCAACAAAAAAGTTTTTTCACATGTCGTTTCTAAGTTTCATTTCAGAGAAATATAAACACAGGAATGTTTTAAGAAATGTGAAATCTCTCTTTTTATTTTTTGATTAATAACTTATAAACATATTAACAAATTGAAATTTTTAATATTTTAGCATAATTTTTAAAAATTTATTTCTATAAAATAATTTCACTGTCTATACATACAAATTATAAAAAACGTTTATTAAGCAGAAAAATATTACATATTTATATCAACGTTGTAATGGTAATGATAAATCTACATTCTATAATATACCTACATGTAATACATAGATACACTCAAGTAACAAATTTTTCACACACCAATTACAATTATATACCTTAAATTTTTTTATTGTTCATCATTTAACATCATTAAAATATCTATACAGCTGTTATATGTACTGCACACATAATAATTTTTATAAATTATACTTGCACGCATAAATTAAAAAACTTAACTGAAAAAGAAAGCACTAAAAAACACTGAAAGAAATAATTGTTTGGACTTGGGTAATTAGAAGAAAAAAGTCAAAATTTTTTAATAACTAATTTTAATTAAAAAATACTAACTTATAAAATAACTTATAAAATACTAACTAATAACTAATAAAAATAAAAAAATATACGATAATTCTGAAACAAAAAAAAAAAAAAAAATTAATATTTATTCCAAATTTTGTAGACTTAAAAATGTTACCTTAATTAATATATATTTCTAAATATTGCATTACGTGGTCTACACAGTAGACCACTTGAAATCCTAGGAAGTCGCCGAGGCAAATACTATTGGGGGGAAAATCATCCTCCCCAAACATTATCACAACTGGAAGATGCTAAATATAAGCAAAAATTTAATTTTAATAACTTTTAGTAAATTTTTAATGTTAAGAGTGTTAAAATTTTTTAGTAAAAGATGATAGTTTAACAATAATAACTATGATATATACAAATTTTACATCTAACACATTCTATAATATACCTACATGTAATACATAGATACACTCAAGTAACAAATTTTTCACACACCTATTGCATACATTAAGATAAGGCTGTTTTCACACAATTATTGTATAGCTATTAATATATTTATATTTAATTATTGAATAATTAATAAATCAGTTAACTAATAAAGAAAATAAGCTGCTCAGTCGTTAACAAATGAGCTAGAAAACTAAATGGTAGGGTAACTCAAAGCAGTTTTTAATTAGTTAAGTAAACAGGAGGCTGTTCTGAACTGGTTGAAACTGACTGAACAGCTAAACCGGGTTTGTTTTAACTGTGTCGGTTAACTGGTCCCAATCTGGTCCTAATCTGGTCCCAAGCTGGTCCTAATCTGGTCCCAATCTGGTCCCAATCTGGTCTTAATCTAGTCCTAATCTGGTCCTAATCTGGTCCTGTACTGATACAGAGTTTCAAATTGGTTTCGGTAACCGGTCTAGCAGTTTCGAACTGGTCCGCCTGAATTCGACCATATAAATACAGCAGCCTTTAACAGACGAGTTATTTTAATCGTGAAAATTTTGCATTACATATACATCGAATAAGGTTTTACTTTAGAGAAGACGTTTTACTGTATTTATTTGATACTATTTTTTATTACTATGAGAACTTCTTTTTACATGTACATAATTTTTTTCCACGGAAAACGAAATTTGCACAATTTACAAAAAAATATTATAACGATACCATACATTAAAATGAAATAAATATTTCTAATATAAATTTTATTTAACTTAGCAAGATAAAATAGTCCTGTAATAAGGACAGATGTATAGTAAATATATTTAATAGTTAGAATTTATCTTGCTCAAATAATATTTATTACTGTTAATTATTATTATGTGCTTATCTTGGCTATTTTGCATATAGGTGTCTAGTAGACCACGTTGTAAAAAGTTATAATTATTCATGATATGGAATTCAATGTTCTAAAATTTATTTTTTGTATTAAGAGCATTAAGATATTTTATTCTGAGAATTTACCTCTGCAGTATTTTAAAATTGTATTAAAATCACAGTATAACATTTAATAGCATATTAAAACCACTGTATATTATATTTAATAATCCTTAAAAAATAATATCATACTGAAAGCATATGAAATAGTTTAAACCATCTTTAATAGTTAAATGTATGTACTTCAAACAACTGAAATGTTTTTTTGTTTAAAGAAATCGTTTTTATAAAAATAATTTTTGAACGATTATAATGTTGAATGACGGACCATACGAAATAGTTCAAAAGTCTCCGCTACAAAAATGCATAAAGGAAGTGAAAGATGTAGTACAAAAATGCAGCACCTTAATTAATAAAAATGACAGGTTAAAACTACAATGCTCTAATCCAATTATTTCCAGGTTATACAGTTTACCAAAAATCCATAAAGAAGGAGACAAAGTGCGTCCGATTGTTTCCGGAATTGATTCACCAACATACAAAATTGCAAAATGGCTGGTTCAAAAATTCAGTAAATTGCCACAACCAAAAGGATACAGCATAAAGAATTCATTAGAATTCATTAAGAAAGTTGAAAATATTGAGCTACAGGATTTAGAAAAATTAATCTCTTTCGATGTAGAGGCTTTATTCCCAAGTATTCCAATCAACGAAACATTAATTTATTTAAAAGACTGGCTGAAAGAAAATAATGTATCAGAAATAGAAATTGATGAATACTTAGCGTTAACAACAGTATGTATGAAACAAAATTATTTTCAATTTAATAATAAATTTTTTAGGCAAACAAAAGGTACAAGTATGGGAAATCCATTGAGCCCATTCATAGCGAATTTATTTATGTCAAAATTTGAAACAAACGCGGAATCCAAAGCAGAATACTTTCCGAAATATTGGTTTAGATACGTGGATGACGTTCGGACAATTCTAGATACGGAAAAAACTAGTACTGAAGATTTTCTCAATTTCCTTAATCAGCAGAATGAAAACATTAAATTCACTTTCGAAGAGGAAACAAATTCAAGTTTACCATTCTTAGATTTACGAACAACAAGACGTAATAATAAATTAGAATTTAATATTTACAGAAAACCTACAAACGTTGACCGATTTATACCAAAAGATTCTTTTTGTCACCATAGTCAAAAAATGGCTGCCTTTAATTTTTTAATTTATAGGTTGATAAGAGTTCCTTTATCAGAAGTGAATTTCAAAAATGAATTGCGTTATATAAAACGAGTAGCAGGGGAAAATGGTTACGATGAAATTATGATAGATAGGTTGTTAAGGAAAGCAAAATGGAGACAAAATATTAAACAAGTTACGACATTCAAAAATGAGGAAGGTCCAATATTAAGAACATCTCTTACTTTTTTCGGAAGTAAATCGAATAAAATTGCAAAAACGATGAAAGAGTACAACACAAATAAATAAATAAATAAATAAATAAATAAATACTGTATTTAAAGCTTTCGCTTATTACAGGAGGTTGGTTTAAACAGAAAGAATACAGTAACAGATTACAAAGAAAAAATATAACACAAACCGCAGAAGCGAATACAGCACAGAGCGTTAAAATACTTAATAATAATAATAATAATAATAATAATAATAATAATAATAATAATAATAATAATAATAATGTGTTTAACGTCCGTTTTTGAGACTATTTAATCTATAACAGACGCCACCCACATCATTATTTGTACACTTTATTTATTCATTACAAATTTTATTCATTACATTATACATTTATGATGTGGGTGGAGGACAAGGAAAGTGGTGTGAGGGCTAGGATTTGGTAGGTATGCGTCTGCAGCCGTCTTCTGAAGGAACTATGCCGATATTCATCTGGAATTGCGAAGGGAAACTGCAGAAAACTTTCACAAGCATAGCCGGTCGCGGGATTCGAACCCCAGACCTACCAGTCGGCAAGCGCTTAGTGCACAAGCACTCTCGGCCACTCCGCTGGTGCGTTAAAATACTTATTAGAAATATTTGGATTAAAATAATTAAATCTCATAGACTATAAATTATAAACATGCACACATATATACAAATAGATACATAGGCACTCATATACACACAAAAACATGTGTGCATGTTTTCATCGTTGTTTGTTTCCCATAGGTTAGCGATTATTCGTCTAGAACGATACTTCTAACTTGAAGAGCAGTTGTTACGTAATTAAAGATTTGGGTTATTTTTATTTTGTCTAAATCTGCGAGCAAGGTTTTGTAGTTACTATTAATGTCCAGTGATGTATTGATATATTGTTTTATAGTATTTTCCCTGATTCCATTGAAGATCGGGCAAATGAATATAAAATGATATAGATCTTCCGGAGTTTGCATGTTGCAACATTCACATATACAGCCGGGGTTCCATTTGTAGGTTCTATTATTAGTATAGAATTTTATTGAAAGTTGACCCATTGTGCGTATTTGGCTAATTATTTGAAGTTGTGCTATATTCATTGGTAATGCAAGGTAGGTTACACAATCGTATTCGAACTTTATGTGCTTATACATTGGGGTGTAGGACGAGCTATCAATGCGGTTGTTATCACTCTCAATTATTTGGTGTCTGTGCTCAGACAGTACTAATTCTATGGAGCTTTCGATCGTTGATGGGTTTTGAGATAACCATAATTCTGTAAAATTTAGTTTTGTAAGACAGTTCTTCACAGATGAGGCCCAGTTGTACGCATAATTATTGTCACTACACACGTCAAGTTCATGTAATCTATTGTAACAAATGCGTGGCAGACGAGAGTCTGACATTTTTAGGATTTTAACCCACCATAGCAGAATAAGTTTTAGTGCTTGTTGAGAGATGGGTTCTGCTCTGGTTTCTGATCTAATTATGTACTGTGGTGTGGTTTTTTGCCAACAGTAAATTTTTTTAAAATACAGTGACTGTACCCGTTCTAGTTCAGATAAATACCTCAAGCTCCAAACTTCGGATGCATACAATAGGGTTGTAGATACCGTGCCATTAAATAATTTAATTCGGCATTCCCACGAGTTGGTTTTACTATCTATTAGCAGTTGCCGGATTTTATTCATTGCAATGATTGCTTTGTTTATAGCGAGTCCTGAGGCTTTCTTAAATAATACTGAGCTTGAAAATAAAACTCCTAAGTAAGTATATTCATTGACAATGTCAATTTTTTGATCATTTAATTTAAAGACAAGGTCTTTTTTCAATCTCCCGCTTTTTCTGAATACTACAACTTTGGTTTTGTCAGTATTCACTTGTAGTTTATTTTTTGTGCAGTATTCGTGTAAAGCGTTTAATTGTTTTTGAGCCATACCCGGAGAGTCGCTTAATAAGACTAAGTCGTCTGCATAGAACAGGTTAGATATTTCTGTCTGTCCGTTTATGTTTATCCCTCTTACGTTATATTTTTTAAGAAATTCGCTAAAATCAGATACGAACAGAATAAATAAAAGAGGACTTAGCGAATCTCCCTGCATCAGACCTTTAGTTAGATTAATCCTTTCGCTTTTTATATTATTCACCCTAAGTCGAACGATAGCATTCTTGTAAAAATTTTTTAGTATTTCGAGTATTTTACGGCTAACCCCCGACTGGAAAAGTTTTCCCCAAAGTAAGCTCCGGTCTATACTATCGAATGCCTTCTTAAAATCGACGAAAGTGGCGTAAATTTTTCTCCCTCTGAGTCGTACATTAATTTGGAGAGAGGCCATAAGTACAAATAAATTGTCCAAACAACCTCTACCCCGGCGAAATGCGCCTTGCGTTTCAGGTATAATATTTGCACTGTCTGCCCAATTAAGTAGTCGGTTACTTAGTATTGTGGTAAAAATTTTTGTAATGTTATTCAAGAGGGATATGGGACGGTAATTATTTGGATCTGAAGGATTGCCTTTTTTGTATATTAGAGTAATTTCGGCTTCTGACCATTTAGCGGGTAAATATTCGTTACTAATTACTTCATTGAACATTTTAAGCATTAGCAATTTGCAGTTACGCGGAATATATTTTATGAACTCAGATGGTAAACCGTCGGGTCCGGCAGACTTTCCGGTTTTACATTTTCTTAAGGCATTATTTAACTCAAACATAGTGATATCAGCGTCAAGATAGGGATGTAAAACATCCAAAAAATATCTATCGTTCGAAACAATTTGAGGATTCAGGCTTAGAAAATAATTTGTCCAAACATTAATTTCTATGGGGTTATCATTATTATACCTATCTCTATTTCTAAATGTTCTGATAGCGCTCCAAAAACCAATATTGTCTTTAACACTACAAAGTTTATCTTTAATTTCATTATAGTAGCTCGTCTTACATTCCTTAATTGTTTTCCTATAGATATTTTTGCTTTCAATAAACCGATTTGAGAAATCACTCCGAAAATTGTGAGCCTTGCATTTTTTAAAGCAACGTCTCATTTCGAGCTTTTTTTCTTTACATAAGTTATTGAACCAGGGCTTATTTTTTACGTAATACTGGTTGGAAAAATTTCGTTTCGTTGTAACTAAACCTAGATTTCTTGCAGCATCATTTAATATGAATAGTAACCGAATGTACATTGTATCGCAATTGAGCAATTCTTGTTGCGTAATTTCAATATCGTTCAAATATGAAACATACTCGTCTCTTTTATTATCGTCCCATTTATATCTTACGTATGAGAAGGATATAACTTGAGTAGATTCTCCGTTCGCTACGCAATAGCGTTTAATGTTTAAAATCATTGGAAAGTGGTCTGAAGTCAAAATAAAATCAGAGATTTCAAAATCAATTACGTCATCAGCGGAATTAGTCCAGGCGAGATCCACTGCGCTTTTCGCATTTTTTCGTAAGAATGTGTACTGACTTGGATTATCACTTGGACTTCTTCTATTAATTACAATAAATCCAAATTCTTCAAAACACTCTATCAGTGCTTTGCCTCTACAATTGATCTCACTATCCAATGATTTTCTTTTAACAAACAACGATGAATTTTCAAATAATTCCTCGGTATAATTATTATTTAAGTTTCCTATTCTACCGTTCATATCGCCTAAAATAAAAATTTTTGCATTAGAATATTTGTTTGTAATTTCTAAAAGTAAATCATTTAACATATCTTTTAAATATAAATTGTCAATTTCAGGATTAATGGAAACAAAAACAAATATTATTACACTGATACCGTCTATCACTTTTGATACGAACCATAGGTTATCCGCACTGTATGTAACAAGAGATTCACACTTTAAATTTTTATTTACAAATAAAATCATACCTCCACTTCCTCGACCGAACAATTTTTCTTTTTTGGCTTTATAATAAAAACATGTGTAATCATTTAAAAATTCCGGTTTGTTATAACTCTCTTCACATAACCAGGTTTCACTGATACCTATTATTTCAAATTTTTTTAACATGTTTATTTGTTTGGTATCTAAACTTGTGAAATTTGAGTACCCGTGGCAATTCCAGAACATACATGGCATACTTGTTTTTTCAGTTAGGTGGGTGTTATTTCCGGTATTTACTGTTGGTGCAATATGTGGAACTACTGAGAGATTGATATTGTTCGTGGCCGTTGGTAGTAATCCAGTAAGTTGTTTTTTGGAGCCGTGCTTTTACCGAAATCTTGTCTTTTGGGAGTGTTTCCATTGTCTTCTTCTAGCTGTGGACGCTTTTTTACTGAAGTAGAAGCCATTTTTTCGTTGTTAGGCAGGACTGCATTCTCTTCGACCACTAGCTTGTCGTATTTGATATACGCTTTTTTCCCTTCGCTACGGTACTTCAGCATTGTTGGTATAAGACTTTTTCGTTTTAGCCTAACTTCTAGGGGCATATAGTCGGTGATGACCACGTTTTTTTCAGTTATGTTTTTCTTGCTTGCAAATATTTGGTGTTTTACCCTTTCGGATGTTAATCCTACCAACAATGAATTTTTCTTAACGTCTTTATTTGGAAGATTCCGTACGAAGTCAATATCATTAATAGAACAATTCATATTCAGGTTCTCCGTGAAGAAGTGTAGTACTTCGTTCTCCAGTAGCGACCCTCGTTTATCGCCGGTATCTAGTCCGTGAATTACCACATTTCTCTTTCTGGTTTCTCTTTCTAGGTATTGGACTTTCATTTGTAGATCAAGTATGTTTTTCTTTAAATTTTGGTTTTCTAATTTTAATTCTTCAAATAATAGATCCATTCGATCAGTAATGGTTTTAGTTTGGTTTTTCATTTCTCCCTTTAAGTTGGAGATAGCTTGTAATATTTCATCGTTTGACATTGTTCCGTTAGAAGAGAGACACCGTGTGTTAGTATGTAAATATATTTGTGTTTTTTTAGTCAGCTGACAGTTGATTTATTTTGTATTGTAGCTAACTTCGTTTTATTATAATATGGTTAAATTTGATTGATTTTGTTTAAATAATCGATAATTTCACTATATTTTTTTAACAGTTTGAAGTCGTGTTATAATATTGTTTCACGTACTAACAATTAATTGTTTCACTGTTATAAAGATATTTTTAATCTTAAAATATATGACATTAAACGCTCTGTTCAGGCAACTGTTACCAACCAGAGTACAACACAAATATGCAAGTCGGTTTTAAATCGACGGGTAAGCTAAAAAATCTTTTAGGTACTTCGAAGGATCGTATAACTGATCAACAAAAATCTGGAATTTATCAAATCGACTGTAAAACTTGTGAAAAATTATACATAGGGCAAACTAGGAGACAATTAGACACCAGATACAAAGAACATATTGCGCATTTAAAGTACGGCAGATTAGAAAAATCGTGCATTGCTTCATATTTTGAATACAAGCCACGAAATCGGAGAAATTAAATTAATTAAAGAAGTACGACAACCACAGAAATTGGACGCATACGAAAGCGTTTATATTAACAAATTTAATAGGAAAACAATAAATCAAGATAAAGGCCCTATCCCGAATTCAGACTTATACAGTTTATTTGAAAAATCAGACAGATTAAGAAATGTCACAGATGACGCCATTTTGTTTTCAGGATCAACCAATCAGGAGCAGGCAACTCAACAGAAAATACAAACCAGGAGTATAAAACAGGGAAAAATTCTGTTTCTCACTTTCCAAATTTAAAGAAAATGTTCGATCACATGAATGTGCGTGAAAAAGATATTAATACAACCTTGTTTGTGCCGCATTTAGATACGCTTTTGGACGAATTTAATTCCCGTTTTAATCAATTTAAAAATCTTGAGCCTATTTTAGAATTTATTATTAATGCATTCGCAGAATGTGATGTCACTATTGCTTCAGAAAATATCAAAAACTATTTTAATATAGAAAATGATGACGAACTAGAGCTGGAGATAATAACAATGAAGAACGATTTGAATCTGAAATCGTATGTGAGGGACGATAACTTCTGGCTGATTGTTGATGAAAAAAAATATCATATTTTAAGAGAAATGTCTCTTAAAATACACGCTTACACTGCCTCAACATACGCATGCGAGAACATTTTTTCCACCATGAAGCACCTGAAATCGAAATACAGAAGCAGAATGACCGATCTAAATTTAGACCATTGTATGAGGACAGGTACTTCGAGTTATGAACCAGATTTCGTCAAGTTGTCGGATGAAATGCAAGGTCAAGGATCGCACTAATAATAATTAAACTTCTGTAAATAAATTTGATTTTGTATATTTTATTTTCAACTTTCTTTTTGAAAGTTAATATTAATTTGATTAATACATGTAATAAAATTTTTCTTTTTTTGCCCTTGTGTAGCATTTTGATTTGCGTCAACCGTTCATGCGCCCTTCAGGAGTAAATTATTTGAGAATAAGCCCTTAAGCTAGATAAGGTTGCCGCCTCCTGCATTAGACCATTAATGAATGGAAAAATGTGTTATTTATTGACGAACGTAAATTTTATAGAATACAATCAATTGGCCAGAGGGTACGTTTGGTAATTAGAAAAACAAATAATTCGATCCTCAAAACAATATGGTGGTTCATCAAATCAAACAGTTCATCAAATTGACAGAAAAATGGATCAGTTCGTGCACAGAAATATCCCTAAATGTTCTAATGATACTATATGCGAATGAAAATTTAACTGTTATTTGGAAATAGAAACAGTTTTAGTAAATATTTTGCGATGATTAACAATTCAGTAAATATTCTGTCATCGTCATCATGTAGCCCGGATTTAAACCCCATAGAAAACAGGTGGTGGGATATAGTTTTTTACTTGAAAGAATTGTGAAATGAATTGGGTAGTGTATGACAAATAATTCCCATTGAAGGAAGTCGAAAACGGACATCCAACCAAATATTAAATAATTTTTGTGAAAATTTATATTTGTATACTTATGCTTGACTTTTTTATTGAATGTCCTTACTTATTTGACCACATTTATTTTCCACTATTTTACAAAATGTTTTGTAAAAATTCACTCCAAGACCTTGATTCCAAGACCTCTTTTGACGACTAGATAACACAAGTTAGAGATTTCGTTCAAGCGGGCAGAATAAATAAGTACTGTCGGAACTCGTGGGAAAAATTTTTATACAGTTGCAAGAAAGCAGCAGTAACACTGGAAATAATATAACTGCATTCCAGGACCTAGAGAGAAAGGAATGGGAACTAATAAATTGTGTAAATTGTGACAATTTTTCTTCAATTTCAGGAGTTTCAATTTTACGGATAGCGACATCTCTAATTTGAATCAAACCTTCACGTTCGTCACATAATTTCCGACTTAAAAAGATTATTTGTCTTTTATTTTATTATTATTATTTTTTTTTTATTGTTGGAATTTTCTTCTTGTGTTTAACAGCTGTTAGTCCAGCCCCGATTACTCTCATGTATTGTTCGAAATTCCTTTTTTTTTCATGAAAAAGAGGTGTAGAATTGGCGCCTAGTGCAACAGTAATCGCACAAATACTTGGCAAGAGAGACAGTCTATTCATCAGTTCAGTCCATTAAGGAGGCTCACCAGTCCAGAGATCGGAAAAAACAGGTTCTTTCACGATTTTTTTTTAGATAAATTGGACAATGAAAGTAAATAACAAATGGTATCAGTTTTGCTAACTATTCAAGATTCAAGATTACAAAAATATTTATGTTTTTTACTTTGACGTATACTGATCAATATATATATATATATATATATATATATATATATATATATATATATATATATATATATATATATATATATATATATATATATATATATATACTCGAATTTATATAAACTGAAAATGATTCATTCAGTAAGAATGCACGTAAGTTTATGTATCAGACACGCTCGTATTATAGCTGTCTCTCACAAGATCTACTATCTAATATATTGAAAAAGGATAGTAGAAAATATAATAACATTAATAACTTTTATATGTGACAAAATTTCATTTTTACATTCTTAAGGTGTGAATCATTTTCATTTAATATAAATTTGCCTATAAGTATCTAAAAAAAAGGTGCTTCCACTTGTGACAGGATTTTGAAGCTTAGGAACATCTGAGGAAAAAGTAAAAAAAATTCTTAATCTATATGAGTATGGTTATTGGCGAAACCAGAATTGGCAATTTTGCAAGTATAGAAACAAAATGGCGGCAGTTTAAAAAAAAAATTCTGAAATTTTACCATTTTTGGGGGATTAAAATGGTCATAAAATGGTCATATTTTATCCAAAAAATATGGTTGCGGTTTAGCCAATAGCGAAATGTGTTGTAAATATCTGTCCAAACTTGAGCTAATTTGGATGAATAGATCTAGAGTAATCTTGGCACCAGTGTCAAAAAATGTCATTCCGAGAAAAAGTCATTTAAAGTTTTAGTTGTTTTTTTTTTTTTTTTTTTTACTTAATAAAACTGGAATTTTTATATTTACAGCTAATCAGCCATTCCTGGACCATACAGTAACCCTGAAGAAAAATATAAATTATAATAATTAATTTAAGTATATAATTAATTTAAGTATTTTCTAAAATAATATTATGAATATATGACAATCGCCACCACTGACAATCGCCCCCAACTGAAAAAGTGCGACAATCGCCCCCAACCCATAAATTTGTTTATACCTGGCTCTATGACTCATTATATTTGACCAAATGTTAATCATCACTAGTGACAATCGCCCCCAGTATATTAACTTGTTTATACCTGGCCGTGTGACTCACTGTGTTTACATCCAATAGGTAGATATCAAAAAGAAAAAAGAAAATTTTGTAAGCCAGTTTTACAAGAAAAGTTGAAAACCAGCTCTGGGTTTTCCAATTTCTTAATTTGATTTTGTTGAAATAGGTGTAATGTTTTATTACACTTATTGTTCAGATTTACCCGCCCACTATTTTTACCATATTATGGATCCAGTTTTTAAACTGCCAACTTATTTTACGTACACCGGTGCTTTTACTTATTTGTTGTTCTGGGTTTTCCAATTTCTTAATTTGATTTTATTGAAATGGGTGTAATGTTTTATTACACTTATTGTTCAGGTTTACCCGCCCACTATTGTTACCATAGTACGGATCCAATTTTTAAATTGGGGACTCACTTTACGTATACCGATGCTTTTACTTATTTGTTGTTCTGGGTATTTCCCATTTCTTAACTGCTTTTCCATCTTTCAATTAATTGTCTCGGTTCATATATATTTCGACTTAAAATAGATCTTTGATCCAGTTCAACTTTTACCTGGTGTTGGCTTAATCAACCGAAAACTAACTCAGACGAATATATTTCAATATTTAAAATTTTACGATAAATATTTACCATAATTATTATTAAGTGCTCTGTAGTTGTCGATATGGAACTATCAACGAACACTCACGGAAAACCATGCGCTCACTATCAAGGCTACGTTTACAACGTTAAAAGGACCAAAGAAGATGGAACAATAACTTGGTGTTGTTCAAGAAAGAGATCGACGCATTGCCGAGGATCACTCAAAAGCCAAAATGGTGAAGTACTATACTCAAACGAGCATCAATGTGGACCCCCGGATGATGCTCGCTCAGAGGTACTGAAGGCGGTCAGTGAAGCGAAGAAGCGAGCACGTGATGAGGAGACGTCAATTTCTTCAATATATTCAAAACAGTTGGGCAACCTCCACAACAAAGGTTATGATTTTGTCACTGAAATACCATTAGAGCAATCTGTAAAGAGACCCTTATTTCGCCCTAGAGCCAAGTTACAAGGCAATCAAAGAGAACCAGAATCAACTGAAGAAATTATTTTAGACGCAGATGTGCTTACTATGGCAGATGGAAGTAGCTTTTTATTGAAGGACGATATCACAGGAGATCGATTAATTAGTTTTAGTGGGGCACTAGGTAAAGAAGCTCTGAAAAATAAACAAGATTTTTTTATGGATGGTACGTTCAAGAGCTGCAGCAAACAATTTGCACAAATTTATACAATTCATGCAGATTTCGGTAGCTCAAAAAATGAAACAAATATATACCCAGTTATATTTGCACTGCTACCAAACAAAAAAAAAGAGACTTATGTTCGACTTTTCCGTCTTCTTAATGAAACCATACCAGATTGGAACCCACGGACAGTGACAGTCGACTTCGAATCAGCGGCAATTTCTGCACTGAAAGTTGTATTTCCTTCAGTAAAGATACAAGGATGCTACTTTCATATGAAAAAGTGCATGTGAAGAAAAGTTCAGGATCTGGGACTTACTTGTGAGTACATGAAGAATGAAGAAGTGAAAATGATCATCCGCATGTGTGCTGTTTTAACTTTCCTTCGTCCTGAGGATATTTCCAATGGCTGGTTGGAAATACACTCAGGAGCGCCTAATAATGAAAAGTGTACACGCCTAAATGACTCTTGTACAAATGCCCCTTTTTGTAAACTAAATTTGCCGCTGGTTCATAAGCAATTAATAAAAATGCAACAAACGAAAATAACAAAGCGTAAGGCTAATAATATAATTGTACAAGTTATATGAGCAAAATTTTATTACTCACCAGTTGATATAGTACATTGTTAATATGTGCGTAATTACAATAATCAGGTGGTAAAATAGGATAAAAGGAAAAAGGTTACCTGATTTTGTTGATTATTGTATTGACTGAATATTTTTTTTCGTCCATTCACTTGAACTTGGTTATTGCGTGCAGTTGCAAGCGATCCAAACAAAAAGATAAATTTAAGCACAATTTTAAAGCAACAAAGCAATAGCACAATTTTAAATTAACAAAAGCAATATTTAGCACTATTTTAAAGTAACAAAGCAATATTTAGCACAATTTTAAAGCAACAAATAAACCGAAAAAAAATAGCAATCAATTTTTAACATACAAAAGTCGAACTTCGAAAATGCATACTGCATACTGCTGTTATTGAAAAAAGCAGACAAAAAAATATCAATTCAAAAAAAAAAAAAAAAACTTGCACAAACGTGTAATACGCTTTATGTATGTATTACAATAAAAGACAAATATTAAAATTTTAAATTTAGGTATACAGTGTGCTGTATACCGGGTGCACGAAATGTAATTAAAAATTAATTAAGTAAAGGCCTAACCAAAAAGGTTAATGAATTTTTGGACTATTTTGTAGAGAGATGGTTGGAAAACGAAGAAATTCCAATTGAGCTGTGGAGTTGTTATAAGCGACGTCATAGAACAACCAACTCTCTCGAGGGGTGGCATAATCGAATTAATAGAGTATTGGGAAGACTAAATCCTCGAATTAAGGAACTTATCAAGTGTTTAAAAAAAGAAGCGGAAAGTTCAGCATGTGCATTAATGAGGGCCCAACTCAACCTGGGGGGTAAACGAAGGAAATTAACTTATATCCATGTAGATGACGGGTTGGAAAAGACCATACATAAAAAGATACGAAGAAAGTGGTGATATTGTCACTTGTTTAAAGAAAGTGTCATATTTACAAAAACTGTAAAAAGTGACAATGTATATCATAATCACTATGATCACCAAGAATAAAAATGTAAATAGTGTAGTGTAAATATTTGTGTAAATAGTGTAAATTTGAACTTAAAATAGCTGACGAAGGCAACAGCTGATTTTAAACACGCCTACATGTAATTGTTTTTACACGTAGCCAGTCCAAAGCCTGCGTAAAGTGTGATGGGAATCAGTTATTGTCTACATAATTATTTAAAAGTTTAAAGCACAACGCCGACGTATAGTAAACTTAGATAATAATACTGTGTGTCGGTATGTAAAAAAAAGCAGATATAAAGATTCCAATAAACTAACTTTTACAACCATCGAAAATATAAAACTGGGGACGATTGTCAGTGGGAGCGATTGTCAGTAGGGGCGATTGTCCGGACACCAATATTATTTAATTAATTATATCAAACTACACCACATTATTTTCAAACACACATAGCGACATTTAAATTCTTATCTACAAATTGTTGTATTTTAAGCACATTCATTCCTTTCAAACACACAATTATCCTAAAGAGGACACATGATCACACAAATCACACACCAAAAATCATATCAAGGTCCAAAAGTGAATGTGAATGCAAGTAATATTTTAGAAACTTTCCTGTTAGAACAAAAGAAAATAAGAGTAGAAAAACGGTGATTTGATAACAAAAATCGAACATTAGTTATCACATTGTCAAATAACGTACGTACGCCGTTTTTGATCTTCGATTCTTTTGTTTCAATTATTAAAATTGTAACAATTGTTGTACTTGTGAATAAAATAAAATTTATTTTTTAAGAGATTAATCGATTCAAGTTATTTAATTTATATATGATACTCAAAACAAACGTTATACAGCGTCATGAATATTTAAAAAGACACTACTGCGCTGCGATCGACTGCGCGCTAAAAATACGAAATCCTACATTTTACGGTGCCAGCTTTAGAGGCTCATATCTCAAAAAGGAAATGAGATATTAAAAAATCTTTTGGCACAGTGATTCCTGATAAGTATAGCTATAAGAAAATGCAAAAAAGTAAATCGATTTTTTGAAATTTCTGGACTGGTGAACCTTCTTAAATTAAATAACTTGTATATATGTTTCGTATATTTTTGTCTAAATTAAAAAAAAAATCTTGTTTTTTTGAGAGGTGGACTTCAGCGCTGTAGATTATTTATTTAGATGTGATACTCTACTTGTAGATGAAATCATATCAAAATTGGTAACGGGCATATTTGAATTGCTACTGGTGACTGTAATCATATGAAGAACTATCTGATTGTGAGTGAGAAAGGAATTTGTTGTTTGATTTGAAAGTGAAGGAATTGGTGTGATCGCCTTGACTAAAAAGATTACATGAATGCATTTCTTTGACTTCCTCAGATTCTTCAACTATTATCTGCGTTAACAAATGGTCTCCTATTCACTATTACCCTTTGATGCTCAATTGTTAGTTACCAGAGAATTTTCACTAAACTCTTTGTTTGCAATACTTCCTTCCTAAAATACTGGTATATCGCACCTGAAACAAATAAAAAAAAAAAATTACTGAATACGTAATATACTTTTAAAAAGTTGTGGAATTAATGTATAATATCTACCGTCAAAAGGGATTACTTTGAACGTGGGAGTTACTTTGGACAAAATTGGTTAACGAGTCTTCTGCAAGTAATGTGTGTGAGGGGTTCGACTGTACTCAGATCATAATATGTACTTTAACCGATTCAGTGCCATTGGCATGTTAACATGCCAAAGGAAACAAAGAGGGAAATATATCTTGCAACAAAAGACAAGACTATATTTTTAAAGTCATTAATCATTTTGACATTTTTAAGCTGCACTGGAATGGTTTAAATTAAAAAATATTGTTTCTCAGTTCTATAATAAAAATAAATTACAAGTACACTAAAAATCCACACTGGGTTATTTTCTAATAAAAATTTTTCCCAAAAAATGTTAAATTGATGCCTCTCTAGTTGCCCAACTTGCTTTAAAATGAAATAATAATAAAAAATAATACTGTGAAATATTTAAATATATAGATATTTACAGAAATATATAAAATTTGCTTCTAATAATTTTTATTGAATGTTTTAACATAAATGAATTTATAGTGTACTATAAGAACACGAAAAAATTTGTTTATTATTGTTAGCAAAAAAATTTTCGACGGTTTGACTAATACTCATACACATACTGCATACATATGTACCAATACCAAATCAATAAATTATTCAAATCAACATTCATTGTCAACTATAAAAACAACGTACGCTTCTTATAAAGTCAGTGTTATGTATTATAATTTAATAAAATTAAAAGTACGCAAGATATTGTGAGATACACACAAAGTGGGCATGTCAAATTATAAGAATGGTAGATAATGGTCTCTACATTCTCTTTACTAAGTTTTTATAGAATGCATTTTATTTAAAATGAATATCATAATGACATCTGAAATAATTTTAAAAAAATTATTACATTTTCCAAGAAGTAGTTTAATAACGACTTTAATGCTATATGTACCGTGTATAGGAAAGGATAAGATACTCGATGTTATGCAAAACATAACAATATTTATATTTTATGAAATTAAGGATACAAAAATCTTAGGAATTAAAATATTTCTAGAAGTACGCAGATAATATGTAAAAAATTTTCTCTCTTTATCAATGTTTTTAAACCTCTTTTACAAACAAAAATTATTTGGCAGCCATTGAATTAAATATTTGTATTATACCGTATTATATTTTTATTTAACGAATGTTGTAAAATACAGAAAATAACATTTAGTAAATATTTCGAAAAAAGAAAATTTATCTTGGAAATGTTAATTTAATACCGACTTTACCATAAAGTATTATACATACCTATACATATAGGTAGTTGCAAAGTTTCTGAGCGACTAAAGTCCACTTCCAGTTTTACTACAGTACTCCGTTAAATAAATGAAAGTAAGGGTCTACACCATTAAAAAAATCGTATTTATAAATACCAAATAATGTTATTATTACTATGTAAGGGTATTTTTCATAAAAAATTTTCCTGTTAGTATTTAATATTTTAAAATTGGTAGCGTTAAGTCGTTTTGAAACATTAAATTTCTTATCATAGGTATTTCTAGTTTTAATTATATTACATATTTCTTGTAGTTTAGAAACGTTTAATTTTTAATATTTTATATTTTCTGAACAATTTACTAAATATTGCAAATAATAAAACGGTCTACAATTTTCTCTTTTAAGTCCATCAGACAACCTCCTTCTTTTTTGGCGCCATGTTGAATAAAAAAGTAAGAAAAATTGCTCTATTTTTTGACCTTTCAGGCGTTCTAAAAAATCGAATTTTTTATTTTAAGGACTAATTCTAGATACTCTTACAAAAAACACCATAATAAAGGGAATGCAATAAATTTTAGCCCAATCGGACTTATAGTTTTTTTTTTTTATAATCATTGGCACCACTTTTTTTTCGGGTCTGTGATCCTCAAGACTTACAAGGGAAGATGACTGATCAAAAATAAAAGAAAACATACTAAAAATACACTTAATTATATTTACTTTAATGTACAAAAGTGTTTTTTTTTTATCACGATAAATAGTTTCTCTAAAAAAATTCCAAAAGAGTACTTTTTTATAGCACATCACTTGTAAAAGACTCCTTAATTGACAAAAACATGTTTTTTCAATGTTATTTTTACACAGAAGAACCAGAACTTTTCCGTGTTATTGTTACGTAGTTGTAAAATATTAATCATGATTGCAAAAAAATACTTACAGTAAAATAATAAATAAATAAATAAATAAATAAAAAAGGTCTGATGATTCTTATTAGTGGGCATTGATATAGATAACTACTATTATTATCGCAAAGATAACGAAAAGCCGAATGTTTGTTATTGGGAACTTTACGAACTCACTCAGATTTGAAAAATGTTAAATCTGCATTCATGCCAATATAAAAAGTTTATCACATCACTTTTTACAAATCAAATGCTTCTTTTAAAACTGTATCTAGAGGATCTAGTTTTGAATACGATAGGACCTCTGATTACGGACACCTCTCTTAACCAGACCCCTCCTATCAGTGTTACCAACTCTACCAACTTTTAGGTAAATTTATCAACTTTTAGTGTCTTACTCATATCTACCATTTCTCAAACTTTTCAAAAATTTTAGTTCTATATCCCCCAAAATTATATTAACGCCTTCAATTTTTTTTCATCAATCTATCTTTCTATTTACCTAATCTCTTAACGGGGTTCAATGAATATAATAAAGAATAGAGAGAGAGCCTATTTTCATGCCTATTAGAAATTTTAATCGCACTCTGCACGCGTGCCTTGGTTTTAACCAATAAAAATCGGGGACCATATTTTTGATATCTCCATTCTCGACTCTATCGTAAGCTAACTTCACATTATGTGATCAATTTTTTATTATAGCATACAACAGCTGACCACGGAAAATATTATTAAACCGCGATTTTATCAAGTGATTAATATATTCACTATGAGCTTTTGCTTGGAGGGGATACAAAAACCGACTACAGGGCTCATGGTGGACAAATAGATCTATTTATCAGGACGGCATTTGTACATAATTTTACTATTTTCTTTAAAAAAAAGTTTTTATCGGCCTCGGGTACCCTTAATTTGCACAAAGAGGATTGGAATGGCGCCCATACTTGCCAGATTTGAATCCTTGTGATTTTCCCCTTTGGGGCTACATCAAAGATCACTGCTATGCTGAGAATCCTCAAACTGTAGATGATTTGGTGCGCCCAATAAAGAAAACCATGAATGGCATCACAAGCGAGATTTTAAAAAAAAAGTATTTAACAGTTTTCGTAACAAGATTGAATTTTGTTCAGACTCTAATGGTTCTCGTTTTGAAAACATTTACCACTAATCTCTGTAAATTTATCACTTATTTTAATAAATGAAATATCTCCATACAAAACCACTCGTTTGTATTTTACATTACTCAAATAAAACCTCCACCTTTTCTATTTCAAACGCTGTTAATGTTGTTTGAAAAATTGCAAACGCTAAAAAATGACAGTCGATTAGTTTCAGCAACTATTTTTGGGACACCCTGTACATTCTTCTCAAACTAGATGGCTTTCTTTGCTTCCAGTTGTCGAAAGATTTATAGATCAATTACCTGCATTAACATTGTATTTTCAAGGTATCGTTCTAGTTGATAGATTACTTGCTGCGGAAAAAATTTTAGAAAAATGCACGGCTCCCTCAACAATATCGTACTTACATTTTTTAAAGTTTGTTCTACCTTACTTCCACGATCTCAACAAAGAAATGCAGTCCAAGAGCCCAAAACTGATTGTTTTATACAAAAAAGTTTTCACGACATACAAAACAATTTTAGAATGTTTTGTGAAGCCAGAGTGCATAAAATTGACATACAGAGAAAGAGCTTTGAGTAAAGATTTCTCAGCAAGCTTGGAAAGTAAAATTTTAACTTTGGATTACAAGTTAAAAGAGAATCATTTATCAAATGATGAAGTATACCTGGCAGTTGATGTCTTAGTTTTGTTGTCGCAAGAAGACTTTGTTCGAAACATGGGACAAGTCAGAGTCGAGAATTTCATACAAAAATGTATTCTCTTTTACATAACTAGTCTCACACAAATAAAAGAACGATTTCCATTTCAAGATTTACAGAGACAACACTTAAAGAATTTATCGTTTTTGAACCCTCAATGCTTAATTGAGCGAAAATCCGTGACATCAATTGCCAATTTGAAAATATTGTTTCCAGGTAAATAAATATAAATATTGTAAAAACTTGACAATTAATAGTGGCTACCGTTAATAAAGGTAAAAATTAATAATGGCTAACATTTTTTTTTAGATTTGTATCCTTTGGACTTGACTGAATTAGACCAAGAATGGAAACTTTTAAGGAATACAACTTTCCCTTTTACAACAGAGAACAATATCAAAATCGAAAATTTTTCGTTCCATGTTTCTAAAATTAAAATACCCCTGTCGCAGCATCCTGCATAACATAGCAAATTTCCATTTCCAAAAGTACGTTTTTCTCGGAAACTAGTTGATATAGAGTAATTGCAAATAAAACAACTTTCTCTATGTGATTTTTCCGCCTTATTCCGCCAAATTTTGTTCACGAAAAATGTCCAAAAAGCCGTAAACGTTTTCACGAAATTTCTTAAAAACAAGATATTTCGTTCTTGAGTTATCGTGCGGACACATTTATATATATGTTTACTAAGTGTCCGCACGATAACTCAAGAACAAAACATCTTATTTTTAAGAAATTTCGTGAAAACGTTTACGGCTTTTTGGACATTTTTCGTGAAAAAAATTTGGCGGAATGAAGCGGAAAAATCACATAGAGAAAGTTGTTTTATTTACAATTACTCTATATCAACTAGTTTCCGAGAAAAACGTACTTTTGTAAATGGAAATTCGCTATGTTATGCAGGATGCTGCGACAGGGGTATTTTTATTTATATACTTACAAAAGTTTAACTGGAAGCCTGTTAATAGTAATTTTTACAAGGAAAAAGAGAGAAAAGTTCAAAGAACGTTATCCGGTTGTTATTTTTTATATTTAAATGCCTTCAGTTAAGAAAATTACCCTTAAAGTTGACTCTCCCACGGTATTACCCAAAACCAAAAACATAACACGTGGACTACCCAAAAAAGTTTTCGGATTGAAAAGTTTAGTACATGTTTTGTGTACTGTTTAAAGTATTTTCTTAAGATATGTTATCTAATTAATGCTAAATTTATATTGATATGGACACCAAAAAATGTGTATAAAAAAATCGCAAATTTTGCGATTTAAAATGAATGTAAATTCAATGGCGTAGAAACTGAATATCAACAAATTTAAAAAAGGTATAAATCATAAAATGTAATCATGGAGGTAAGTAGAAAGATACGTACGTATACCTATGAGAATTGATTAAGGATAGTTTTCTCATTATTCACTAAAAACTTTTAAGTAGACTTATAGAGGCGCCACTAGTGACAATGCAAGTTCTCTATATTTTGAAATTTTACAAGTAATATTAATTTGGATAAAACAAATAAAACAAAATTATAATATTTATTCTATTTTATAATGTTTATTAAATAAATTATCTACAAATACACAACACCACCATTTTTAAAAGTAATATTGTAATTAATAACTTTTGAGTGGCCTGTACCGCGTCCGCGTCCGCGTCCACGTCCACGCCCACGCCCGCGACCGTTTCCACGGTGTCGCACCCATCACTAGCGACGCTGTCTGCCCGCGTTCGTCCCCCGCCACCTTTTATTAACTAAAAATAAAAAATATACGTCATATATAGCATCAATTTATTGTAATATTAAATAAATTGAAAAAGTTAACTTTCTACTAAAAATTAATTAAAAGTCGTATGATATCATCAACGAAATGTAACGAATCAAGCAAAATTTATCACACCTCATATTTATCAAAACTAAAATAACAATATCAATTTAAGGTTGTACGTTTAATTTTACTTAATTTGTTAATGAAATCATACCACTTTTAATTTATTGGAAAAATACAATTACCATTTTCCGCATTTTCATTTATATCTTCTGTCCCCACATTCCCCGTCTTGCCATTCACCGTCAAACCATTCACCGTCCCGCCATTCACCGTCCCGCCATACATCGTCACGTCATTCTCGCTTTCACCTGCCGCGCCAACATCAGCCACCGCCACCTCTGTTCTTCGTTCCTGGTTACAGGGAAATTCTTTGTCCATTTCTATCATATTTTCAAAATTAATTTAAAACATTAACCCTTTTAAACAACCGATATGGAAAAAAATTTTTGTCTCAAAATGCCGGACTTTTTACTGCCAATGTAAGTACAATATGGTTTGAAAAGGTTACAAAAAACAGAAAAAAAAAATAAAAAACATCAATGATCCCAACATCAAAAAAGTGAATCCTAGAAATTTACAAAATATAAATTATACTAAACTATGTTGATAAAATTGAACATTATTTAGAATTGTACTGTATTTCGGAAATCTGTCACAGATGGCGGCACCTGTACCAGTGAATATATACATATTCCAGCATTTTGAGCCGCCATATTGAAGGACGAGTTAACTCGTCTTAATCATTTAAAGAGTTAATATAAGATTCGTTTTTAAATTGAAATAATAATTTAAAAAAAAATAAATTCGGAAAAAGTTTAAAAAATATCTATAAATAAAACTATTTTATTTGATAAATACTAATACACTATTTTGGCACTTTAAATGAAACTGTTGACGCGTAATGTTAATGTTGTGTTGAAGATAGTTTGGTTTCACTTACAAGTAAAGGTCTTGAAGTGATAATTCCCGATTTTGATGAAACTTGGTAGGTGTGTAGAACACAAAAAAATAACAGACACGTATTTTTCTTTATCTGCCAAAAACGCCAATTAAGGGGTGAAATCCACCCCCAAAGTTGGGGTAAAAATTTAATTTTGTCAAATTACTCGAAAACTATAACAGATAGAAAAAAAGTTTAAATTGACACAACCCTTCATTTTTAAAGGTCTTCCTATTGATGTACTCAAATCCAGGGTCGGACCTACCGGAGGGGCCTTGACTATAAAATTCGGGGTAAAATTTGAAATAGGGTGAATATGGTTGGACCAATCAAAATATTGATATCAAATATGAAAACTACATCAAAAATACTAGTTCACCTGTTTTTGCTAAAAGCCGTTACGTTAAAGTTAAAAGCTCAAATATTAATCTAAAATCTTACATGTGCACTCAATATTTTACTTATAATATCTTGAAAAATAACTTTTTAAATCGTTTTTATTTATTGTATTTATACCTACAATTAATATTTAAACAAAAATATTGGATAAAATTTTATTATAATGTTATTCGTGCAAAATAAAGGGCTCTATATAAGTTCCGGTAGCTCTAGTTAATATTGGAATCTGTTGAAATATTTTAAAAACAGAATCGGTAGAGGCAAAATTTAAATTGACGTAGCATATAATTGTTTTAGAACTTGAAAAAACATACAGGGATATTAACATATTAACATATATGAATCCAGGGTCGTAGTTATTAGCGGGTCTTCAGTAAAATTTTTTGATAAAATTTGCACTGCAATATATACCTATAGTTTCATCAGTTGCAAAACAAATGGCATAATTAAGTAATCAGTACAAATTCGATTATTTGCAAAAATATGTCTCTTACGCTGATACTAACGATATTTGGAAATGGGATGAGTAGCTCCTTTAAAATATGTGTTTCTTCTTTTGTTGGCAAGTACGTATAGCCGATGTGCTGTACGTTTTCATGGGTTTAAAATATCACGGTAGGAGGTTATTGAAAAAATTAAATATTTACTGTATCCAATTTTTAGTACAACGTACTTTTGATTTTCCGGCGTTGGTGAATTCCGTTCGGATCATCATTATTTCACAGATATGCGAGTAATAATTTTAGAATGAAGCCTTTTATATTTTTAATAGTGATCGTGTAATTTCCTTCAGAGTACTATTTTACTAGTTAATAAAAATGCTGGATCAGTAATTTCAAAAGAATAATTTATACTGTAAAATAAAATTTGTTAGGTACTATGTATATATGAAATTGTATATGTATAAAATATTTATGTATAATTTCTGCTGTTTATAAAATAATTAAATTCGACACTGATAATAGAAAACCCGCTAATAACTACGACCCTGGGTTTATATATGTTAATATCCCTGTATATTTTTTCGAACTCTAAAACAATTATATACTACGTCAATTTAAATTTTGCCTCTACCGATTATGTTTTTAAAATATTTCAAGTTTCCAATATTAACTAGAGCTACGGGAATTTATATAGAGCCCTTAATTTTGCACGAATAACATTATAATAAAATTTTATCCAATATTTTTGTTTAAATATTAATTGTAGGTATAAATACAATAAATAAAAACGATTTAAAAAGTTATTTTTCAAGATATTATAAGTAAAATATTGAGTGCACATGTAAGATTTTAGATTAATATTTGAGCTTTTAAATTTAACGTAACGGCTTTTAGCAAAAACAGGTAAACTAGTAGTTTTGATGTAGTTTTCATATTTGATATCAATATTTTGATTGGTCCAACCATATTCACCCTATTTCAAATTTTACCCCGAATTTTATAGTCAAGGCCCCTCCGGTAGGTCCGACCCTGGATTTGAGTACATCAATAGGAAGACCTTTAAAAATGAAGGGTTGTGTCAATTTAAACTTTTTTTCTATCTGTTATAGTTTTCGAGTAATTTGACAAAATTAAATTTTTACCCCAACTTTGGGGGTGGATTTCACCCTTTAAATGGCGTTTTTGGCAGATAAAGAAAAATACGTGTCTGTTATTTTTTTGTGTTCTACACACCTACCAAGTTTCATCAAAATCGGGAATTATCACTTCAAGACCTTTACTTGTTAGAAGCGTCCATAACCGTCAACATATTAAAAATATATTTAAATAAAAAGAATACATTCTAACTACCTAAAACTGCGTTTTATTATTGTTTTGATTTATTAATAAAGTTAAGTTAATGTACATTTTTTCCAAAATTTTACATCCGATCTAATTAAACATTTAAATAGTGCAAGACTAATTTTTATATTGTATACAGTTGTTTAAAATTCTTTCATAGTTTTGCTCATTGGTGCTTTTTTGTCTCAAATTCATTTAGTTAATTGAAAATTAATTATTCAGTTGAATATAAAAGAATTATTTAAATAGCAATCTTTCTTATCAACATATTGATAAGACATCGATATTCTAACGCTAGTTTATACATCTACCGAATACCTATTCGAGGAAATTTCATTATTAAAATCAAAACTACTAAAATTAACCTTGTAATTGATTACATTTGTACAAAAGAAGCGAACACTTATTTATATATATAAAAAAAAAAAAAAAAAAAAAAAAAAAAAAACAAAACAAAACAGTAGAGGCTTCTTTACTGTTAAAAAATATTTAAATGTTTGCTTCTTGTCGAGAAAACGTAAATAAATCCTTAAGGTACCATCACAGTGTGATCGACCGAAAACTAGTCAATTTTCGCGATATTTTTCGAATGGATAGCTATGGGAACTTACTTTTCGGCCGATCACAATGTGATGGTACCATAACAAAATAAATAAGTATCAAAATTATAGCGATGAATATGCATTATTGAATCTTTTTGGTATTAAAGAATTTAGACAAAAAAGCATCAACTTTATAAATTTCTTTCATCCATTATATTTAATTAGTAATAGTCAAAATTTAAAAGAAAAAAAAATAATAAAACTATATGAGTTTTAACAATTATTTTTAAATTTAAAAACTGTTAATTTTTCTCAAGAGATAATATTTTCTTAAAATTTTTAGTTGTTCATCTACAAAGAGTAATTAACATAATTTTAAAGAAAATGGAAAAGAAATTTGTTTTTTATTTTTCACAAACAAAAAATAAAATTCAAGTTTTTCCCTTTGTAAATTATTAAAAAATTAAATAGTACTCTTATATTTATAAAAAAAAATTTATGAAATATTTTCAAAAAAATTAAAGTAATGTACTTACGGTTTCCTTCATTGTTGGTTTCCATTTTTTTCACTGTTTATTTTATATTGTTGTAATTGAATTCAATCTGATTTGTTGTTTAAATTGTGAGTAATTCACTATAATGAGTTGTTCCCCAAAAAACTTCAGACCTCCCCACCCTGTTTATTAAATCACTCTAACTTTAAATAGCTGAATTCCATTCTGGAAATTCGCTAAAATGAAATAAGACATGTGAGCCGTTAATTTTGAAAGTGGGGCAAGTCCATATTTTGTTATTGCGAGATATTTAAGGGTTTGCGTTTCAGTAAATTTAAAAATATTGGTAAGTGTTAATAGACATATTTTTTGTATTTTGTGGTATTAGATAATGTAAGTTTATAATCCAATAGTACTCATTGCCCTGAATAAAAAAATAGTGGTTTTATTATAAACTAAATGGACTTGCCTCACTTTCAAAATTAATGAATTATTGTAATCGTTAATTTGAATGGATAATATTTGAGTTTTATCATTTAAAAATAAACATAATAAAAACTTTTCATAAGACAGTTCAACTTCAGAAGCACATACTGTGACATTATTACCAGGGCCGTGGAGAGAAATGGCGGGCTCCAAGGAAAGGGGCACATTTCATAAAAATTTCTCTCCAAAAAATAAATGATGAGTAAAAAAAAAGCTGATTTTACTTTTTCCTGGGCCCCTATTAACCGCTACGGGACCCCTATCCAGCCCGGGCGCCAAGGCTGCAACCCCGGCTGCCCCACCCTCTCATCGGGCCTGACTATTACCCCCTGCCAGTGACTTAGTAGTAGAAATGAGTATATGAAAATAAGTATGTACTTTAAAAGGGCGATTCCCCCCTTTGCAGTGTTGCTTAAAATGAATTTGGAAATTTATTTTAACTGTTTTAAACTATTTTCCTTGAAGAAGTTTTCAATTACTCAAATAGTACGATTATGTCAACACAGTCACCCCCGTAGTTAGCTACCCCTGGATTTGATATTTGTAAATTGAGTAAAAACAGGTCGATTAGATTTTTTTACGTAGATTTGAAATCTGTAAACAAAACTTTATTATATTTTATTTTTTACCCCTTTTCGAAAAATTAGCCCCCAATTTTAGCCCTAAACTACCCCTGATGGTGTAATTTAAACAAATTACATATCAATGGATAGCTTTTTAAAAAGGAGCAATATCGCCAATTTAAGCTTTTGCTCTATTTCTTACCATTTTTGAGATATTTGAAAAATTAAATTTTCACCCCAATTTTTGCAGGACAATTTCGCCCCTTCAAACCGCTTTTCCGCAGATAAAAAAAATACGTATTACCTATTTTTTAGTGTTCTACAACATATCTAAGTTTCATCAAAATCAATAGATCCGGTCTCGGAAATTTTACTTGTAAGATGGACTTGCACCACTATCAAAATAAACAGATTTACAATACTGTTAAGAGCTAAATTTTCAATCTTCCAAATATTAGGCTTCTGAAATTTTTTGACTATAAATTGTTGACAGATAAAAAGATCATACTAAGTCTTATCTATAACTACCATTATCTTCATTTTTTTCAAAAATGGACTTGCCCCACTTTCAAAATGAACGGCTCATGTGGCGAACACTTGCCATTTTTTGGGAAATTCCATAAATTTTAAAGAAAACCGAAGGTTTATATATATGTTTATGAGGTTTGTCATAAATATTAATCAAAGGATAAATATACTTTATCGTGTACTGCAATATAGCCAGGTCCGGCCTATTTTTTTTTATTGTCTTATTTAGATTAAAATGACCAAAAATATTTAAATTACTTTAATGACAATATAAAATCCCTGAGTCAACTTTTCAGAAAAGAAAAAATAAAAAATGATTAATATGATTTCTTTCAATTAAATATGAATGAAATATATTAAATATAATTATTTGTTACAGCTTGTCATAAAAATAGATAAATATATTCAATAATGTTATGCGTGTCTATATTCATTCTCTGTATGTCATAGAATTCAGAAATTATGAATCATTAAGGAAATACTCTGTCTTATCTGGTTAATTACGGAAAAATTTGGGTTTCTCTACGTTTTTAACTCAGCTAATCAGGAATAATTTTAGTCGAAAGTTCTTAGAAGTCCTACTGTATCCTTTTTTCCAGATCTTTGGATTCACAGTTGAAAATTTCGTGGAGGGGCAAATTCTATAACACTTTGACGTTCAGTATTTTACTAACAGGATTTTAAGATGAAAAGTATTGAAAAATTAATCTCAGTTTTATTTTAAAACACTTTCCATACAATAGGAAATCATGTATGGAAAATTATATCTCTTTAGTGGCGAAAAAAAAAATTATTTACTTAAATTTTTGAAAGATGTTTTTTAATATCAATATATCCACTTTCATGCAAAGTTTCGTTTATTAAAGATCAATTTTTCTATTTTACTCATTTCACTTTAGTTCTACACCCTTTTTGGAAATTAGGTAACATCTTTACTTAATGTCATACGTTGAATTTCTCGACCCAGAACACCGTATACCAGACATAACTATAAGAAATATATGAGAAAAATTTTAAATGCCGGCCCTAAGTTAACGATTTTCAAAGCAAATATTAATGCAATTAGTTAAAATAACTAAATAACCAATGAGCTCGTATTATAACATTTTACTAATTTTTTTGGGAATAACGATAAAATGGTTTATAATTTAAACTATGTGTATATATGATATTAGGGTTGCCACCCGTCCGGATTTCCCCGGGTTTGTTCTCTTTTTGAGGGCGTCCGGGCGAGGTTTTCGATGCAGTCCGGGTTTTAGTTACCAAAACTAATAGAAGAAAAAAATTATATTTTATACATAATTGCAATGATTTTATTATTTTATTATTTCAAAAATTTATGAAATTGCAAACTGTAAATTTTTTACATATGGATGTTGTATTCAACAAAAAGAAGTCCCTTATTAAAAGTACAATAGGATAATAAAATACATTAAAAATTGGAAATACCAGCAATAAGCATCACCTGAAAAAGATGCCTACGAATTGAATAAAATCATATAGTGTGAGAACAGACCAGTACGGTCAGATCGGAGCATCAATAAAGTAATTATATTGTATACTTGACATAATATCCATTATCTATTTGATTTTAAATATGTTCAAAAATAATAGTTGTTATTTTATGGAAATTCATTCTAAACAAAATTAAAATCAACTTTTTTTTTAGAAACAAAATATTGTATTTGAAAAGATGTCCGGCTCCGGGTTTTAAGCTATGAAATCCGGGTTTTTGACCCGAATGACAACCCTATATATTGTAGTATTCTAGGACATTTTATCATACATTTTTAAATTTATTGAATATATATCAGTTACGTTAAACAGTAATACAACATTATATGTTTATGTATACTTTAATATTTATATTTAAAAGGAATTTAGTACACAACTGAGTCATCAAAATTACAAAAATTGTGCCATCGCAGGGAAGTAAAAAGAATATTATTTCAATTAATGAAACAAGCATTAATTGAAAGTGTTTAATCAACATTTTAAAAGGATATTGAAATCCTTAAGTTCCATTGGAGAACCGGTTAGTTCTGCCCTGGTGACAGCGAACTCTACAACAAAAACTTTACCATCCCGAAAAAAGTCGGCATAATAAAACTCTTCAAAGGATTTGTATGCTTAACACGTTGACGGTCGGTTAACTGATACACTATTGTAACAACTACATACTGCACGAATTAAACTTCATTCATATCTACAAACACTGAACGTCACATGAGATACGACTAGGCACGTATAGGTACGTATCACGATAGACACGGCATACTGTTTAATGTTTTTCTTATGAACATATTCATACATAGAGTGTATCCGTGTCTGTGCGGTTAGGTTATGTTACATATGAATACACTCGCAAGAAAAGCATTAAACAATATTAAATTTGTCCTCTCTGCCACAAAACGTGTCTCTGACGTCCAGTGTCTGTAAATATTATTGCTATAAGGTGTTTATTGCTATAAGGTATCGTAAACCTTAGATATGAATAGGTACGAACTTAGACTTCATATCCTATTTTTTTATATTTCTTTTACGAATACATATTCTTTACTATTTTAAAAATTTACGTAAGGATGGTCACTTTAACTATGACAGTAATCAAAATTTTTGAAAATATCTCTCGTTTTTTAAAAAGTTACAAAAGTCATGTAATATCTACTCTGTGGTAAATAAGGATCGAAGAGATAAGGTATAAAAATGTCTTGTTAAATATATTTATTGAATGACTTGATAACCTTGAAGGTGCTTTCTTCGGTGTTCCAGTACATATCTCATGCACCCCCAGTCACCGTATATTCGTTCCTTTATACTTGTTATAGCGTCCTTATTAACCCCTATCCTGTCTCTATCCACTCCTAATCACACCATATTCGTTCCTTTATACTTAATATAGCATGTCTATTAACACATCTTATGTCTCTATTCACCCCCCCCCGTTAACTTCCAACTTATCCAAAAATAAAAATAACTAATTGTTTGCCAGTTTTCCTTTCTAATACAGCTGATCCTTTCTTTGTGCGGCGGACAGGGACCGCATAAAAAAATCGCACAAAAAAAATATATTCAAAAATATCATAAATAGCTATAAAAAGTATAGTTCGATCCAGATTGTACAAAAAACTTTTTTTATGCGGTTGGTCGGCATAAAAAGCTTTCATAAAAAAAACATCACTAAAAACGCTCAAAACTTAGAAATTTCCTTAGAAGTTGCTTCTATAAACAAGATAAAGCATTAATTTAGAGATAGAAACATTTCATTTCAATTTTATAATATTATGAAAATTTTAAAAAATACATCTGTAACAAAATTATATGATGCAATAACTTATCTTCTTATGCAATGTATTGATTAAATGCTTAAAAGCCGTTAAAAAGTATTTTTATCAAAGAAAGTTACTGTTGTCTAGGTTTCTTACTGTCTCGTAATTTTGATTCACATTATGCATTTTAATGGCGATTTTTTACAAACGGCATAAAAAAAATCCCACAAAAAAGGACTGCATAAAAAAGAGTTCAGCTGTATATGTTTCAACTAAGATTTTGATTAAACAACAACTTATTCATAAAACACCAAAATAGATAAAGTTTTTAGAAGCAAAAAATAACATATCATATCTGAAAACATCAATTAAAATCTTAGCATAATCGTCATAATAATAATAATTATTATTATTATGGAGTGAATAGTGGGGTGAATACTGACCAGAGATGGGCTAATAGAGATGCTACATTAAGTATAAAGGAACGAATGTGGGGTGATTTGCGGGTGGATAGAGACAGGATATGGATTAATAGGGACATTATATCAAGTATATAGAACGAATATACGGTGATTGGGGGTGCATAAGAAATGTATTGGAACATCGAACAGAGCAGTTTCAAGGTTAGCAAGCCATTCCATAAATTTATAAACATATCATATCTAAAAACATCAAATACAATCTCAGCATAATCGTCATAATAATAATAATTATTATGCGAGATGGATAGGGGTGAATAGAGACACGAGATTAATTAATAGATTATCCTACATTAAATATAAAGGAACGAATGTGGTGTGATTAGGGGTGGATAGAGATATGGGTTAATAGGCAATAATTATAATTATTCTACTCTAGTTTAATAAAACTTATATTTGTCAGACAATTTTGTTACCCTAAGGTTAGCTAACGGTGCTTGCACCGTTACAAACCAGAGAACTCAGATTTAAAAAATTGATGCACCTTAAATATTTCTATTATTAAGTATTTATACCGTGAAAAACCAGAGAAGCCATAGTTTTTCACGGTATAAATACTTGTTTTCTGAAGTACAGCCACATTCAAAAATTATGAAATAAAAACATTACTCATTAATTTGGAAATTGAATTTTTACTGTCTAATGCATTTAAAATTTTTGAATCAGAGCCCTCTGGTTTGTAACGATGCAAGCTCCGTTAGCTAACGTTAGAGTAAGAAAATTTTCCGGCGAGCGCCAGCAGAGGTATATGTTCGGCTTTACATCTAATGTTTTTAAACTGAGCTCATGAATAACATTTTTCGTTTTATTATCTCTATTTACTCGTCTTTCCCTGATTCAGCCCAGTTTACGGTACATAAACAAACTCGTTCCGTATCTAGGCGCTATATGTACCTTATGACGTATAATAGTAATTGATTCATTAATTATCAAAATATTGTATTGGCTGGATCATTCATCCTAATCTTTTATAACCGTTAACGTGTTAAACGTTAAAAGTTTTATTACCCTTACTTTTTTTAATGGTTGTCGCGTTATACCCATTTATACCGTATACAACATCGGGAAACAACAATATATGCATTGCATGCTACATCCCACCATTAGTAAGACAAGAATAAATAGATACGAAAATAATACGTGTAAAGTACTAGCTAAGTATTTATTGATAATTAAGTAGTTTTTTCAAAACTCAATACACGCAAAATTTTCGAAAATGCGTTATACATTACATTAGGTTAATTTTTAAATTTTCCATCAATTTATGTAAAAAAAAGTGGCAATTACTATTTTTTTCAAGGTTATTTCAATTTGAAATTTGAGTTTGTTCAAAGCTTAATAATAGCAGTTTATGAATTTGATTACTTTTTAAGTTATTTTTCTCGAAAATCTACTAACATAGGGAAATGGCTTAAAAGCCTATCTTTAATAAAGAGTATTGTAAAAAAAATTTTGAAATTCTTTTGAATTTTGGCAAATGTTAGCAAGAACTGTTTCGAGGTTCAGGGCATCGGATTTCGCAAAGTACTTAACATAGAAAAATAGTTTAAAGACCTTTTTTGTGTGATTTTTCTCCTCGTTTCAATAATGGAAAAAAATCTCGCAAAAATTTTTAAATAAAGGAAAATTTTGGCAAAAAATTATTTTTTTCACGAAAATTGCCAAAAAACCATGTTCCGGGCATCAGACGTGCCTGGTTAACGAACTCGTCCAACGGTTTGGGACTTCCAATATTTCCACCAAATTTCGTAAAAATACGACCTTTCGTTCGAGAGTTATATATATATATATATATATATATATATATATATATATATATATATATATATATATATATATATATATATATATATATATATAGGTGAGTTTTTCGGGAGTTGCCATTTTTATTACAGCCAAACCGTTGATTTAATCGAAAAATTGTTCAAATAAGAGTTGTAGATATCGACGGGGACAACCAGTTGCTATAATCAGAAGCTTTATAGCTCTTATGGTTTTCGAGCTATGATACAAACTTACCTTTTTTTAAATGGAATACTATACTTATTTGTTGATAAAAATTATTCAATAAAGCAACAGAAACCAAAAATAAAAAAATAAAAATTTTTATCTAAAGTTTTTTTTTCAAATTTTACAACTTTCGCGCTTAAAAATGATTTATTTAGGTGAATTTTGATGAGTTTAAGAGCGCCTAGGTCAAAAAACCCTGATAATTACGGAAAGTAGCAAGCGGTAATTGTATTTATGCTACATAGGTTTATACCGTATAGGTTTATCTAGAGTCCCTATAATAAATAGAGTCGTGACATGTCATCCATTTTGTATCCAAAAAAGAGCGGGAAATTTCAAAATTAATTATCACATGTTTGAATACATAAGGATTGTTAATAAGGTTAATAAGTTATAAGTTAATGAACAATTTTTTTAAAATAAAATGTTTCTCATTTGCAAACTAACTTCACATAAACATAACTTTGTTGTTGGCAGGACGTCTATCTTCCAATTTTTTTAATCCATAAGTTTCGTCTCTTAGGATTACTAGGAAAACATACAAATTTTACACCAGTTTCGGAACGATTTTTACAATTAGGTGCGCAACAACCGGTCATTTTTCAATAAGATGAGAAAAAATTATATTACGCCATTCACTTTTACGCATTTATATAATTATGACATGTACTCAACTGCTGTTTTTTTATTTTTTTTTATTTATTAAAACAAAATTAACAAATTATGTATGTACTTAAATACATAATTAAATAAGCTACTTGATATATTATTGTTTTGATTGTTAATAATTTTTTTAACATTTCATCAATTTATATTACGCGGTTTCTGGATACAAAATGCCGAAACCAATCAGCGTTCAGCAGACATGTCTATAATGCTCACACTCTATAATGCTCTATATACTATCCAGATATGCCATCTATAATTTACTTTCAGAGATTTTTAATAATGACATTTTCACATGTACCAAATTTTGACTTCTTTAATATGGTGTACAATTAAATATTACAAAAACATTTGTAATTTGATAACTTGTTTAATAACTATTAATTTGAATATTTGAGGAAAAACTACAAATTATTTTGATAATTAATGAATTTAATTAATAAATTTTCTGTTACTGTAAGAGGCTAATGTGAATATACCATTACAACTTATTTCGTGTTTTTTCTTTTTTTTAGTATAAATTCAAAATAAATCGTATGTTTTGCGTTCGGTTAGACAAACCTTACCACGGGTTTTGAAAATTAAAACTTAAAAATGCAATTTCTCAAAAATTTGAAATAAAATAATGAAAATTTTAGCATAATTGGCAATTTGAAGTAATAAACTAATTTTTAAGAAACATCTCATGTTCCCATTTGAAAAAAAAAATTTCTATTCCAAAAAAACCGTAAGTCCTAGAAGTCTGGAACAATTTTTCGTGAATGGCCCCCTCTATTTTGAATATTTTTTGTATAAACTTTTTTTCGATTAGATGCATATTTTAGGAATAAATCGTATGGCAACTCCTGAAAAACTCACAAGGTATATATATATCAGCGGATAGTATGGGAACAAAATTTTCATATATAGCAGTTTTTGAGGACATTTGTAAAATATGAGGACATGTCCTTAAATAAAACTTTACATTGAAAATCTCCATTTTATACGTTATGTTGAAAATTTTTTTTTCTTCTTTTTTCTTTTGGAAGAAAGTCATTTTCTTAAGTCATATGATGATACTAGAACATTGGCGTACGATGTTCTACCTACTACTTTCGGTTTCTAAGAACCTCAAAACAAATTTCTGCCAAGTCGCGTTATGACAGTGGCTGTAATAGCTGAAAAAAAATTCCATTCTGGAAATTCCATTCGTGAATTTTTAAAACTTGTTTATTTAAATATATATATATATTTAAATAAACAAGTTTTAAAAATAATATATATATATATATATATATATATATATATATATATATATATATATATATATATATATATATATATATATATATATATATATATATATATAAAAACTGTTTACAACGTTGGGTCGTATACATTGTGATCAATTACACAGTTTTTACAAGACACTGGTCAAAGTCTAAAGAACATACAGTAAATTTGGTTATTTTTATTTTTCTCGAAAATTTACGAACATAGGAAAATACTTTAAAAGCCTATTTTATGTGATTTTTCCCGTACTTTTCAATTGTGTAAAAAAATTTCGAAATTCTTTTGAATTTTGGCCAACATTGGCAAGAACTCTTTTTTCGAGGTTCTGGGCCTCGGATCTTGGAAACTAGTTGACATAGAACAATAGAAAGATCTTACATAAAAGATCTTTTTTATGTAATTTTTTCTTCTCTTTTAAATGGTGTAAAAAAATTTAACAAAAATTGTTGATTAAGTGGAAATTTTGGCAAAAAACTAATTTTTTGCAAGAACAAAAACCATGTTCCTGGCATCCGACGTGTCTGGTTAACGAACTCGTCCAACGTCCAATTTATATATATATATATATATATATATATATATATATATATATATATATATATATATATATATATATATATAAATTTTAGCGAGTATTATTTTCGGTTTCTAGGGACCTAAAAACAAATTTCTGCCATGGTCCCGGGCTCAGGTCGCGTTATGACAGTGGCTGTAATAGCTGAATTCCATTCTGGAAATTCGCTAATATGTCTGTCCTTTCCTTAGTTCAACGGTACAGATTTTAACTACATAATTTAAATCCAATTTACTTTAAAACTGAATTTCGAAACTTGTACATAGTTTCTCTTAGAATTTATCCATATTTCTTTCTGATTTTCTATTTTTTGAGAGAAAAATTTACAAAGAATTGGAATCATTAAATTTTACACACAGGATAATAATGCATGAACAAAACATGTACATATGTTTGTTTACACAGTAAAATTTTCTAGCTATAGATACCTATATTATTTTTGAAACAGTAATTGAAATAAAACTAACCTGTTTTTGAAATTTTCAATTTTAATTGTAATTGGCACTATAATTCACTTTTGTTTATGATTTCTTCAATTTTGTAATAATAGTTTCACCTGATTATATATTAAAATTATGGCATACATACATACGCAAGTACATGTTACTAGCAGGTTATGTATGTACGATTATGAATATCATTGGTTTCGTTATCTATGGTCATCTATGGTTATTTCCGTATGACTAGACGTCAAATAGCAATAATTATGTTGTTATTCCCAGAACAAATTGACAGTGTAGAGTTCTTCCGTTTTTCTACTTGCAGTGGGGAAAGGAGATGTGTAAGATCATAAGAGGCGCACATTATTTTTTTTTCGCTGGACGTTTTTCACGCGTCATTAGTGCGCACTATGTTTTTCTTTTCCAGTAAAATTATTTCGAAAATGGACGTTCGTTAAGCTTGTTGTACTAGTGTTTTCCGTTAGCAATGTGACGTTATAAAATTAAAAACAATTTTAAAATAGTTACGTAAAATTCTGAATGTTTTATGCCTTTCACAGAATCAATGAAATAAAAATTAAGGAGTATGTCATCTAGTGACGTTGAATGAAACTTAAACTTAACTGCTTATAGGCCTTTTCATCATAATTTTTTTTGTGCGCATGTGTCAATACGGCCATTTTTTTGTACTGTTTTTTGTAAACAACCATGTTAAAGTACTCATCTACAAATAATTAAAATTAAAAAATATTAAATAAAGAATATTTATTGAAAAAAAGTAAGAAAAAATAAAAAATAAGTGTTTTTAATTGAAAATTAAATTTTTTCAATGCATTACTATAATGTTATCTGTACGAAAAGGAGCAAAGAAACGGTGTTATTATGGAGTTTGTAAGGGTGATACATGCTATAAATCATTTAAAGTTGTACTAAAAATTGGTTGACATTATTAATTAGAATAAAATTATAGATATTATTTGTTTTTATTATTATTTTTGACATAGTAAACAAGTAGTATGGATGCCTGGCCTCTCAATCAACTCAATTTTTTTCCGTTCTTGCGGACGTCCATAACATTTCAGCCACCTTTTCAATTGTTCACAATTATGGGTAATTATGGGCTTCAACTAAATTATAAACAAGTGAAGCACCATCGACGATTTTTTCCAATAATTGTTTGTTGAGATAATATTGCTTTCCTAGCTATTCCTGACCAAAACAGTACGAAACTTTTGAATTATCACTATTCTAACATGGCGGCTGCGCTTGCGCTCGTCACATGATGAAAAGGCCTATAGATAAAAGTATTTAGATATTATTGTACATCAAAATTCATGAAAAAATAACGTTCGTGATGACTTTTTTGTGACTAACAAGGAAAGGGCAAGAAGTCGATAATTAAAAAAAATCTGAAACTTTGTCAGTATGTAGAGAGTGGCTACCTAATAACATAAAAAATATCAGTTGCTGCTAAAAACCGTTTTTAAGGGGTGAACGACCCCCTCAAAGTTGGAAATCAAAAATTTAAAAATCGATGAAATTTTGTTTATACGTACGTACCTTAAAAAGTCCTAATAACAAATATAACATTATTTTTTGCATTTACACATTTTTAAGGGTTGAAACTACCCCTCAACTGTGTACTTAAAAATTTAAAAATTGAAGATATATTGTTTATATATACTATACAGAGCTCTAATAATAAATATAACATTATTTTTTGTATCTACAAATTTTTAGGGGTTGAAACTACCTCTTTATATGTGTACTTAAAAATTTATAAATTTATAATATTTTGTTTACATATACTATACAGAGCTTTAGTAATAAATATAACATTATTTTTTACATCCACAAATTTTCAAACCACCCCTAGAAGTGCGTACTTAAAAATTTAAAAATTTGCGATATTGTGTTTTACATAGGGGTGCATAGGTATATGTAAACAAAATTTCGTCAATTTTTGTTTCTAATTTCTAATT
This sequence comes from Brachynemurus nebulosus, assembly GCA_035578155.1. NCBI lineage: Eukaryota > Metazoa > Arthropoda > Insecta > Neuroptera > Myrmeleontidae > Brachynemurus > Brachynemurus nebulosus. The sequence goes on from JAPWDM010000007.1 coordinate 9,641,133, forward strand.
TGGAAAGGATATTTCACCCCTATAAATGTATGGAAGCAAAAAAAATTATGAATCCATTTTTATGTGATATATTATGTGAATAAAATCTCGGATTTTTTAAGTCTTCAAGTCGACAGCTGAAGCGGTGGTTTCACCCTCTTAACATTTTTAGGTATAAAAAATAATATTATATTTATTACTAAAATTCTTAATAGTAGGTATGTATAAATACAATTTCGTCAATTTTAAATTTTCTAAGTACACACTTGAAGGGGTGGTTTCACTCCTTAAAACGTGTGGCGCAAAAAATAATGTTATATTTATTATTAGAATTTCGTATAACAAAATACAGTGGACTTTCGGAGATTGCCCAATCGCAAATTGTTCATATTTCAGTGTTAGGGATTTAAACATCGTATGTTTACGTCACACGAACATTGTATTCACAAAAATTGTGTGTTTGCAGTATTCGTGTGACGTAAACGTGCGATGTTTAAATCCCTATCACTGCAATATTGACAATTTTTGATTGGACAATCTCCGAAAGTCCACTGTATCATAAATTTATAAATTTTTTCAAGTACACACATGAAGGGGTGGTTTCAACCCCTGAAGATTTATAGATGCAAAAAATAATGTTAAATTTATTACTAGAGGTCTATATAGTATATATAAACAAAATATCATCAATTTTTAAATTTTTAAGTACACCTATAAAGGGGTGGTTTCAACCCCTAAAAATTTGTAGATGCAAAAAATAATGTCATATTTATTATTAGAGCTCTGTATAGCAGGGGTGGGCAAACTTAATACTGGTATAATCGACATTAATTTTTCTTATTTATGAGCGATCGACTCCGAGAAATGAGTTAAATTAAAAACAAATAAAGTATCTTTCATGTCAAATTTCCATTAGGGAAATATAGGGCTACCATAATTCCAAATTTTCATTGTTATATGGCACCGAAATTTCGGCGAGCTTCGGCCAGTTTCGGCGAAAAATTGTAGTTTCGGTTTAGCTTTGGTTTCGGCAGCAAAGCAGCCGAAACTACGACCGAAACCAAAACTCCGTCCGTGAAACGATCGGCATTAGGTATCGGCATTAAGTACTACAATTAATATTGTTAATACTAAAGTTTACTTTTACTATGATTTGTTGGAAATTTCATGACAATAATTATATACACCACTCATGGATGGACCACCGAATAGCCAAATGAGACAAAGGTCTAGGGCCCGATTCTTTGAAGGACCCGGTTAAACTACCTATTTTGAATATGTGAATCAATATTTACGATTATTTTTCGGGAAAATTTTGACAAAAGTAGTAGTGAAAACCTTTTACCTGGGAAACGCCCCATAGGTAAATCCAGCTCGGGGGAGAGAGAAAGGGGGCCCGGTAAGAAGAAAATGGTTCGGGCCCAAGAGTGCAAGGGCGCCCATACTCGGGGCCAGGGGGACCGCGCGCCCCTAGCTAATCATGGCTGGAAAAAAATTCCAAAAAAGGAGTTGGAGGAAAGTAAAACGACGTTATTTTTGCGTGTGACTGCTATTTTTGTGGAAAATACGCACTATTCGTAATTTGTGGCCCCCCTCTTTGGTTATGTTTGCTGTAAAATTTCGAAAAAAGGGACTCGGAGAAAAGGAAACTGTGTTTTTTTTTTATTTGCGCGTCAGTGTTATTTTTGGGGAAACATTTCGGAAAGACAAACCCAGAGAAAGGGAAATGAGGTTTTTCTTTGCTCGCCTATATTATTTTTGGGAAAATACCGAAATTTGGGAATTTTTATGGCTACTTACAAATCAGTTTCCGTCATCCAATATTCCTTATCCAAGTTTCAGCCCGTCCTCCCTACAAATTATCATGTGGGCGCCCATGCAACAGAGGGTTAATCTGGCTGTGATCTGAGTTACTTAAATAAGAAATAGCAAGTAAAAAACTTTTTATGTATAAATTTTTCTTTATTTTTATTAAATAACTAATTATTACTCAAATATGGGCTTTTTAAACACATATAAATTAAAATAAAGTAGTAAGAAATTGCCTTACAAGAAACTTTCGGTTTCAGTTTCGGCCGAAACTAAGACAGCGACCCACGACCGAAATTCGGTTTCGGTTTCGATTAAAAAACTAGTGTCGGTCGGACACTTTCGTAATAATATAGTTTTATTACGGAATGTAACGTGCAATGATTAATAAATTTCTGGCATAAAATTTTTTTTAAGGGAATACTGTATTTTTGGAGCGACATTATATTTGGCTATTTTTGGGTTATTACATAAATAATTTTGCTATTTTTGGGCTACTCGAAGGCCACTCATCGGAAATTCATGTTTCATCGTTTGCTAAATTTTTAGTAGACATTTTGAATTAAAAGATTTTAAATTAACCTAGTAAATTACTTAAAATGTCTGCGATCGACTGCCGAACTGTTCGCGATCGACCGGTCGATCGCGATCGACCGTTTGCCCACCCCTACTGTATAGTATATATAAACAATGGGCCTATTCGTACCGCACCTAGCCAAAGTGCCTTACTTTTAAGAACATTACACTTGTTTTGAAGAACTTTTGCCTTACTTTGGAGATATTTGTATATTCCTGTCTCACCTTCCGTCTTCTTGAGAGAAGGGTGAAGGATATATACGATGTATACCGAACGCTATTACTGACCATAAACTATGTATGCTAGAATCATCGTATCATAGATATGTACACGATATGATTTTACTCACAGAGTCTTAATTTAAATACAAGAGTAATATTGTACTAGATTTTAGATAAAATTTCTTGTTAATACAATAATACGTGAAAGTTTTTAAAAAATGTGTTGTTAATTATTTAGAATTTAGCTAATTCACTTGAATGAATTTTTTTAATGAAAATAAGTTGCGTTTTTAATGACAATAGAAGTATTCTTATTGGAACCAGAAAAAATTAAAAATAAAATAACAGAAAATTCTCATATAATTTTTATTTGTGTAAATTGAATTATATAATTCATTTTATTTATTTATACTATTATTTTTTTTTTTTTATTAAAATTGGGGTACTACTGCCGGTGGATGGCGCGGCCAGCAGCACCCGGCGGCATCGCCAACTAAGGGCATGCGCCGCCAAAACGAGAGATAAAAACATACACAAAACAGACAGGAACACATAAATGCGATAGACAAGGGACAAAACATACACATAATAAAATCCATCGATGGGCCCTGCCATCCCAGGGCTTAAAAAGAGCGGACAGTCCTTGGTGACGGTACGATAAGTACTAGACAAAACGTCCGGTCACCAAGGCCTGGAAGCCATCGCTGGAACTCCCTCCGAGGTGTAAACGGCCCCGGAGTGGAGGAACCTGACTAGAACAACACGAAATATCACAGAAGAGTATCACAAAAATATATCACAGACAGAACTTATTGCGTCACTGGGAGGCCACAAGCCGACCAGTGAAACAATAAGGAGTTAAAACAATACCGCTGTAGAGCCATAACAACAGGCCTACAGCGGCATAACAAAATATCACAGATGGAAGAACAAATGATGTACCACCTCGGGTGTAAAAGGCCCTCGGTAGTACATCGTTAAAAAGAAATAACAACAACAAAACAACACGTATAAATAACAACAGTACCACTAAGGGTGTAAAAGGCCCTCAGTGGCATAACGAGAGACTAAAAGTACCCTGCCAGACCAGCTGGAACAGGGTATGGTAAATAAATAAGACGAACACAAAAATATATACTATTATTATTATTATTATTATTATTTTATTATTATTATTATTATTATTATTATTATAGACTTTTACGCCAACCTGGCGCTCACTACTCAGTAGGACAGTACTGGGTAACATTCACCTATACCGGCATTATGCAAGGTATTAGGCTCTGTGGAAGGGTAATGTGCCAAACCAATCCGTAAAAGTACCGTAGTACATTCACGGACGGGTTTGTCACATCACTCCCTATATTGTTGTTATTGCTACTTGAAACGAGGTGTTATTCGTCTTATTATTATTATTATTATTATTATTATTATTAAGTTTTTTTTATTATAATAAGAAATGTACAGAATTTTGATAAGAATTGAATGTAAAATGTTGAACTGGCAAAAATTTTAATAGGTATAAAGAAATTAGCATTATGAATAATACAATTTTGTTCGTCATTGGCCTGGCCTTTACATAAGGTTAAAACTATTCATTAAGAATTTGTTAGTACATCAAACATGTACACGAAGTATCCCATGATTTAAATACCTAATTAAAGCCGGTTACACACGGTCTGATCTCATCGGCCAATAAAATAGACATTATTGACGACGTAAAGATTCTCTCTCGTGTCTCTGGTGGTAAAATTAGGACTAGTATCAAGTTAAAATATACGCATAAATGTTTAATTGGGGATATAAAATCTAGTAATCCGCCCATAATTTGCATAATAGGTATTCTAATGACAATTACACGTATACAAAAATTTTCACTTGATACAGATTCTAATTTAAAAAAAAAAAAACCTGAGATGCTTGCGTAATCTTTACGTCGCCAAGAATCAGCTACCCACGCGATGATAATATGATAATTTAGTATTTCAATAGTCATGGACGCTGTTCAGCGTTAACTGAAACCTAAGTAACTGTGACACAACCTTGTAACTCGTTAACAATCCCACATAATTCCATATAAGGTATACTAGTTGTCAAAATAGTGTACCAGCTGGTCGTTTCGTCATTATAGGTTATGATCTTGATCGTGTTAATTTAAATTTGTACCAAAATAGTCGTTTATACAACCACCAATCTTAATTTTAAATTCTATTAAATAAAAACAAAAATTGGCGCTTGCTTTATGGTTAATCGTAAACAATCTGTTTTGTTTTTGTTTTTTTTTTGTTTTTGTTTTTTTTTTTTTTACGTTTTTGTATTAATAAAATTAAAATGTCATATTTAACTTATCAGTTTTTATATTAAATTATAATATAGTTAGCTAAGAGTAAGTTATAATGACCTGATCGCAGATGACCTGATTTGATTGAATGACTTCAATCACACAATGGACTTAGATTATAATTTTTATCAATAAATTCGTTCGCAACTTTAAGATTGATTAAGAATCTAGTCTTTTGGTTCGTGTGTAACGGGCTTTATGCTGTTAACACCATCATAGAGCATTAAATCAACTGCGTATTCGTGAAAAATAGGAAATATGTAAACGTACGCACTTCCGGTATATTCGGCATTTTTCGTATTTTTTATGAATACGTAGTTGATTTAACCCTAAAATCATACGTACTCGTCAAAACGACGAGCGAACTTCTCTACCTGCTCCAATACTGTGACTTGTCGGTACCTGCTCGCTGTGAAACTTCTGTTATCTAATTTATTTGTTATTATAACACATAAGACATATAAATTTTGTTTATAGCTATTGTCGTTTCTTTTTTTATACTGAAATAGTGTGCGTCAAAAGGACGACGATGTATGATTAACCTATATTTTTTTTAATGATTTTGTACTCCACATATAAAAGTTTTCCTAATCTTTCTAAAATTTATTAAAGATATGGATGTTATAATTAATTTATTCAATGATTATGATAATGTGAAAGATGATTACAGCTGTTTGACTTATAGAGACGACATAATACTGAAGTTTAAATATATTGAATCGAAAACTAAAGAATGCGTTTCGAATGACTTAATAAAAGATCAACAATTTATTTTGTGGAAAATATTTTAATTTTTATTATTTTTTGAGATCTTATTCGAAAAATTACTAACAAATTTTAGAAAATTTACAAATGTGCCTATTGGGGAAATAACTACATATTATCTATAGGAATATTTATGACTGAGAAACTTCACATTCTGTAAAGTCACACGTGTCTACTGATTCATAATAGTTCATAAATTAATTATTACAATTGATGTATTTATATATTTTTTAATTTTTACAATGAAAATATGCTTTGATAAAAAGATTAAAAAAATTAATAAATATTTACATTAAGAAATTTTTCCAAATCCAGTTTTTTTAAATATTTTGTTCGCTTTTGTAGTATTGTAATGTAAAAAAAATGTTTTTTGCAAATAAACTCTAAAACTCTCCGTAAAAAGTCCATTCGTCGAAACGACGCCGATGTATTACACCAAGTGTAATCCAGGCTTATGTTTAGGTAGTTCTGGAAATTGACACTAGGTGTCAGGCGATTGTTGTTTACTCTCTATTTGCTATTGCTGTTTTTGTTATGTTGCTAACTTTCAACTGTAAAAAATATTTCGATAGCTTACAAACTAAAGTAAGTGTATAATTGTCATATTTGGTTCGTTGCTAAAGCAAATTCAGACATGTTCATATGCCAGCTATTTCCTTAATTTCTTAATGTAAAGTTTTGATAAACCAGTCAACTTGAGCCCATTATTAGGGCAACCTGAGCCCATTATAACTTTGGTATAAAATGGTGTAAGACTGTAGCAGAAATTTGTTTTTAGGTCCCTAGGAACCGAAAATATAATTCACTAAAATTTCCTAAAATATGAATCCATTATTCAAAGGTGCCTAAAAAATTTAAAAAAAATTCGTTAAGTGCGTGTTTTTGACACTCACTAAGTAATGTAACCTCAGTGAAAGTGTTAATTTATGATTTTTTGGCTCGTTTTTTAAGTACAGTGAGAATACAGCCCTCTTGCGTTTATTCAATATATGCATGTACAACTCTATAATTATTATATTATATATTATTATTATTATTATTAATTTTTCCTCCACTATAATCACACAACGAGATTAATATGTCATCCTTCGGTGACATAAAAAAGAAGTCAGTTTCGTTTCACCCCTCTACTTTATGTCTTTGATTACTGAGTTTTGGAAAAAAAGTGTAGATGAAAATGTACCATTATTTTTGAACGTACTACCAGCTCCAGTAATTACGGTACATAATTCTGGACCACTTTATATATATATATATATATATATATATATATATATATATATTAATATTGTTTTTTTGATTATATTATTGTTGATTAAAACTTTTGTGCAACAATTAATTTCCCCAAAAGCGCCACTGATGATGTGTGAATATTAAATATTATCAAATTCATTTTTCTAATCCAAAGGTCAGTTTGTGGGTTGCGATTAATAAAAAACTTGGTTGCACTAATTTCATATTATTAACTTTTATTCATGTAAAATCGTTGTACATTACGACACAAAAAGAATAAATAAAACTAAAATGATCCAAAGGTTGTACAACTCATTGTTGCGATAAATAACGATCTACCTTTATCGAAACGTCACCCCTGAATATCCGAATATCGTCCTAACGCATCCTTAAATAGCTTCGCCAATTCATTTTTAAAACCATCGCGCGACATCCAATTATCAAACAACCATAAGACCAATTCAACACCACCTGGGTACAATGTTAGAACTATAGTTAGTTATTAGTTAGGATAATAGATGTCGCGCATGTTAAACGTTAAGTCATATTTATTAATTTATATAAATGACATTACATACATGATGTGTACATTGCCTATATCGGCTCACAGTGTTATAATATATATATATATATATATATATATATATATATATATATATATATATATATATATATATATCGCCCCTTGAGAATAAAACTGTTACAACTGCAAAATCACTAATTTTAAGATATTAAAGAAATAAGATTTTGAAGAAATTTAAAACCGAATAACTTTTTTCCAAATCATCTTAGAACTTTAAAACTTTGCTAGGTTCATTCTAACAGTTAGTTTTAAATGTTATGATAAAAATTTTGTCGAGATAATTCATAGTTTAAATTTTCATTGCAGTTGTAACCAAAATTTTTTTAGTTATTTTAAAAAAAAGTCGCATTCTGTTTAGGATTATAATGTTATATCTGCAAATAATACATTTTTTCTTAATTATTTCACAAAATATTACTTTTTGTTGGTGACGCAAAGTTGTATCTGCAACTAATACATTTCAGAAATTTTGAAAATTTCGCTTTATATAATTTTATAATGGCAATTGTTTAAGGTAACACATTCCATAACTGTATTACAGATAGAGGTGGGCAACGGGAAAATTCTCAGTGGAAATTTCCCCGGGAATATGCCCATTTGGGTAATTATTGAGTATTTTCCCGGGAAAATTCGCAAGGTAACACATTCCATAACTGTATTACAGATAGAGATGGGCAACGGCAAAATTCCCAATAGGAATTTTCCCGGGAATATTCTCATTTGGGTAATTATTGAGTATTTTCCCGGAAAAATTCCCGAAACCTGAGTAAAAACGATTACTTACAATAAGCTGTACTAATTTACAAATGCGTTTTTAATTAAAGAGCGCGACACCGGTCCATCAATTTACGTGAATATTCGTTTCATGGGGATTCAATTTATGCGGATAAAAAATCGCGTAAATTAAATCCGTCATTATAAAAAAAAAAGATACTGGACATAAAAGCTACCAAAAATTGTAGAGAATTTTATAATACTTTAAATGATAACGAAAATGTAGAAATTTACACCTTAAAATTTTAAAAATATCGTTTTTTTTCAATATCGATAATTTTCGATGACGAAAAATAGGTTTTGACAGTCCCAATATATTAGGAATACCCACAACTTGCTTCGCTTTCGAAAGGTTTACGTTTTCGAAAAGTATGAAAACTGATTTTTTCGAAAATATTCTATTGTCGACCAAAGAAATGGGACTAATAGAGCATAAATTAAACCATTATACAATCAATTTATAATAATTTGTTAGACATTTAGTAGTAAAAGTAATTAAACACATTTAACTGAAAATGTTATGTTATTTATTTTTCTTTTCTTCTATTATAACTATTAGGAGTATGTAGCTATTAGAGATATGCTGCTACAATTTTATTTTGTTTTTGGATTTTAATTTACTTATATTGTTTCTTACATTTTCTTTTATATAAATATTTTGCCGATTGAAGTTTTTCCCACGTTTGTCTGTTTTTATTATACAAATACTTCGATCAAGCTTTTAGTTTACTTTTCTAGTTTACATTTTATCTTCTACGCAATATCCTGATTTAATTTTTGTTTTTACCGGAAAAATTTCTAAGTTTTCAGTGAATAACGTTCTGACCCTGTATTAATTAAGCCTTTTTGTATATTTGTCGCCCGCAAATCGCGATTTCGCTTTCGTTTCTTTCCTTCCGAAACAGGTGTTGTTAAATTTCCATTAGTATTATTTGGGAAAGTTTCGTCCAAATTAAAATATATATCCGAATTAACGCAGAAGACAAAAACTGTCCATTATTTAAATTTAAATAGATAAAATTATTTAAATTGTTTAAATTATATGGTTTAAATTGTTTAAATTATAAGATTAAATTCAGAAAGAGCTGTTAAATTAATTTTTTCTTTATCAGCGTCCATATTTTGAAATTAAAATAAATTATAATTATATTTTGATAACTATAATGCTACGAAAGAATTCGTCTAAACTCAATAAACATTAAATATGTCTAAAATTGTGAACATCATTATTCACTTACGTTGTAAAATGATAACAGAAGAAGGAATACCAAAATGCGTGTAGTTCTGTATGTACCTACAATCCACTCTAACATGTAGCCACTTAATAAAAGAAATCACATACATGTACCTTTTTTAATCTAAATAAAAAGTTAATTTTTTGTTTTCTCTTTGTTACAACTGCACATGTAACAAAAATTTTTTAAACCACTTATTCTTAGATTGTTAAAATTTAAAAAAAGGTTATGGACTATAACTTTTTTATTTTCCAGAATTTTAGGATGAAAATTTCACCAATCGATAGCTTAAATGTAGCTGAATCCAATGATATAAAAATCTCAAAAACGAAAAATTTGCAGTTGTAACAGTTTTATTCTCAACGTGCGATATATATATATGTATATATATATATATATATATATATATATATATATATATATATATATATATATATATATATATATATATATATATATATATATATTAGGGTGGTCCTACCTGACGCTGAGAATTTTTTTTATTTCATTTCGTATGGTCTGACCACCTAAAATTGTTCTACGACTCGAAAATGTAATGTGTGTAAAATTTCAGCAGTTTTAATCAACATTTAATGGTAGCTCAATGGAGTCGAAGTTTTACATAAAATGTCATTTTTGCAATAAAACATCAATGAACATGTGTGAGTGCTCAGAATACTTTTATTAGTTATTTAGAAAAAATCAGACGCAAATTCTTATACAGAATAATAAAGTATTTCCCCTTAAGGATCCACAAAAAAAAGAAAATTATTATTATTTAATATTATGTATAATCCAGCCCACAGTACAGCTCAATATAGTGATTTAACAAATTCCTTATGACTAATTGCCAAAATTTATTAGAATCATTTTAACCTTTGTAATGTCTATTTAAAAAAAAATTATTTTAAAGTTGTTTTTTTACCTATGTTTTTTTTACCACTTCTAATAAATATTGTCTTTCAGGGTTGTCATTAACAACCCTCAAATACTAAGTATCGCCTCTGCTTGCTTGTAGTCACTTCTATGATGCCATTCTTCTCGGTCAAATTCTAAATACCCTCTTAGTCTAGTCTAGAAGAGCCATTTTAGTGAAATTCTCATAGAGGGCACCAAAAATTATGATTTTGGTGTCATTCGATTCGTATTGACCTCTAGCTATCGTTTTTTTTTTTTTTTCAATATCGATAATTTTCGATGACGAAAAATAGGTTTTGACAGTCCCAATATATTAGGAATACCCACAACTTGCTTCGCTTTCGAAAGGTTTACGTTTTCGAAAAGTATGAAAACTGATTTTTTTCGAAAATATTCTATTGTCGACCAAAGAAATGGGACTAATAGAGCATAAATTAAACCATTATACAATCAATTTATAATAATTTGTTAGACATTTAGTAGTAAAAGTAATTAAACACATTTAACTGAAAATATTATGTTATTTATTTTTCTTTTCTTCTATTATAACTATTAGGAGTATGTAGCTATTAGAGATATGCTGCTACAATTTTATTTTGTTTTTGGATTTTAATTTACTTATATTGTTTCTTACATTTTCTTTTATATAAATATTTTGCCGATTGAAGTTTTTCCCACGTTTGTCCACATAAATAAGTGGAAAATTAAAATTTTTGATTTTTTCAACGGGAATCTATTTTTTTATCTCTTCAGAACAATTCTACGAAGCAAAAAAAAATTTGAGCTCTTTAGTTAAATAATTATGAAGGTTTCTATGTTAACTTTCGGTTTCAAAAATTTTGTTAATTAACAGTAGTATAACTAATGGAAAAATACATATAAAAATTTGTTTTGCACGGATTATTGTTTAACAACTTATTCCGAAGGCACGTGAATTTTTTCATTCCTTAATATTGATATTTAATATATTTAAATAATTTTTTTTGTTTACCGTGTTTAAATGACGCGGCGCGCGAGAACGCCAAACACCCCATTTTAGCAATAACTTTAGGGCTCTGTTAAAATTATAAATACTTTAGATACAGTTTCGGGAGTCGGGACTTATTTTTGTGAAATTTCCTGGTCTTTTCAGATCTTTTTTTTAATTTCAAAAATCTTTAATAGTTTTTGAGATTTTTCAAAAAAACAAAAACATTCTTTTTTTTCACTCTTTTGTTTATAACAATTGCAATTTTTATGAGCGCATTTTCAACTTTTTCAAAAAGTTTCTAGAGGTCAATACGAATCGAATGACGCCAAAATCATAATTTTTGGTGCCCGCTATGAGAATTTCACAAAAATGGCTCTTCTAGACTAGACTATCTTGGAATAATGGAATATTAAGACGATGAAAGAAATTGATCGTATTTTTTGTCACAAAATCTTATATCTGCATCTCACTTGAACTCTTGCTACTTAACACTTAAGAGGTTCGTCAACCTCGTCCTTTTCATTAATGAATTGAATCATAGCTTTTTTGAAGTTATGGACACATTTTCGTCGAAAAAGGCCAGACTCACAAGATCTCACTTAAATACCATAGGTGCCCTTCGAATTTCTTGTTGGCAATTTTAGAAAGTCCAGAATTTATCTTCCCATAAGTACTAAGCTGTTGAAGTAGCCTGAGATCATGAAAGGAGCTGAAATAGTAAGAGCGGCTGTAAACCAAGCTTTCAGATAAATATGAGCAAGAAAATGCAAACGTCACTCAACCCGTTTTCTTCTTTCTTACAATTAGTGAGTTTCAATTGGCTACATTCACATTTTTAAAGGATACAATGCCTTGGCCATCCATCTAGCTTGATGATTAGCTCCAAGAGACATAAAGTGTACTCCACGCGATGGAAGTCCTCCCAAGTATATAATCGCAAACTCTAATAATTCTTTGTAGTCATCTCTCACTTGAACTTTCGCCAGTCTGTTAATTGTAAATTGAGTCACAATTTCCTTCTCATTTCTTAAAGCTGCCATAACATTTGCATCATTCCTTGCACACTCGTACGCCAACTGGTCAATATTACTCCAGCACTGCTTAAAACGTTTAAAAATGACAATATCAGGCTTAGATAATTGATATCACATAGCCTTGCTAAGACACTTGCTAGAATGATTTTTAATATGCAATGTCGACATGCTGAGTACAGGAAGTCTTTGGTTTCTGGGTTCCATGTTCGTATTCATGTGATAAAATTCCTCCAATCGCAAATTCACTGGCATCAGTCGTTAAGTTGACTGGTAAATTTGAATTGAAATGTACCAGTGTTGGAGCTGTTATCAAATATTTTTTTATTCTTTGAAATGAAATTTCACATTCATTAGTCCAATGCCAATCCACATCATTTTTTAATAAATTATACAAAGGTTTTAATATATCTGCACAACGATGTATAAATTTGTGATAATAATTAACTAATCCTAAGAATAACTTTAGTTGAGTTTTATTTTGGGGTAGAGGTATCTCTTGGATTGCTTTAATTTTGTCATCGCATGTATGCAGTCCCTCTTCATCAATCAGATAGCCTAAATATTTTACTGAGTTTTGAAAAAATTGACATTTCGACTGAGCTACAGTAAAACCTGCCTGTGACAACCTTTGTAAGACTTCTTCTAAATTTTTTATATGTTCCGTTCGATTACTTCCTGTAATAATTATATCATCTAAAAATGATGCTACCCCTCGTGTTCCTTGCAATATAGTTTCCAGAATTTTTTGGAATTTGCTTGGAGCACAAGCTATACCATATGGAATCTTTTTAAAATTAAAACATCCCATATGTGCACTAATGGTGGTAAGTTTTTGTGCTTCGGGTGTCAGACCCACTTGTTGATAAGCTTGACTCAAATCGAGTTTGGTAAACTCTTTACCACCACCTAGTTTTTCGAAAATTTCTTCTATACGAGGTAATGGGTGCTGATCAATTTCCATAAAAGGATTAATCGTTATTTTATAATCACCACATAAACGGACCGTACCCTCCGGTTTTATTACCGGTACAATGGGAATACCCCATTTAGAATAGTCTACTTTTTCTAGAATATTCATTTCTAACAACCTCGAAATTTCTTTCTCAACTTTTGGTTTAACAGTGAAGGGTAATGGTCGTGGTTTTATGAATTTTGGAATGGCATCGGGTTTTAATTTAATGTCTACAACTCCTCTTTTAAATGTTCCTAACTTTTCCGAAAATACTTTTGAATATTTTCTAATTAATTCTTTAATTAAATTTTCTTTTTCCCCTTCAGTTATAAAATTTAAACTTTGAATACCTAAATGGAATGCATTTAACCAATCACGCCCCATTAATGGCGGGCCACCATTTTGAATTATGTATAATATCAGTTTTTTACAATCGTTATTATACTTTACATTAGTTTCAACGTAACCTGTGGGAACAATTTTTTCGCCTGTATAAGTTTTAAATGTTTTTGATGTATTACAAATATTTAAATTAAAATTGAGAATACTAAATAAATTATTTGAAATACAAGAACAATTTGAACCTGTGTCTACTTCAAAATTAATTGGTTTATAATAATAATATTTATTTGCATCGACCAATACAGGTATACAAAAGGTTTACATTTGCTATTAATTACATCAAATCACTTATATCATAAGGTGCCATTTCGATTAAATACTTCCTTAATGCCCTTTTAAATTGTTGCGTGTTTTTACTTATGATCCATTCGGGTAGTTTGTTATACAGCTTCTGCCCAGTATAAACAGGCGTTTTTTCATAAAAGCTTGTTCTATGTGTATAGTCAAAATTTGACTTCACTCTTGTATTGTACTCATATTTCTTGGTGCACGATTGATCAAAATATGAATTTTCTTTCATGTATGAAAGTAGTTCATATGCATATATAGCCCAAAATGTTAGAATTTTGTTGTCTTTGAATGCCGTTTTACAACTGTCTCTTGATGGTATTCTAAATATTATTCGAATAATTTTTTTCTGTATTATAAATACTCTGCTAGATTCCGTACTTCTACCCCATGCTAATATGCCATATTTAATAGCTGAAAATACATGTGAGTAGTAAAACATTAACAGTTGAGATTGTTCGACATAGTTATTCAATATTCGCATTTGGTAGTGCAGCTGATTCAATTTTTTACACACATAATTCACATGATCGACAAATTTTAAATTGTGATCAATATGTATCCCAAGAAATTTGGTGACTTTAGTCGCTTTTATTTGACTGCTTTTATCACTATATATAAAATCTGTATTGAGCACATTTCTTAATTTAAAATCTACTATATTAGTCTTATCTAAGTTTACCATTAATTGATTATGTGAGCACCATTCACTGAAACGCTCTACTGTAAGCTTTGCTATATTTACAGCATCGTGCAGATCATCCCCTGTTATTACTATGGTGATGTCATCTGCATACATTATCAGTTTGCCAAATTCTAAATGTGCATAGAGATCATTAACAAAGCATATAAAGAGAAGTGGACCAAGTGTACTCCCTTGGGGTACTCCTATTTCCACCCCGGCTATGTCCGATTTCTCTCCATCGATCTCAACTATGATCTTCCTATCCGTTAAGTACGACTTAATTAACTTATAAGCATTTCCCCTTAATCCCATAGCTTCCAATTTTGTCATGAGAAATTCATGATTTACACTGTCGAAAGCCGCACTAAGATCAAAGAATAACCCCAGTATATACTTCCCATCATCAATTGCTTTTGAGAGATATTCATAAAATTCAAATATTGCACTTGTCGTAGATCTCTTCATTCTGAAACCGTGCTGTGCTTCATTTATCATTTTATTGTTTTCTAGAAAAGTTATTAACCGGTTAGCGATAATTTTTTCATAAATTTTCGAAAATACAGAGAGCAAAGAAATTGGTCTGTAATTCTTTACGTTGTTTGTATCATCTTTCTTATATATTGGCTTTATTTTGGCTACTTTAAGTCGACTTGGAAAAATACTTGTTTCAAGCATGCTATTAATATGTTCGCATAGTATATTTGAAAATATATATGCATTTTGTTTTAATACTATGGCAGGAATTTCATCAATTCCTGTAGATTTCTTATTTGGCAAACTCATAATAATATTATATACTTCCACTGGATCTGTAGGCATCAAATACACTGTTTTATGACATGCAACGTTTATCTTAGTACAATGAACTGATTTCTTATCTTTGAAATGTTCGTTAAGCTTCTCATATACTGAATTAGAAAAATATTGTAGGAATATTTTAAGTAATTCATGGTTAGCATTAACTACTTTACCATTATAATGCAGTACTAGTTCGTTGTTAGTTTTCTTTTTATTACCTAATAGTTTATTTATTCCACTCCAGATATCCTTCGTGTTTATTAGACCCAAATCTATGTTTTTAAAGACTGTCTGTTTTTTTGCTTGCTCTATATTTATTTTATGTTTTTTTAATAAAATTTTGTATCTATTTTGCAATTCAGCACTATTATTTTTAATTTTATGTAGTTCTCTTAAGTAATTGCCTTCCTCAATTAAACTTTTTGTGACCCAGGACTTAATTTTCTTGTTATTTACTGTTTTTATTTCCATTGTATTGATGGGTATACACACATCAATACAATGCTGAAAGTAGCTCCAGAAATAATTAAATTCTTTATTCACATTATTACTTGATATATTTGGCCAATTAACTTTACTCAGAGTAAATGCAAGATAATTTAAATTCTCATCATTAATATTTCTTTGCTTTATTATTTTTAATTTTTCTTTATTAATTTCTTTTATATCTTTAGTAATAATTTGCCCCATATGATCTGATAACAGTGTATTTACTACCTCCAGATTAAGACAGTGATCCATTTTATTTACTATTGCGTAATCTATAGCAGTAGCTGTTGTTTTACAGATACGTGTCGGCTCATTTACAATATTATTACAATTGTGTGAATCTAAAATGTCAATAAACTTATTTCTATTTGTATTATCAATTAAATAATCTATATTCAAATCACCCATAATCAGCACATTGTGTTTATCAGTTTGTTTTCTATTAGAAGTTTTACTGTAATTGGCGGTGTAAAATTGTTACCATCGGATAATTTCGACAAATTATAAATAACATTATTATTATTATTATTATTTGTGCTTTCTAAATCATTATTATTATTATTATTATTATTATTTGTGCTTTCTTTGTCGAGCGTCAATGTTACGGCATCTTCTTCGAAGAGACGATCTATTATTTTGCCTTTTTCTAAGCCCATTATGAACCGGTTTCGTATAAGAACTTCAAGCTCTTGACCAAATTTGCATGCAGATGCTAGATGACGAACACGTGCTCCCCATTTCGCAATGTTTTCGCCCATTTGCTTTGTTGCAGAGTAGAATTTGTAGCGAGGTGGAAAATACGATTTCTGTAGCAATTAGATCCTTATAAACTTTTGTTTCCGGTTTATTTGGCACACACAAATTTATTAGTAGTTTATGAGATTCTTCATGCAGTGCGTTTAACAATAATGCTTTTCTTTTTTCTTCGTCCGCAATTTGATTTACCGTTTAATACGTTTCTAGACGTACCTTATAAATTGTCCAATCATTTATTTTGTAATTAAATTCCGGTAAATAACCAACGATTACTTTTTCCGTCATTTTTATTACAAAAGAAAAACAAACGAAAAAGTTTTAAGTTTAATTAGCACGTGGTGCGTTTTATTGGTTCTTCTGTTGAATTGCGACTGCGCCACTGTTGTGTCCGTAGTAGTGATTTAATATGTTAGGAACAAGTTTTCTATACGACTGCTTAAACGGAACTCTGTTTGCATGTATTAGCTCTAGAATTACCACAGTTATCCAAGTAAATGTATGTACGATCTAAGGAACGATAACTGATATAATACTTTAATGTTACAAATATACATATATACATAACACACAGGTTTTACTTTTTAAGTGTATTTTAACTGAAATAGATAAGAAATTAATAATTATTTCATTCCTGCCTAACACTGTATACATGTACTTATAATGATCAGGAACAGACTATTTGTAACAGAAATGAAACATTCATTGATTTTTATTTATATTGCACTTGTTTTTGCAAATTTAATAATTAATTAATAATTGAATTATTTACTTTAATAAAAAATTAATAATTAAAGCAAAGTTGTATTTATTTTCAGAGGTTATCGACCTTTCAATGTTAAGCACACACCCGGTATTTTAAGTTTATTTATATTTTTTTAACTATATAATTTATTTAAAATATATTCGTTTATATTTATTTTTTGTTAATAAAACGTTATTATTAGCATTTCCATTTATATAAGTACTTTTACCCTAATATTTTTTTGTATCAGAAGGCATACGTAAGTATAATAATAATATGGAATATATTCATTTGTATTTTTTGCTATTAAAAAAGTTGTTAAATATTTTACGAAGCAACTTTTAACACGTAATTAATGTTTGTATTTATTAAATTTACATAAATAAACGACTTTTTATTAAAAAAATTAAAATTCACGGAAGAAAACTATACTAAATATGGTCCTGAATCGTGCAGGTCTCTTTTATCTCCCAATGTTAAGCGAATCAGGTAACCTGTACATATACCAATCTTGGGTAAATACGTATTTTAATATCAATGTGTGAAACTAACCTTTTGGAAATCTCATTTCCATGGAGGTTAGAGAGAAGGAGAACGATCGCTGTAGAAAACAGTGTCCCAGAAATATGGACAAAATAAGTGAGGCGTTGCGATCGCTAAGTTGTCTCAATAAAAGCGGGCTGTTGTGCTCTAATTTGAAATGATCTGTCAACGTTTAATATAAATGTATATAATATCATACAAACAAAAAAAAGAAAATAACGAAATTATTATTAATTATTATTATTATTATTTATTAATAAATAAATTATAAACTATTTATTTATCAATTATTATTTATTATTATTATTATTATTTTTTTTTTTTTTTTTGGTAAGATAAATAATCAATTTATTGTATTCGAGTATTCAAAATAGAGACATTTTCATGTGATGTACATTTTTTGCATATATATGATTATTGAGTAGACAAAATGTTTTTAACTCGTATTTTTCACAGTTTTTTATATAAAAAATACATTATTGTCTCTCATCAATTATGAACAATATTATGCAATATTATAATTATTGAATGTAACTTTATGAAATTTTTTTTTTTTTTCAATAACAATCAGATAGTCAGATGATAAGAAATAAGGTATTGTTGGTAAAAACATCACAATTACTGTTTTTAACAATGTTTAGAATGTGTTTATTCACATATGTTATAATTATAAATACAACTTTTCGCAAAGTAAATAAAAAGTCAATAAATAGTACTCAAATTATCGGAAATATATTATCCATATTATTAGACTATCTGTTAATTATTTAATTAACAAAGAGACAATACAAACGTGGCCTTTGCATTATGACTACTATATAACGGAACATTTTCTCTTACATGTAATTAATAATATATATTGAAACTATCTATACTCTATTAAAAAATATATATGCCTTGGATTATAAAGATTTGGCAATGAGCGATGACTTACAAATTTCTTAAAGTAATTTATTTTTTAGTTTTTAATAAAAAGTAAGTAAAAGTGCATGATTTAATAATATTTTGCATTTTTCCGTAAAATCTTTGTTTTAGTTTGTTTTTTTACTATTTTTTTTATTAATATATTTACTCAAAAAATGTCCTCGCATAATTAAATATGTATCGATAACTTGCACTGTAACTGCATGCTTGTGGTCTGCACAACCTACTTCAGGCAATGTTCTTGTTGAAACCTCATCCAGAATGGCATGTAATGTATCTAATTGCACTTCATTATTACCAACAACATCTAAAACTGTTTCTTCTATTATATCCAGTAAGTTGAATAGTTTTGTGCTTGGATACATGAGACCACAATACATATCTCTTAAATTGATAAGCTCATTTCGAGCATGCGCTTGCTCTGTAACATTGGCCATTAATGTTGATAAGCAATGTTGACATTTTATGGACTTTGCATTTTTCTAACCACATATCCGGCAATATATGCGTCAACTTCTTGGCTTGTCCTGACAACATTGTAATCATGATCGAGAAGTGGATTATGGAAGTTGTTATTAGGGTCATCTTCACAGTTATCATCAAGCAAATCATCCAACTTGGCTAACCACTCGTTTCTGGGTTTCTGTGCAATATTTAAAGAGTCTTTTGTCTGCGTCAGTGTTGACAACAGCTCAGGCCCACTGACATTGCAACCTTTTGGTGGTCTGACCAACGAAAAACACGACGCCAGCCTGAAAACTTGTCTAAATAGCTTAGGATCTGGATGATCGTTAGATCCGCGTTTGGCATCATAGAGAAGAAGCGCTACAAACAAAAATCTATAATCAATAACTGTAAACAATCACATATCGAAATGAATTAAAAATATCTGCTAATCACATTTGTGATTATAATTATAATAAAATAAATAGCTATGACTACTTCTATGGGATCTTGGGACAAACGAGACGTCATCAAATAAATATAATTGCATTCATCATGCAGATAATTTAGTAACTCCAAAGCACCATTTAAACTCACTTTGAGACCTGTTCGAGTGCTTGTACTTATGGGAATCAGGACATTACCAGACACTTCTAATCTTTCCCATTGTTCCAAGAAAAATAGGAAGTCATTTATAGCCTGTTAATGAACACAAAAACAAGTCAAAACAATTAATAATAACAGGTAGCTTAATTTTGTTAAAATAATGAAAGTGAATGCATAGATCATTATACTATAGCATTAGAGTTGTGATTTTTTAAGTACGAAACAACATATTTAAACTTAAAAAAATGCAACGTGCAACTCGGAAAACAATAAAAATTTTCATGTGTATTAGAGAGTAATCACGAGTAAACTGTAAAGAAAAGCTAAAAATATGAGAAGAGTTGATAATTCTATATAAAGTAAAATTAACAGCCACATCCTGTGCCACATGTTCAGACTGAAATGGGTACATACTATATTGAATAATACAACGATGAGAAATTCTGGAACCTCAGGTCAGTTGAATACACAGCTAGAATAAAATGAAGTACCTGATTATTAATCTCTAGTTTCAATTCATTTTTCATTAAAACAAATCCAGAGAATTGAATTTTTTCTTATAAAATAATTGACGAAGTTATGATTTATTTATTTGTATTAATTATTATATAAAAACTTATCAGCTCTATGAATTTGTCATAATAAAATAATAAATGACATTTTCTTTGTCACCATGGATTTCTAGAAGATCAAAATAATCATGTTTTTCATTTTATATTGGAGAAAAAAAGAAGTATAACAGATGAACAACCTTCAACTGCGTGAACAGCGACTGACGTTCTAAAAAAAAATGAAAAATATTTTAAAGACGGTAACGATCGGCTTCAAATTGGTTATCTTAGTAAGTTAATTCATTTGAATTAATCAACGCTTATTGCAGAAAAAGCAAATCAATACTAAAATACATTTTTCTTTACCTCTCTTTCAGGGCATACTTCCGATTGTGAATATTTTAAAGCTTGTAATGGGGTTCTTGATATCATCGCTCTGATTAAATCGTCAATCAGTCGGATGAAACGCTGTGAAGGCAAAGAATCTCTTAAACTAATATGTGTCTTCGATAAAATTTCCATAGCTTCTGCAACGGGCTTTGAGAAGTACTAAAAAAGAGATGTTCGAATGCCATTATAATTTCATATTTCTGATCATGTTTATTAAATATGAATGGAAAAACTTACTTCGAATGCTAAGGAAACTTTCATCTTCTGATAACCAATTGGGTGGAGATGAGTTGGTGACAGCTTATGGGCTATTTTCAAATTGGGGGCGTCATATCTCTCAATATTCAATATATCTTCACAGTGACGTTTTTCCACTATTCCGTATGGAGTCTAAAATATTGTATGAGTATTAAGTACTATTCAGTAGACGTTTCAAAATAAATGTTAGTTTCTTATGATCGTATTATTGTTTTTACATAGATAAATATTAATTTTACCTGAAACCATGAATGCTGAATAACACCATTCCGAACATTTTTATGAGATGACAGAAGTCTGAAAACATAAACAGTTTTCGACGTGGGTTACACGGATGTTCACAAAATTTGAAATCTTCAGAAATTCGTAAAATGTTCCAGATTCCTCGGTTCGTTTGTGCTCCATCACTCGTTACAGCATTCACATAAAAATTAGCGTTTTCCATAAGAATGATACATTCCAAAATCAGTTGATGTAAAATTGAACTGGTAGTAGCATTCTTGGAAATGAAACAGGCCAAAGCTTGCACTCATCGACCACGGAATGAAACATACATAAACACCAATTCATGGTCTCCAGCAACATTTTTTTTGGTGGTTTGGAGTGTGACGTCCTAAGTCAACAAATCCAGTGAATTCCATTCTCTGCCTATCAAACGAAATTGCTGATGCAAGCTGCATTTCGTCAACAAGTAGAATTCCACGGCGATCTTTCACATTTATACATGATGCTTTTGTTCTTAAGCAATCAAAAAGAGCGGTTTGGAATCCAAAAGCCGACGCACTTATCTTTTGAATATATTTATTGAGTGTATCTTGGTGAGGAAGAGGTAGAATATTTCGCTCACGAATAAAATTGTAAGCATTACTGCTTTTTAATCTGAACAATATACACTCATATATCCAAGACAAATCGTAACGGCGCATTTTATTATTCAGTTTTGCTGCATTAAAGCAAGTCAAAACTGTAAGTTGCTGAGATTCTGGGAGCTCTGTAATTTTGCTTTTAATAATTTCTTCGGAACGTTGAGCACACTCTGCTTTTGCAATTCTAAACTGCTGTTCCAGTATCTCCTTCTAAACATTAGTAAATAATACAACAAAATTAATTCTAAGTGAATTTAAAGTTAAATTTCAATAAATAATATTCGATTATTTTCAAGTACTTATATACATTAATATTGTGCCATGAAAGACATTGTAAACCGAAAAGTAAAAGATAGTAAAAAATATATACGTCATTATCATAAACGATTTTAATAAACTCATTCTAATTTGCTAGAATTCAAAATCAAAACGTATTTATACTAAATTAAATGATTTTCTTTGAAGTAATTCAGACATTATATAGAGTTGTGTAGATAAATAATCAAATTGACACAACAGTAACAATTAATTTATCATTTATTTTATGTATAGTACATATCAGAATGCATACATATAATTTATATGTTACCAAGAACATAAAATTATACACAAAATTGACAATTATAAGTAAAGTGTACAATCATAAACAAAATCAACAACATTATCAGAAAAAATCTAAAATATATTGGATTATAATAAAAATAAAAGTTAAAAACTTAACTTGAAGTCTTTCAATTAAAAAAATCATGCTATAGACACTGTAGCTTACAGAAAAAAATTTAGCAAATATGCATCTTACAATACTATCAATGTTGCTTGAATGAAATAAGTCTATTTTTTAGTAACAATTTCGAAGCAAAATTGCATTCTCCTAAATAACAAGTTTTGTATTCTATACATATGAATATCATTTAAATGATAAATAATTGAAACTTTAAAAATGTATAATATAATGTAAAAGTTTATCTTACTTTTAGAGAAAGTCAATGACACCATTTTTTAAATCTTTCCATAGCTTTCTGAACTTTTCGCACTTTGAATGTACTGGCATCAGTATCCTTTTTTCGCTGAAAACGTTGACGTAGACTTCGACACCATGAACATCGTGGATTCTGCCGCCAACGCTTATAATCATTTGTGGATACCTGCCCAGTGCAGTTTGAAGCAAATTTTCTGCATCAAAAACCAAAAATATAAGAAATGGAAGAAGTATGAGATTTTTATTTATATTAAAAGAAATGGAAAAAAATCTATCGTACCTATAGTGTATGCCAGTTCCTTCACATAAAATATTGGCTTGCAGAGTTTCCATATAAATTTTTATATCATCTATAGATGATATCGTATCATCGATAGCAACTTCTGGTCGTTGAGAGAAAGAAACCTGTTGTATTAGAAATGATTATGTGAGCAAAACTTAATAAATTACAATAAAATACTTTGTATGCATTATGACTAGATAAAATTATTTAAAAAGCATGAGAAAATTATTTACCTTCACTGAAAGATTACTGGCAATAGTAAAAGTAAAATTCATATCTTTTTTTCGGGTGCGAATATTGATATGACTGAATATCAACTCTCCATCACAAGCAAAATAACACGATCCTTGCATCAGTATTGAGTGAAAATGAGCATGAATTTCTTCTAGTGTAACACATGATGGTGGAGACGAGTCCAAGATAATGACCTAATGTTGAAAATTATGTACAAAAAAAATATATAAATTTCGCAAATCTATAACAATATGATAAACATAATAATACGTAATTCTTTTACATCATTTTCTGTTACAATCTCTGGTGATTCCATATGATGGAGTCCTGCCAATTGAGAATCTTCTCTTAAATCATTACCTTCAAAGTTTTGTAACGAGGGTTGTGTATAATCAAGGTTTTCGATTTGACAGTTATTAATTTCATTCCGTACTAATGGAACTTGCTGTAACAAAAAAAAAAAAAAAAATTTAAAAGTAAACAGATTTGATATTTCTTAAATTTCAATATCATCTAGAAATAGTAAACGTGGCATTTACATACCTCTTCAGAAATGTCCATTTCCAAATCCTGAAGGTTTATTGAAATGACATTGTCATTCAAAAGAGTCCACCTTTCGCGAGGGATGATAGTTTCAGCTCCATTAATAATCAATCGGTCAGCTTTTTTAATGTCTTCTTCGCGAAAGTGTTTCTCACACACAAACTGATTTGGAGTCAATTGTTGTGATAAAGCTTTTGTCCATTTTTCCCTCAATACGTTACTCTGAAAATGAATGAATAAATTTTGAGAATTCAATAACTTGCAAATCTTGTAATTAACCTTAATTTCAACAATTTCTTAAAAGTTCAATAAAGATTAATTTATTGAAAAAAAACCATGATTAATTAAGCAAATAATAATTTTATATATTCAATATTAAAATGTGCAGCTATGAAACGATAACGTATGAAGATATTACCTTTGGTACTTTAAATAACGATGGTTGACGCAAATTATTTTTTAGTCAATTTTTTCGATCAGATGCTAAACCACTTGTACATCCATGCACAATACAATATTTCACCATTTTTTAATGTTTTTTTTTTTTTTTGTCAAAAATTACGGAGCACGATTATCTTCTCACCAATGCCGCGAAGAAAATTTGTACATTATTCAACTAACTTCATCTACTTGTACTCATAAACAGCTGACTTCGCAGATACTACGTACCGATGGCAGCGCGGCTGGTGGCTGAAAAATGAATTATAAATTCTACAAATTTTCAGGGACAGGCGGGCTAACGCTTCAGCACATAGCGATCGTTCTCCTTCTCTCTAACCTCCATGCTCATTTCTATAAAATGCCTCTCTCCGCTGCAACTAAACCAACCAACAAAAAAGTTGAGACTACACACATTACATTTTTTATTATACTTAATAACCGCATTAGTTATTAATAAGAGTCATATTTATATCATAACTGTAAAGTGTGCTTATGTATTCATTTAAAAAAATTAAATTATTGAAAAATTATAAGAAAATCAAATTATTATAAATAACTAATTCTAAAAAGGGGAAAATTGCAATATACTATATGGTGTGATATTTTCTTTTTTAACCGGTAAAGACGATCCAAAGTTGGTGGAAATTTTAATTATGAAAAGTTAAATTTCGGAAGCCTATTTTTGTTTTCGAAAACTCAAATTTATTAATATTTTACACATTTTTTAATATTGACATTTGTATGATATTATTAACTTATTGTAGTATTTATTTATAGAACACGATTAAAATAACAGAATAATGTAAAACACAAGTGAGTAAAGCGGCGCAGCTCACGTGGGGCCATTTAATATACAGTCGACTCTCGTTAATTCGAAATTCAAGGGACTCATAAAATATTACGAATTATAGAGAGGTTCGAATTATCGCAGGTAACAATTTTTAAGCATTTGCGATGTTTTGCATTGTTTTGTTACGTAGTAATGATTTTTTCGTTCAAATTACCAAGAGTATAAAAATGTATTGTTTTAGTTTGAAATATAAAGAGATTTTGTAGGGAACTCGTGATACCTTTGAATTATAGAGTTTCGAATTATCGCAGGTTTGAATTAACGTGAGTCTACTGTACTAGGCAAATTAGTTTGTATATCAAAATCCGTTTTTCAATTGTCCTAAGCAGTGAATATAGACGTTTAGTAGAAGACGCATTCATATGTAATTATTCTTCCGAAAAATAATAATACAAAAAACGACGGCTAGATGGCAGGACACTATGAATTTATGTAAATTTACTGTTAAACGTCATTGGGGGTGGAGTCATATGCAGTTTAGAGGTGTGTGTTTAAAGTCATGGGATCACATAACGGATCAGCTAGAAGCGAGTAATTTTAAAATTATTCTGTTTTTAAAATTCTTTTATCTTCTTCATTACTGATGTTCAATATAATTGTTGTACATCATATTATTTAGAGGTATACTAACATGATTTTTTAACTAAGAAAAATTGAAAACTTCTTAATATTATTTAAAATTACTAAATTACGCTTATTTAAAGATGTAAAATTAAAATTTTTAATTAAAATAAATGCTTGTTTAAAATAATGTCCAGTATGCGTAAGGTGGCCAGTGTAACAGTAGCGGCGGTTTAGCTTATATTTAAAATTACTTAAAATTCGCGCCCAACACTGTTACTTGTTGTCCCACGCAGAAATAGCGCTAAATTGGATGCCAGATTAATAAAAGTTCCAAAGGTATTAGGTTCTTTCGAAATATTACATTTCGTTGTGTGTTTAGCGTCGAAAAATTTGTCGATTACAAAATAAAATTGCATTAGTCGATAGATGTTTAAATATGGTATTTGAAATAATAAAAAAGTTTCATTTTAATATTTTATATTTATTTTATATTTTAAGTACTTTATATTTTTTAAATGATTATAAAAATATTTTACAAAATTAATTTAAATATTGTTTTAGATCTTTTTTATGACTCACAACAAAAATACGTTTGCACCTATCTAAGGTCACATTGTGAGTGAGTGAGTGATGCGCGAAGCATCATCATAGCACTCCTTTACCGTTGTTCGTTGGTCGCTATTGTAACAGTTCTCTGTTAAAAATCACTTAGTTCGGGTAATCACAAAATCAACCCTTGCTGTAAGAAATCAATATCGGAATAATGATGGCGGCCTCACATAGTTCACGTTACGGCCGCTAGTTGGCGACATCAACCACGTTACCTGTGGTTTGAGCTCATGATAAGTTCCCAAAACTTAATCAATCTCATAGAGGCAATCAACACTACATTAGTGTAAATTTGATTGCCTAAAGTTCTCGGCTGACACCTACCACCATTACACCAGACGTCCCGTTTTTCGGAGACATTTCCCGGTGTCCCGACCAAACTTCTCGGGACGTCCATTTGCCCCGTTTTGGCAATATTTGAACTTATACGCTATTTTATGAAAAGTTTTATTCATTATTTGAAATAATTTTTAACTGCCTTTAAAATCCTTTACTTGGGTTCTTTCGTCTTTTCCCAAATATAAGAGGACGTAATCATTTCGGCAGTACTGAGTTGGCTTTCCAACTCCGCCAACCCTCCACTCCGGAATCATCCGCTACCAAAATAATTTTATGGTAGAAAGAAAAATTAGCACTCTAAATGACTTTGAAAACACCATTATTGACTTAAATTTTCACAAATTTTCCGGGGGAGCCGCCCTTTTCTCATGGGGGTACTTCCTTTTCTTCTAATTTAGTATCTCCTTTAACTAATTTTTCATTACAGTATGAACACTGGAGTTTATTTTTACATTTATATGCTAAATAACCAGCAACATACACTAAAGCGCACGTTTCTAATGTTGGCTCACAAGATTCTAAAGAAATTTTATTTTTATTAGCTTCATTTTCGAGGACAGCTTCCGTCACACGTCGTTCAATAATTTCGTCCCATTCGTCACAAACGTAAATATCCTCTTCATTATCACCATTATCCCGTGTCGTCTTCTTCTTCTTAAAAAATAACATTAAATTATCTGTTTTATCATCTAAGCAATTAGATCCTTTCGCTAGTGACATTAACCCACCAAAAATACTGTATTGCAAGTTTTGGCGAAACTGCATTCCCGAAGGATTTGAATTATTACCCGAACGGCGACGTAATGTTCCAAATTGATTTTCTAAGCAATCTTGATTTAGGCGTCCCGTTAATAAGTATAAACACCTTCATGCAAAAGATCTTCGGAAAGGGATAATATGCTCAAAATTGATAATTTGAGACCATTAATACATGGTGGATTTTCCCTATTATTATCGGCGTAAGACCATGTTTCAAATAATTTAATAAAGTTACGCAAACAGTCGACTACGTTACTTGAGTTAGCAGAAATACCGCGACGAAAAGGATTAGGATCTCTAGACGAATAAGCGTTAAGACAATCAAACACATCATTCAAGCATTTTAAAAAAAAGCCTGTTGCCATGCAAGTTGGATGTTTCAAAATGTTTTGTTGTTTTCCAGTTGTTAACACCATAGCAACTGTGAAACTAAACACTTGAACTGCAAGGCTTACTTTCATTTTTTGCCAGTGATTTGGCTTAATGTGACGATCACTTAATTTTGGAGCAGTCCGACAACCACTGTTTTGTTCTTTTGAATATAATTCAGCAACTGCACCCCACGAAACCCTTTCACCATTAAATAAAAAATCGTTTTCTATTAAACGATTTCTTAATGATTTTATGATATGGGGAATGTCATAATTGAAATAAATTTTTCGTTCCGAAACGATTATAAATGGTGTTGTTTCATTAATGCTCAATAGTGCTACAGCTTTTTGATTTGCAGTGGACTGATCACAAACCATCGAACTAATATTAATACCAGCCTCCAAACATTTTTTCTATACAAAGTTTAATTAATTTAATTAAATTTTCACCTTTCACATTAGAACAAGAGGTGACATAAGCAACGGGTAATTTCCACGAGGATCTCAATCCCCGAATCATAAAAATAAGTGCAGATGTCGCACATTTATTGTTCCGTCCCAAAGGCCTGACATCTTCTAATTCTTCCACTAAATCATATTTTGAATTATAATCTAACTGTCGCTTTATGCTCATTTTATCCCACATTAAAACGGCGTCGCGTTCTTCCGGGGACATTTGGGCAGCTTTGGCTTGTAATAAATTAAATATTTCCGTATCAAAACTCATAAAAAGCTCAATATTGTTTATCCACTTTTTTATACTCGAAATGTGAGGTTTTCGAAAAATTTTTTATCACGCACAAAATTATATGCCTTTGGAGATACATAATATAAAGAAATTGCAAAACGTTTTTCGTCAAGGGACCATTCAGTTTTTGTTTTCTGTATACGTGATAACTGCATTTTTAAAAACAAGAACACGACGAGTATTTTTTTGCGATTGTTTTAATTTTTTAATGATTTTTTGAGCATTTTTTAATTTTCTTTCGAGTTTCTCGATTTTAATCTTATATTTTAATACATTCGACTTATTTACAGAGATCGATAAAGATTGTAACGGTTTATCTGTCGGTTTGCTATTTTGTTGCTGTGCTGGTAACAATAGTGAAGACGTGTCTACGATGTTTAAAATACAATTTTCGAAAATATTACAATTATCATTTGTATGGTTTAAAACATTAAACATAAGTGGTAGCGCTTTACTAAGTAAGCGTCGATTTCGACCATTTTCTTTTCCTCCGATAAATGCACCTGGATCAAAATGAGCAGAACACACATATCTTCGTCTTAATTGTTCCGGAGATAAATCAATCAAACTGTCGTTTCCGCTTCTCATGATCCACTCCAATGCATCGCTATATAAAACGTTCGAAAAAATATAATATTGAGATATAATGATAATCATTAATCAATTTTAATTATGAGACATAATGATAGATTTTAACTGTTGCCAAAACACCTTTATATACTTCACTGTATAAAGGGCACACGTAAGTTATATTCAAAAATTCTGAATAATTCTCAACAAGATTTTTTTAATTTTCTACAACCAAATTTTTCCGTTAATACTATCTATTATAAATTAAAATACATAATTATGTACAATTTTATTTTGTTTATTACAGCAAAAATAATTAAAAATTTAATTTACATATTTAGAATTTTATTTAAATATTTCGTGTTCTAAATTACTCAAGCAACTTCCTTTTTATTGAATGATTTTTTTTTTTTTTTTTATTGAAATTAGAGCGTGTATAAATTTCAAACAATTCATAATTAGCTAGTTTCAGCCCTTTTTTTTACTGTAGAATTAAATTTAAATTGTGTCTGTGAATACCAATAATAAATTAAATCCTAATTTTTGTCTACGAATGGCGCATATTGTTTTTACGTATGCAGTTAGTATTATATAAAAAAATAATTATTCACTACATACTTTGAATTTTTTTGGAAAACGATGAAAAGTTAGATAAGGCGCCTTTGCTGGTGAATTCGAACAATTAATAAAAACATAAAGTTGGCGAAGGCATAATTGAGAACAATTTTTTTCACAAATTCGCTACACTAGAATATTTGAAATTATTAAAAACTCTCAAAAACTCACTACACAAGAACAGTAATAACAAATATAATAACAGAATAACAAATCAAGAATAGAATCAACAAATCAAAAGCCGGGCATAAATCCAACCCCTCGTCCTCGTCGTGCTCGGTGGTAACTGCTAGCTGGCTAGCAGGCTAACGGGGCTATGGTTAGGTAATAAATAAGACAAACACGGAATCATTTAACACATAATTTTTTCTATTTATTGTTATTGTCTTTGTCCCACGTATGTGTTTCTTGCCACTGGAGGTCCTTGTGGCCCCCAGCGGTGTTGTTATGATCCCCACTGCACCACTGGATGACTTAGTCCCCCCCTCCTATGAGTGCAGTGGGTTACTATGATAATTGTCTGTGATATTTTGTTGCCTTTTCTTTATTTGTTATTAAATGTTCCTTATCTGTGATATTTTGTTATGCCGCTGTAGGCCTGTTGTTATGGCTCTACAGCGGTATTGTTTTAACTCCTTGTAGCGTCACTGGTTGGCCAGTGGCTGCCCAGTGACGCAATAAGTTTTTCTGTGATACCGTTTTGTGATACTGCTCTGTGATATTTATTTATTAATTTGTTTTTTTTGAGTTTGTTTAGTCAGGTTCCTCCACCCCGTTGCCCTTTACACCTCGGGGGAGTTTCATCGTTAGTTTTTCAGTCCTTGGTGACCGGACGTTCTGGCTAGTACTTAGCGTACCGCCACCAAGGACTGTCCGCTCTTTATGAAGCCCTGGGATGGCAGGGCTCATCGGTGAATTTTATTATGTGTATGTTTGTCCATTGTCTAGTGCATTTATGTGTCCCTGTCTTTATGTGTCGTTTTTATTTTTACTGTTTATGGCGGCGCATGCCCTCTGTTGGTGATGCCGCCGGGTGCTGCTGACCGCGCCATCCACCGGCAGCAGTATCCCAATTTTAACAAAAAAAAAAAAAAAAAAACAAATCAAAAAATTAACCAATGTAAAGA
The DNA here is from genome assembly GCA_035578155.1 of Brachynemurus nebulosus. Lineage (NCBI taxonomy): Eukaryota > Metazoa > Arthropoda > Insecta > Neuroptera > Myrmeleontidae > Brachynemurus > Brachynemurus nebulosus. The sequence continues at coordinate 9,672,298 of JAPWDM010000007.1, forward strand.
CAAATCAACAATGTATACATTTCAAAATTTGAATTTATCAATAATACCGCTATGTGTAATAACGACAATATCATAGATATGTGTGTATGCCTATTCCCTCTACAAATTCTGGAGGTGTGGCCTAGCAGAATGCCTGCAGTGCCATCTAGTAATTGCCTCTGTGAACTAATGTCTTGCCTCAGTCTAAAATCGTCCAAAAAATTAACACTGGTTGCGATTTCTACTATCGTCTGTATTCATTGTCCTAAGCAGTATACTTTAACCTCTTTTAAAGTGTAATAATTAACAATAAAATGCAATTATTTTTCATAAAGACATGTGTCCGCGCTTTAACTCTTTAAATACAATAATTTCCAGCCACATTTATTTCTTTTTTGCGATAAACATCGAAAATATCGCACCATATAGTATATTGCAATTTACCCCTAAAAAGTAATTTAATTTTTATAAATAAAAGTACAATCAGTATTGAAAAGCTTAAAATACAGCTTAGTTTGAATTTATTTAAGTATTTATTCTTGTTTTGATTTTTAACTAGTGGGAAAATTGCAGTATGCTATATGATGCGATTTTTTTTTCAACTAGTAAAAACGAAGCAAAGTGAGTGGAAATTTTTAATTGTGTAAAGTTAAAAGGCGGAAGCATATTTTTGTTTTCAAATACTTGAATTTATTAATATTTTTAAAATTTTTTAATACTGAAATTTGTATGATATTGTACAATTTTTAAAACAAATTATTGTAATATTTATTAACCCCTTTAGGACCACCATCTGATATTTTTCCAAATAAAAAATTCATACTTTTATTAGTATTATTAGACTTCTGTACTGAAGGGTTTGTGTCTCTGATATAAAGTAGGCCCAATGGGCCAAACTACTGTAAAATAGTTAGCATCCCGACTGTAATCAAAAAGTTACGTCACACAAAATTCCCCCACCCTACGATTATGATACAACATATTTACTACATAAAACTATCAGGGTAGGATTAAGGAAATTTCAAAAATAATTTACCATATGATGATATGAAACTAAGATAAACTTATTAAAAATAAAATTTAAAAAAAACACGTTTTTAAAAGTAACTCTTTATTTAAAGAAAAAAAATTATAAAATACGATACGTAACATAGACATAAGATTCCATTATTTTTTAAAACTTGTTAACACTATACAGTCCGCGCACTTTCACAATAAACTTCCCCAAGAGCTGGCAATATTTATGACGAATTTAAAAAAAAAATTTAAAAAAATAAATAAATAAATAGATAAATAAAAAATAGAAAATGATAATATGTATAAAATTGTCGGAGTATCATCATTTAATATATTTACGAACTGGTCATCGTAGGATGATGTTGAAGTCGACGGTTCCGGTGTGACTTCTTTAGTAAATGATCCTGGAGATTTAATGTCTGGTGTGGAGTCTGATGTAAATGATAGAGAAGAAGTAGCTCTAGAAGAATCCAGAGTTTTCGAATCTGTTGATGTTGACATCAACTCTACATTAAATTCCGACCCTGGAGGTACATTTTCTTCAAAATCAGTTTGTGTCGCTTTATCATTTGTAGACCGAAACTAAAAATTATATGTAAATATTAACTACATTTTAATGTTGCTATAAATAATATGGTAACACTTACTTGTAAATATAATGTAGGAACTGCTCCAGGTAACAATTTACGTCTTCCCGCCTTTGTTGTGTAAATATAATCATCTTTAAAATGTCTTGAACAAATACAGTAATTTTTAAATGGAATCCAGCTCGGTGGTCTATTAACCGCGTTAATCCATGCTAGTTTTCTTTCTACATCTTTCGGAAACCTGTAAAAATTTAAATTATTAAAATTAATGTCAAGCAAGTATTATAAATATAATAATTTCAATAAAAAATTAATATAATTGCAGCAATATTAAATAAAGATAATTGTGCTTATACTAGTTTTTCATTTTTAGAAAGTAAAAAATTACATTTTTACATAAAAATTTAATAACATAACAATTATTAGTAAAAAATATATTAAATATAATTATTTTAAGAGAAACATAATGTAAATGTAACAAAATAACTTAAAAATGTATTAATTTTAATGAAAAATGAAATACTTATATAAGCAAATAATTAACAAAAATTTCACTTATCATTTTTTTTTTTTTTTTTGTATAATTATATAATCGCATAAAATACATAATGGGCCAAGGACATATACAAAGTGAAGATTTATTGGCTATTCTGGAAGATAGTGATATAGAATTTAATTTAAGCGAATTTAGTGGCGATGAAAGTTTAGAAGGTGATTTCGACATCGAAGATATTCGAAATATCGTAAGCCGTAGTGAAGAAGGAGAAGGGGAGGAACAAGAACACGATGGCGAAGAATTTTGGATTGAAGGCAAACGAGAACATTGTCAAAAATTCGATTTTCTTGGTGATTCAGGAATAAAAGTTGAATTTCCTGAGGATAACAATATCCTGGATACTTTTAGGTACTTATTTGTTTATATTTTTGTTTTAAAATATAGATTAAGATTGATAACTTTTACAGAGGTAAAAATGAGTTGTTAGTATCATGTGCATAAAAAAAAAACTGCGTAGGTATAAATCTAATAAATTATAAAAAATTAATATTTTAATTGTAATAAATTACTAATTTTTGTTTTAAATATTTATTACAAAAATTTAATTACAGTTAAACCTTCTTTTATGCAGTCCTTTTTCTGTGCGATTTTTTTAATGCAGTTTTTGAAAAAATTTCTAAAGTGCATAGTGTAAATCAAAAGCAAGGGAACGTAAGAAAATATCATTAAATTTTTTTACAGATGCAAGTAGGTAATGGGACGATTGGCAACGCAATGTAGTATGCATAAATATAGGGTAATGTGATACACGTATGTATGTACATACGTGCAGGCTATGACGCTGACTGTCACCATTTTTTTTTTTTTACTGTCAACGTCGTTTTTTTTTTGTATGACGTCATTTTCTTGGAGATGTCCGCGATGGTAAGACCCGATGTTCTAATGTCGAATGTCGGCCATGTTGTGACGTATTTTTTTTCTTCTTTTTGAACTTGCAGGCGGATTTGCACTTGCAGACGGATTTGAACTTGCTTCTGTTTGTATACGGTGCAGGTGTTATAACCACTAGTCTATAGTGGCAATAGCTAATAATGCGATATATGTTATACAGTATGTACTTAGCAATCATGTGTTCGATATTGGTGTAATCGATTTAAACAAAGCATATCATGCGTATACCTCTTGGTGAGTTCAATGACTGATCAAAGTCCACCAAAAATGTAGAGTCGACAAATTTCAGAAATAAAAGTGTTTGTTTCCAAAGAACCTACAAATATTTGGTTACCGAGTTCAAAGACTGTCCAAAGTTTAACAAAAACGAAATATCGACAAATTTCAAAAACTGTCCTCGTTCTTAAAGAACAAGTCTGTACGTGTAGAGTTCATTGTCTTTTCCGACTGTCGTAAACAAAATCATGTGTTTTTCCTCCCTACATATTGATTAAGGATTTTGACTGACCAAAGTCCAATAAAAATGAAATATCGACAAATTTTAAAAATTAATGTCCGTAGTGTGTACTGATCCAAAGTCCAACAAATGAACATTTCAAAACTAAGTGTGCCAGTTTACAAACAATTTATAAATTTGTACTTGCTGAGTTCAGCGTCTTTTCTGATTGATGTAATTGAAACTGATATATTTTGTAGGTATATAAAGAGCCCCGTTAGACTGGGAAAAGTACGGTTTTATTCAATCGTTCAAGTTGTCAAGATCAAAGCAGCTAACAAGAAACTCAACTTTTGTAAGTATAAAATTATTATCACTTTTTTCTTTTTTAATTGTATTATCAGTTTTTAATTATAACCATTTTTAATCATTGTTTCCAAAAATTTCAATGTTTCCAGTTAATTTTTAAATGGTTTAACTATAGTAATTTCTGATTTTTGCAGAAGCATTTATCGGGGATAATGGAATTTGACGCTGAAGAAACGACCATAAACAACATCGTTGCTGCCTAACGGGTTTGTGACCAATCTCAGAGCGTTACCGACCAGCTTATAAGTGAATTAAATGAAATTGGCAAGATAAAACCATGGATGGAAATGAGTGATCTAGTTGTAAATAAGATCTACAAAATTTTCGGCGCTAACCAACTAGAATCGAAATTTGAACCATCAAAGATGAAAACCGTGTTGGAATTAGAGGATGGATTTCTATCGGCTATCGGCCCGATTCGACAACATGAATGAGGAGAGACTTAACCTGTTAAAATATTCGCCCAACAAGGTGTTGTCAACAACGGTCAAATTGGCAAGACGTATTCGATAGAATTTAAACTAACAAATTTATTCGAATATTAAAATAATCCTTCATATTGTAATAGTTAACGAAACAATTAAAATCTTTTATATTAAAAATTACTAATAATAATAAAATAAAATCTGAAAAAAAGTATATTTCTTTTATCCTTTATTTCCGCCCCCCCCCCAGAAAATAAAACTCAAACCTTCTGCTAAAATAGATATTTATAAAAATAGATAATTACAAAAATAAAATAAATATATCAAATTACACTTTATTGTATTATATTATTCTTATTATTACAAAAGTATTTAAATAAAAAATAATATTTTTAAGGTCCGACATATTTTCCTTTTCCTTTCGTAGCCCATTGGCACGTACTGCATCCATTAATTGTCAGTAATCAATATGACTGTCCATTTGTGCCAAATAACGATGTCTTCTTTGTTACCAGCCATAATATTGTGGGTCTTTTATAATTTAAACAAGCTAGAACTCATATTTCCAGCATGTATCAAAAATTCCTTGATGTTTAATAGCGTCTGTACGGACGTAGGAATAACCTGCTGCCAACAGTTGATTCATTGCGAGTGACTTTGCTTTTCAACTTTGGAGAAAAACCCAGTTTTCTTAAAAAAAATTCTGTTTTCTAACGTTAGTTGTGGTTGGTCTGTTTCCAGATGCAGTCCGTTTGTTTCCAGTTCAGTCATAGGTTGAAAAATACTTGGCATTTCTTTCGTATCGTTAAATACTAACATGTTTTTCAAACTGAATTAGAATTTCATACGATCAAGTGATGTTTTCACACCGACTGTCTTTTTCATCTAACAGTTCATCGTTTTCTCACAAGTATTTATAAACAAATTTTAACACCGTCTATACGGTCTTAAATACAAACCACGACCACTGGGTGACGAAATATTCTCTAATGTATGCTCATTTCGCTCTTTTATCGTTGATTCGTCATTTTGAGGATCATCATCATCATCAGTATCATTATTTTCATTTAATATGTGGTTTCTTAAATTTGGTTCAATATCAGTAATCTTATATTTTTCCAATTGTTTGATAATCGTTACTATTCTTGGTCCGACGGCAGTCCTTTTTAATTCATGTAAATTTTTGATTAAATCGTTATTCTTTATATAATCAGCAAAACCAGGAGTTATAATACGACTTCTTTTCATTAAATTGCTTATAATTTCAAACATTTTTTTTCCAGTTAGTGTTGTGATCATCAAATTTCTTAATTCACCTACTGAAATATTTGGATCATACAAGTATTTTTCTTCTTCTTCTACTTCTTCTTCTTCTTCTTCATCATCATATTTTGAATAACCATCATGAAGACTAGCGTTTTCAATCCCTATCGAGTTCTCATGTTTGAAGCGTTTAATTGCGACGTCTTCGTTTATCGAATTGGGTGTTGAAGGTCGTTTCCTTTCTGATTGATTAAAAGAATTTGTATCTTTGTTTTCTTCTCGCACACCGTTCTTTACGCATGTGTTCTGAAGCTCTTTAATCATTAGTATATCCAGAGCAGTTTGTAAAAGTCCAGCCATTTTTGGAGTAAAGCTTGTTTCATTGTAATTATCATCAAACGCTGGTAAGTCTTTTTCCTCCACCCACCTATTATTTTTGTAGTTTACAGATTTCATCATATGCGAGTTTTTTAAAGAATTAAATTTGGTTTTGATTGCTTCTATCGCTGCAGCCATCGTACTTTTGTCAAAAGGATTCAAACTTATCTTAGATCGATCTACGTTATCTTCATAAGAAAAAAATTAAAAAGAACAGAAGTGAATTTCTCTAACTTGCAAATTACTGTCTCGCGTACATAGGCCTTTTGACTGCCTTTTCACGTTTTTCATCATTCATCAAAATTGATGTAATATTTTCACACCAGAAAAAGCTGTATATAAATTGAATGGTTAATTAATCAATTTAACAGTAAATATGATACAACTGTAAATACAACTTCTAAGTAGTTTTAAGTTACCGAAAATATACTTTTTTTCTTTAAACATTGTGAAAAAAAAATTTCAATTGTCTTTTGGTAAGTATTAATTTTTTATAAATAAAAATTTTAAATTATTGTAAATGAATTTTTAAACTATTGTGCGCGAACAACGTCACGGGTTAGATAAAGTTTTATCTTTAACAGAACGTTAGTTAAAGATAAAACTTTTTTACCAAGCTGGTTGTTTTTCATTTGAATGTATAGACGACGCTACTCATATTGTATTCAATCTATTATTATTATTTTTATTACGCATTATAACGTACATTTGGGTAAAACTGATTATGTAGATATTCTTTGTGTGTAATTGTTTCACCTTCACATAAATTAAACAACAAACAAATAAACTTAATCTTTTACATATTTACTATTATTAAAAAAAAAAGAATTAATTGGCATTTCAGCAAATTTGTTTGATGTATCCTCTAATTGTAAGTATATAATATGGTAGATTATATTCAGAAAATATATTCATTTTTACTTAAAACCAAGACTCATGTTAAAATTTGTATCAAGTAATAATAATTTAATAAATTATAAATGATATTATTTTTTTTTATACAGAGTGTTTATACTGTAATGATGATAATAACAGTTAAAGTGGTTTTGTATCCAAATTTAATCGTTGCCCTTTATTAAAAGAAAAAAAACAAATTTTCTCGTATTCGATAGAATTTAGGTCAGTAAATTTATAATAACTCTTCATTTTGTAATAGTTGAAATCATATATATATATATATATATATATATATATATATATATATATATATATATATATATATATATATATATATATATATATAAATGTACTGTATTGTTAAAAAAAATTTATTTTCCTATTAAATTTATTAATTAAAATAACAAACACAAACTTCATTTAAGAACCCCTTTCCCACATTACTTTACACATTGTAATACGTAAACGAAAATTTCCAGTGCGGAAAAAATTAGATTTTCTTTAACAACCCCGCAATATTATCAAATACAATCATCTAATGATAGTTATTAATACAACATGATAGAAAAATTGTTATATTTCATTTCCTAAAATAAGAAAAAATTGGAAAAAATTTAACGTACAACCGACTGCATCCTAATTTTACTACAAATATTAGTTAAATACGACGTATGTGTTTTAATTTAACGTATGTGTAAGTTTCTTTTATCATATACTATATTTATATTTACCAAATTAATATCAACCTTTTTAATAAAAATGAATAAAAGTAGCGTATATGTATCTGCTTATAGGGAAACGGTACAGTTATTAGCCTCCATACAGTTATTAGCCATTTCAACTTTGGTATTGAAAAACTAGCAAAAACCTTGTTAAATGGTTAACAAAAAAATATTACTATGGCGACACCATTACCGACTATCAAAAAGTTTGAACAAAACGCCGCTAGATGAATTCATGTTTTTGTAATCTGTGCTTTCTTCGCGTCGATATGAAAACAGGTAAGTTTTATTTAATAAATATTAAGAGAAAAATTTTTTTGATGTAATATTTTAAAACTAATTTACATAATTCAGTGACTGAGAATCTATAAAATGTATAGAATATTATGCACACTAAACGTATTTGTAGTGTAAAATGACAATATCTTAACATAACCTAAAAATATTGGTGTGGCCAATTACTGTATCAAGAATTTCCGAAATTTATAGTGTTTGGCCTTCTATGCCAATTACTATATTTATTTTATAGAGAGAAAATAGAATTTATAATGGATGTCTCTCTTCATTTTTCAATATTATGCGCTATATTCAGTTTCCAGCGATTTTAGAGCTATGTAAACAGTTATTGGCCTAGGCCAAGTACTATGTTACTTGCAATAATTAGCAATACAAAAAAGTAGGCCAATAACTATGATATTTATTCATATAGTTTAGACAAAATCACTAATGCATTTTTTTTTAATTTCCAACAAATTTGAGGTAAAATAACCATGCCAAAAAGACCTAAATATTCGAAAGAAGCTCTAAATGAGGCGTTAGAAAAAATACATGGTAAAACAATGTCGCTAAGAGCAGTTGCAAAATATTATAATATTCCAAGAGCAACTTTACAATTTAAACTTAAGAACCCTACTTCGAAATCTGAGTTTGGGCCAACACCTTATTTAACACATGAAGAAGAAGATTCTATCAAGGAATGGCTAGTGAAAATGGCACGTAAAGGCTTTCCAAGAAAGTCAGATGACATTCTCGATACCGTCCAAAAATTTTTGACTGATAATCCAAGAGATACTCCTTTTGTCAATAACAGACCTGGACAGGGGTGGTTGAAAGCTTTTTTAAAACGGCATCCTAATTTGGCTGAAAGAACCAGTGAAGGAGTTACTAAAGCTAGTGCCTGTGTTTCAGAAAGTGACATTAGAAAATGGTTTCAGGAAATCAGAAATTATTTAATCAGTGAAAACCTGTTAGATGCCATTCAGGATCCACGACGTATTTTTAATGCAGATGAGACAGGATTTCAGACTTGCCCTTCTACTGGTCGTGTGATTACCCCAAAAGGAGACAAAAATGTTTATACAGTGCAGCAAGGAAATCCTAAAGAGAATATTACCGTACTCTTTACATTTTCTGCCGATGGCAAGACATGTCCCCCTTTAATAGTCTTCCCATATAAAAGGCTGCCGGATAAAATTGCGTCATCAGTACCGCCAAAATGGGGTATCGGGCGCAGTGATACAAGGTGGATGACGGCAGACGTTTTTAATCAGTTTATCACTGAAATATTTGCGCCATATCTTTCAGAACATAATATTCAAAAACCAGTGATCCTGTTCATAGATGGGCATAAAAGCCACATCACTTTGCAGCTTAGTTTAACTTGTAAGCAGCAAGGAATTGAACTTATTGCTCTTTATCCTAATACTACTCGCATCACTCAGCCAGCAGATGTATCCGTTTTTGGACCTATCAAAAAAAATTTATAGAAAAGCCGTTCGAAAATTTCAGGCGGAAAATGTGGGCGAAATTGTGACAAAGTTAAATATTGCTAATATTTTAAAAACTGTTGTAGATGATTTAAAGCCTGATAATGTAATCAATGGGTTCAAAGCATGCGGATTATACCCGTTTGATGAGAACGCTATTGATTTTACAAAATGTCTAACCACAAGAAATACGGACGTAGTATCCGATGTAGAAAAGAAACTTATGTCTCTAGAAGACTTTGAAAGTATTGTAGGAGATGAAATTGTAAACAAAATGAAAGACTTGCAATCCCGGGGTGCAACAGTGAATGACAGTTCTCCTCCGTTGTATAAAGTTTGGCGCTTTTTTCAAAGTGGCTTTCCACAGACACAATCAACCAATATTGAAATACAAACTCCAAATAATTCAACAACAAATGTAAATCTAATCAACGAAGATAATGGCACAACTGAAAAAATTACTTTGTCTCCAAAAAAAAATGTAGATTTGTGCACGCCGTCTACTTCAGAAGGTACGTCTCACATAAGCAAATCAATAAATGATTACTTACAGAATCCGCCAGACAACAGAAGAAAATTTATTAGAAATACAGAAAAGAACCCATACGTCATAACTTCCGAGAATTTTAGAGCAACTATTAAAAAAAAAGAAATAGAAAAGCAACAAAAAGAGAATGAGAAAATCGAAAGAAAAAGAAAAAGAGATGAACAAGCAGCCGCACGGAAACAAAATAATATTGAAAAGACAAAAAAAGATAAAGGCGTGGGGAAAAGGTCGAAAAATATAGATGGAAAAGATGAAACTTTAAACGTTCAGACTGTTAAAGTCGTTAATACTGAAAATAAACATGTTTTAAGCGATTCTACCAATAAAATAAAGGTAGTACAAAACCCACAGATGATTACTTGTAATTCCTGTAAGCGTCTAGCTTTGAAAAGTAAATCTTTATTATGTAGTTGTTGTAAAAACTCGTATCATAATCAATGCATTCCCAGTAAACATCAGGAACATATTCCAGATGACGACGAACTTTCTGATTTTATATGCCATAAATGTTATTTATTAGATGATGATTCTGAACTTTCTGAAAATGAATATGATGAAGATATGTTTTAGTGAGTTAGGATCTGAGATTATTGTTGTAATTTATTTGATAAGATTTTTCGTTTTCTATGGCTAATAACTATATAATTTTATGGCCAATAAGTGTAAAAATGTGGCCAATTACTGTTAATTTGATTTTTGTATTTTTGAGTTGATATCATTTAAATAATATATGAAAAAAGAGTATGTAAAAAATACTATTGTATAAATACATTAACATAGTATCATTTAACAATATTTTCATTTACATCTACCCGTTATATAATTTTTTGTTTTATACATAGGGTCTTGAGGTCGCTTAACTGGCCAATAACTATACCGTTTCCCCTATATATTTTAAGTTTAGTTTTAATTGAAGCACTCACTTTTCTAATAAATTTCACTTTAACTAACACTAAACACTGAATAGGAAAAATTGTTTTTAAAATAGGAAAAAAGAAAAAAGAAATCACAAAATTGAAAAAAAAGACCAAATTTTATTTTATTTTTTTTAATTAGACAAGTAAATTGTGTAACTATGTGGAAAATACAAGTAAATTGTGTAACAAGTAAATTGTATAACTATGTGTCTAATTTTTCTTAAAATTGCGGTGTCCGAATCCATACCTGTAAAAAGAAAAAAAGATATCTCAAAATTTAAAAAGAAAAGAAATTTTGGAAATCCGACTTCATACGACGCGAATCCATACCTGTAGGAACGGCCACTCTATAGTGTACTCGACATAGGCCCCACCTACGATGCCTACAGGGTAGAAATCACCGACAACGCCGATGAAATCGTGAGTATCCATACTTAAAAGTACAACTATCATAGGCATAGTCTAAAAGAGAATAAGAAAAATAAATAAAAAAAGATTTTATTTTTGAAATTTAAATTACATACATGCAGGGCTGGGTTTGTGTTATCCCGTACGGCTCTAATAATATCAGTGACTATAAGAAAGAAATTAAATTAAATATTATAATATATTATTAAATATTTTAAACAATAGAAAAAATTAACTTACAATTTAGGTTTTCCATTATTAATTTTATCACTTATTAAGTTTCTTCTTTGGATAGTTTAAGCTCTTTTTTTTGAAATGACGCTGTACAAATATATATTGAATTGCTGCTGTACAGAGATATACCCACATTTGCAAAATTTGAAACGCCGGAAACTGAAAAATCGTAAAGTGTGTGCGTGTGCTTGTTTGTGATGGACATATGCTAAGCCAACATGCCCTGTGAATAGCGCTGCATATACAACAGAACCTCGCTATAGATCAACATACGATCTTTGATAAATAAATAAATAATTCTAGAAAAAAAAAATTTCATCTCTAGTTAATTAAAATCTAAGAATTTCCATTGTTTTCTTGTTATAACGAATTATTCCAACTAATTGTAGTTAACATGGTGTAAGATCATTTATGACTCCCATACCTCTATGTAGTTCTCTCCTTCAATTTCGTGGATAATTTTTGGTTGTTGTTCAAAGTTGCTATGATAGCAAACCATCCGATAGACATACGGACAGGTAGACAGACAGACAGACAGACATCCGAGTAGACAGGTACGTAGGTAGACATACGATAGATGGATAAATAGATCGATAGGCAGACTGTGGTGATGAACTATCGAGGTCTCGCTGTATTAAAAACAAAAATTGTTATAAAGAACACAGTACATGATTGTGTGTGTGTGTGTGTGTGTGTATTCCAAATTCAGCAATTGATTTTTCCACAAATTTATTAATTTGTTAATTTTTGCCCCCAGTGGCGTAACTATACCCTTTGAAGCCTTGGTAAATTTACTGAACGTGTACCTTACATAGATGTAAAGAAGCTCAGTGTTATGGTTTTAATAAATCACTACGTGAAATACATACAAACGCTATTATAAGTAGTTAATTTTCTAGTTACTTTTAATTTAAACATCTTGGTACCATACCCACCTCATCACCATATTGTTACGCCGCTGCTTATACCTAATTTTTTTTTATTTAGGTGTTTAAATTTTAATATTTCTGAAAATAATCCATTGGTTTACCAAACAAATTTTAGTCTCTGTTGTTACGCCACTGTCGAGTATCTTTACTTTTTTGTTTTAATTTTGTGTTCAATTTTTCAAACTGTAATTGAAAAGGCGCGAGTAGCAACGATTTACTAAAATTTTTACCTTAGAAACATTTAGGGGTGATATAATTTTACTCCTTTAAAGATTTATAAATAGTTCCCTGTGATATAGTTTTCATAAAAGAAAAAAATCTATATTCGTTTATACATATTCAGCAACTACTCTATTATTAATTATGTATATTACTTTATTTATTAATTATTAAATATATGAGACTTTGAACGATCAAAACTGTTAACTCGACAACTTATTATTATTCAAATCGATATATGACGTAACAAATTATTTGTTCTAAAAAGTTGTATAAATAGAAATCCGTACTAATAAAATCGGAACTCTTATTTATTTTTTTTTAACAATAAAAAATTAATAATAAGTAACAACTATGAGAGCGATAACGAGTCAATCGCGTCTAGTGATTCATTTGACTCCACGTGTTCCCTATCGAGTGGGATAGAATACTTTTATATCGATAGGGATCTAGATATCAGTGTTAGAAGGCAAAGGCGGATATGGTATGATCTCTACATGTGAGATCAAACATTACATACCATATCCTACAAATATAACATTAGTCTCTTATCATTACTCTACCTACAGTGTAGGTGGCGCGATATTGATAGGGGTAGTGGTGACTCTGATGACGGCGATGGTTACGGTTGGGGCGACGCTGACGATGATGACTATGATGATGGCGATGTTGATGCTGACCAGGTTGATGGTGATCAAGATGGTGACAGTAGCGGTAGCGATTCAGGGTTTTTTGAGTAGTGTTTTTATCAGTCTCTAACGGACACAGTAACTGACAGTAATGGTCTACCAGAGAAGAACGCACTCCATGGTTTCTGGGCGAATATATGGTCCAACACCATTGACCATAATGACAAAGCCAGCTGGATCGATACAGAGTGCAGGAATAACGAACATCCAGAGCTTTACAGAGATCGCATAATTGGAAGGCATCTGGCATCGATAACATACAAAACTACTGGCTCAAACACTTTACATCAACACACAAGTACCTCGCTGAACAATTCACACTATTTATAAGAACACCAAACCTGACACCGAAGTTCCTAACGCAGGGTATCACATACATGAAATCTAAAAACAGTGATACAAAAAATCCTGCGAATTATAGGCCTATCACCTGCTTGCCTACAGTGTATAAGATTTTGATGTCCTGTCTGTCAGAAAAGATCAATGAGCATTGTCAGATTAACACCATACTGACAGAAGAACAAAAAGGATGTCGAAAGAGGTCACAAGGCTGCAAAGAGCAGCTTCTGATTGACTCCGTAGTACTGGAGCAAGCGAAAGGGAGACAACGTAACCTGTACACAGCGTTTATTGATTATAAAAAGGCATTTGATTCGGTCCCGCACTCCTGGTTACGGAGAGTATTGGAGCTGTACAAAATACACCCAAGTATCGTGAACTTCCTTGGAACGATCATGTCCGACTGGCGAACGACCTTACATTTGAGTATTGGTAATGAAAAAACAACAAGCGACCTTATTCAAGTAAGACGCGGCATATTCCAAGGCGACTCATTGAGTCCATTATGGTTTTGTCTCGCAATGAATCCACTTTCTCCACTTTCTCGCCTGTTAAATGAAACCCAATACGGTTACAATGTAGGTACGCAAACGAATTCGCGCCATACCATTTCACATCTAATGTACATGGATGATATTAAGATCTATGCAGCTACTAAACATCAATTACAGCAGCTGCTGGGACTTTCCAACGAGGTTTCGCGAGACCTCTGTATGGAGTTCGGAATCGATAAATGTCGAACACAATGTCGTTCTGGAGGAAAACCAGATGCGGTCGCATTCGAACTCGAACCAGAGTCTGTTATACAGCCCATGGACGAGAGAGAGTCGTACCGGTATCTCGGATTCAATCAAGACGAACGTATAGATCACAGCGCCGAAAACAACACCTGATGCAGCAATACCTAACGCGTATACGGAGATTACTGAACACCCACCTTGATGGAAAAAAAACCATCAAAGCAATTAACACCTACGCAGTTCCGGTGCTAACGTACTCATTTGGAGTAATCAAAGGGACGCTTACGGACTTGACAAACATCGAGATCAAGACCCGCGTCCTACGACCAAATACAGAATTCATCATCCCAAAGCAGCGATAGAATGATTGACGCTGCCAAGAGCCGAAGAGGGTCGGGGTCTTATAGACATAAGGAACATGCATAATAAACAGGTTCATAACTTGCGAGAATACTTTTACATCAAAACGCACACATCACACTTACACAATGCAATAATCCAAGTCGACAAGGCATACACACCATTAAATCTCTCACACACAGAAATGCCAGATAGTTTTTGCCCTTTGGTCACGAAGGAGGACAAAATCCAGCAATGGATCCGCAAGCTTCTACATGGGAGACATCCACATGATCTTAACCAGAGTAACGTCGACAAAGCAGCGTCGCACGCCTGGTTGAGTCAAGGAAGTCTTTTCCCGGAAACTGAAGGATCCATGCTGGCTATACAAGATCAAGTAATTCATACAAAGAATTACTCAAAATACATACTTCGTGACTCGTCAATAACATCTGACTCATGCCGGAGATGCCATTCCAAACCCGAAACGATCCAACATATCACAGCTGCCTGTACTAAGCTCGCTCAGTCCGAATACAAACACCGTCACGACCAGGTTGGCAAAATTATATACCAGAAACTAGCGGTTAAGCACCACCTTATAACCGATAAAAGCCCTTACTACAAGCTCACACCAAAAGTAGTAGCGGAGAATGACTCCTGTAGACTTTACTGGGACGGGTCGATTATTACAGATAAGACCATAAATCATAATCGACCAGATATCACCTTCGTAATGAAAAACACTAAGACAACCTATCTGATCGATATTGCGGTTCCAAATACACACAACTCACAAAAAACACACGCAGTTAAATTGGATAAATACACTGACCTCGCAGCCGAAATAAAACAACAATGGCGAATGGAACATGTCCACATTGTTTCAATAGTGCTCAGTGCCACCGGGGTCATTCCACACACACTACATAATAGTTTGAGCCTCTTGGGTCTCCCAAAATACACATATGTCACCATGTAAAAGGCAGTGATCATAAACACGTGTCGTATAGTACGGAAGTTCCTCAGTAATAGGAATCCGACTGCGATATATGAAAGTACAAGACCTGCTTCTACTCCATCTGAGCCATCTACAGTGAGCGAACAACACAGACACTCATCTTACAGACACACAACACACATACATAAACACACAATACACTAACACTAAAACACAAACACTTAGCACACATACAGATCCAAATTCGTCCGATGTAGAGGGAGGATCGACCAACTAATAATACGACCAATTGACAATACACGTGTATTTAAATACACGTATATTTAAAAAAAATATTTTTATTATTAATTTGAATTTGGGTTAACATATATATTCAATATACTTATATTTGAGTTAATGTATTTGAAATAATGTATTTGAAATTAAACCTACGTTTAAATGTTTACTTTCGTCCAGGGTATATCATATTAAACCTAATAAATATGTAAGCTTATCGGCATTATGTTCAATAACTAGTGTTATAAGTATTGTTTCTGACAAATGACAAAATGATTCCAATTATAAGTATGTGTATCTACTATCTAGTGTATAGTGTGTACTCGCATATAGGTACAATGTTTACGTTACACATGTTCTGTGTATGTGATAGCTAATTGGCTATACCGGAATTTAATCTAATAATAAAGTATCTCCGTACTTATTCTTCTTTACTCGCACCATCTGCAGTATAGGCATACGCTCGATAAAATTGCTTTTTGTGTACTGTGTTGCACATTTATTTTACGTATTTTACACGTAATATTTACGCGTCGAATAATGCCAAAACGAGAAAGAAGCTGGGTTTGGCAGTACGCAAAGCGTATAGAGGATAAGGCATATTGTAATTTATGCGACCAAGATGTATGTAATGCATTTGCTTGTCCTGGTGGTACAACAGGTTCATTAGGAAGGCATTTATCAGGAACGCACGGATTAAATTCAGAAAGCCATCATGATATGTAAGTATCATACTTTTTAAACTATATATTTTCTTCAATGTAAATGAAAAAATATATATACAGTGGCCATCCAATGGTACGTACTCCGATTTTACATAGTGACGTCAGCGATTTAGTGGGGTTCTCCTCTCACAGATATGTTGTTGTTTGTCTGTGTTGGTGAAAATTTATGTACCAAGCCAGAGTCAGGGCCGTAGGTAATATTGTCTGATGGTCTCATAGCCTTTAAAAATTTTAAAATTTAACTGGATATATATGCACATATTCTGTATACGTAATAAGAAATATGCAAATGCAAAATGAGTAACGTAAAATTCTAGAATATTCTAATCGTCAACTAGCAGGGATATCAAAATACAGACTTCGCCGTTGAATTTGTTATTAAAAATGAGGTCAAACAGTGTAGTTTGACAAAAATTCTAGAATGTTCGATTTCTCAACTAGCAAAGATATTGAAAAATCAATTGTACCATTTAATTGTCCATTGAAAAAGAGGTCAAATTACGCATTTTGACAAATGTTCCGGAATATTCTATTCGTCAACTAGCAAAGATATTCAAAAACAGACGTCATCATTGAATTGGCTACCAAAAACAGAGACCAAATAACACATTTTGAGGAATGTTCTAGAATATTTTATTTTTCAACTAACAAAGATATTGGAAAAATCTACTGCACCACTTAATTGTCCAACCGAAATTACATTAATGTAAACTAATTGTCCAATTTTGACAAACAATTTTTGCTATTTGACGAATAGAATATTCTAGAACATTTATCAAAATATGCTATTCCATCTTTTATTCGATGACCAATTAAATGGTGCAATTAATTTTTCGATATCTTTGCTAGTTGGCGAATCGAACATTCTAGAATTTTTGTCAGAATGCGCTGCTTAATCTAATTTTTAGTGCCCAATTCAATAGTGAAGTTTGTTTTTTGATATCTTTGTTAATTCACGAGTAGAATATTCTAGAATTTTTGTCAGCTTCCGCTATTTGGCGTCTTTTACGCTGATGAATGCGATAGTGAAGTTGAGTTTTCGACAGTTTTCTAAAAGTCGTCACTCATATTCATTAGTATAACATTCGATTCCCTTTGTCTAGACATAACCGAATTTTAGGTGTAAATTGTCTCTTAAGATAATTTTGTTTTAGATAAATAATATTTACCAGTCTGTCGACGCCCCTGATCTTCCGATTTTACGTACTTCCCCTTAAATTTGCACCGGCCACTACGTAAAATTGGATTTGTGGTGTATTTAAGTTAATTTCTGCATTATTAGTTTAAAAAAATAAAAACATCCTTAGAATAAGTTTACATGAAAAAAATCGGTTCAATGGTATAAAAAGTATAGTGTGAGCAGTAAAAAAAAATACCTAATCAAATCCATTATGAATATAAATTATAAAACATTAATATTTGAATAAGAGGCTAGAAGAACACCACGAACAAGCTCTAGACACTGAAAATACTGAAACAATACCTATTATTGATGGACAAAAGGACGATGCAAATGAAGTACCAAAAAAGAGAAAAAGACAAGGAAATTTCGGAAATAAAAACCACTTGTATAGTGGTCGTCCATGTTCTCGCGAAAGGATCGAAATTATAAACAGATCTCTAGCTGAAATGATTGCTGTGAATCAGTTACCAATATCGTTCTGTTCAAGTGAAGGATTCCGAAATTTCATGACTGTAGTAGAACCTAATTACAAACCATGTAAAGAAGAAGCTATCAAAACAAGATTATTAGCGTTAACATCAAGTGTCAGAGAATTAATTAAAATGGAGTTGTGTGATTCTCAAAGTATTTCTTGCACTACAGATTGCTGGCGCGACCTCTATAGCGCAAGAATCTTACATAACAGCAATTGCTCATATAATTGACTCAAACTGGTGTCAAAAATCGTTTACGTTAACCACAAATGAAATGGATAAACGCCATACTGCGGAAAATCTTGCGGAACAACTAACTAATACTTTTCATGAATGGAATATTTCAGAAAAAGTCTTAGCCGTGGTTACTGACAATGCCAAAAATATTGCCAATTCCATTCCGTTAATTTCATCAACAAACGAAACACAAATTTTTAGTATTAAATGCGCAGCACATACCTTACAATTAGCTATAAATCATGCTTTGAAAAACGAAACTATTAGTTGCATAATCAAACAATGTAATACAGTTGTTGGACACTTTAAGCATTCAACATTAGCTATTCAATCTATGGAAAAAAAACAAGAGCAAATTGGCTTATCAAAAACTACACTTCTTCAAAGTTGTAAAACGCGATGGAATTCAGTATACCTTATGTTGGACCGTCTTTACTTAAATAGATGTGCTATTTTTAATGTATTAGCAGATAAAAATATTACAAATCGAAGAGAAAAATTAGAAATAAAAGAAACTGAATGGATATTGATTAATTCACTTATAAAAGTTCTTAAACCTCTTCATTTAACCACAACTGTTTTGTGTGCTGAAAAACACTCTCCAATTTCAATGATAAGACCAATAATAAAAAAAAATGATGGAAAAACACTTATTACATAGTGATGATGAAGATATTGTCATTCAGAATTTAAAAAAAAAAACAATAGTGTTAGAACTAGAACGCCGGTTTTCTCTCAACTGGAGTCCAACAGAACAAATATTACCTGAACAGATTGCATCTCTCCTTGACCCTCGATACAAAGATTTGGAGCACGAGACATTATCCGCGCGTGAGGAAATCCGCTCGAGAGTAAGAGAAATGTTAATTATGAACGAAACAATGAATTTAGATGAAAAGACACTGAACAATACAGATTATCAGGAAAAATGCCATCGAAGTGCTCTGGAATATATTTATGGGACTGAATATAATGATGATGATGTGATGAAACAGTTTGAAAATTATTTAGCAGAACCACAATTGAGGTTCACATTGGATCCCAAAGAATGGTGGAAAACTAGGTTTTCTAAATATCCTGTAATTAGCAATCTTGCAAAAAAATATTTAACAATTCCTGGAACTTCAGTTAGTTCAGAAGGATGTTTTTCGACGGCCGGCAACATCGTTACTCGTAAAAGAGCATCTTTATCACCTGAAAACGTCAATATGCTTGTTTTTTTACATCAGAATAAACATCTATTGAATAAAAAATGTTAATTATTTAATTTTTATTTAAAATTATTCGTATAATTGATTGTTTTTGATTTGTGATGTAATTAATTATTTTGTTAAAAATGTACCTATTTATTTATTTTTTGATTTGATGTTAAGTTTAAAATTATATCATTTTTTCATGATCTATTTATTCAAAATAATTCCTTCTTTCTTCCTTCCTTTTTGCTTATACTTAATGAGTGGCCTAATAATTATACCCAACTTGTACTAATATTTTTTTAAATATATATATTAGTTACAATTACGTTATATTATTTACATTGATTCTTGTTTTTCCGTTTATTGTTTAGTAAAGTACTCTCATTTTACTTTCATATAATTCATACCAGTAAATACTTTTTTGTTAAACTATACTAATACATTATTTACTCCTACTCTATTCTTGATTGCATTTTCCAGAAGACGTGATGGCTGAAGTTTAGTACCACGGTTTGCAAACGATTCAACGCGCGCTCCTTTTAAAAATGATAAGACCCTCGTGTAAATTTTAGTTTTATTTTTAATATTTCGTGTATTTAAATTATACGAACTCAAACACAAGTATAATTGTGAAAATACTAAGTACGTTAACTCAAACTGAAATTTATAACGAAAATGAATTTCTTTTTTAAATACACGTGTATTTATAATTACACGTGTATATTAATTACACGTGCTTCGTGTACACGTGTTTTTAAATTACACGTCTAAAATCGTAGGCACTAGTTCACACACTTAAATACAATTGCAATAATTATACGGCAATCTTTTTTTTTTTTTTTTTTTTTTTTTTTTTTTTTTTTTTTTTTAAATGGGAGATATTAGAATCTTAATCCGAAATTGGGAAATGGAGTTTGATTCCTGTATTTGAAGATAAGTTTTAATTTTGTTTTTTGCACACTTTTTTTTACTTTTATTATTTGTATTTAATTATTTAATGCATATTTATTTGGTTTCAGAAAATCATATCAATATTTCAACATTTTTACTTTTAAATAATGATGATTTAAATGAATTAATTCCAAAAATTGGCTTAAAGATTCAATTTAGAGATACACTAAACCAATACGAATTGGAAATTTGAAATTTAACTTGTATTGTTTTAGATCAAAATATTAAAACAAAGATTTAAATAAATTAACAAAGAAATGTTCGTATAATTTTTAACAAAGAGATGTTCGTTATAATTTTTAGCAAAGAAATGTTCGTTATAATTTTGAATTTGTTCCGATTCAGTTTCTAACTTTTAAACTTTTTTTTTAACACGTTGAACTAAATTTCATTTTAAACCGGTTAACAAAAAAAAAAATGTTATTGAAATAAAAGAATATCATCCAAATATCCAAAATAATTTAATGTGTAACAGTATTAATTTTTCTCACTTCTCTCTATATTGAGGGATGTGTGTTCTGTGGGTGTGTGTTTATGTTAGGGGCAACCCTGAATTATTTAATAATAATGATACTGGGCAAAATTTTTTGTAATATTTTTAACAAGCAATAAAAAATGGGGTAAATTCATTAAGTTCATCTTTTGTTTCGATCGCTTCTGCTAATAGTGTCAAATCCGAACAATTCTTGCAAAATTCAGAGCAAATAAAAACAGGGGAAACAGGACCATACGTATTAAAGCATTTCGATGCTGTATTGACGAAGATTTTAGGCGAAATATAATCGAAACGAATGAAAGAGATTAACTGGAAGAGATTAACTGGAATTAATTATTCAATTTTTGCAAATGGCCCGGGCCAAATTTTGGGGGTTCTTGGCCTCTAATTTTGGTTTTGACCGATTTTGGTAATTTTTAAAGCTTCGGCAGCTGCCCACCCCGACCTCGGGGTCATTGACCGTTATTTTGTCAATTTTTCAAATTTTTACAATTGGCCCTATTGCCCCTAAGTTTGACAATTTTGGTATTTTTTTTTGACCTTTAATTTTGGTGGTTATTATAACCCACCCACACCTAATTTTGGTGATATATGGTCCGATGATGATTGAGTTTTTGATGTGTTGTGTACATTGCCTATATTTTACAGTAATAGTGTTGAAATTAAATAAAATGAAGACAATAATTGAAATGCAGACAAAAGTCTGTCATACGTAGTAGTGTTTCACAAGCACTCGATAATATTTGAAATTGAAAAATTGTAACTGCTTCTCGCATTACAGAGAGTACATACACATAAGTGATTGAATGTTGTCTGTGTCGGGCGCCTGTCGAGTAAAGGGTGGACGGTGTAATGGACAGCACACCTGGCTAGTTACCAGGAGATTCTGGGTTCGATTCCCGGCCAACCCGGATAATTTTTTCGATCACTTTGTCATTTTTAATTTACAAATAAAATGCTGTTAGTTGGTGAATTCGATCTCGGGTTTTTTTGCTTACGACGTGGTGATGTTAACCGTTGCTCTAGGGCACGTGTTGACAATGTATGCATTAAATGTGGTAGGTATTCTACACACGAGGGCATGATAGTTGGTTGATCATGTGATATGTGAGTGTGCTGATTATAAATTCATTATGCATGTACTATATACTAATATACTAATTATAAATTCATATATGCATGAACGATTAATGTTGTTTTCTTACTTCTAAGAAAAATTTCCATGGTCATATGTAGAAATAAATTTTTCGATTGCATCATTTTACCTTGGTTATGTAGACTAGGTGTAACTCGGCCACATGATTTTCTAGAACTACTGGAAAATTCTTGTTTTGTGATCACATGTCTAAATAACGTGACTTTTCTCTATATAAACTCTTCATTACTTACGAATTTTATAGTTATCTCCAAAACTCATCAGTTCTTGCCAGTTTAATTGTTGTGAAAATTTCAATTGTTGCTGTTTAATTGTTGTGAAGAATTTAATTGTTCCTGTGAAAAATGGAATTCAATACTTACGAAGCTTCTGTTGCTGCTGCTACTGCTGCTGTTGCTGTCCCTCAGCAAGATCGTGGCGTTACTATGGAATTGCTCAGGCAATTGAATGAAACCGGGAAGGTGAAACTGGATAAAATTGGGTGACATGGTTATTAACAAGTTGTATAAAATTGTCGGAATTAGGCAATTACAGTCAAAATTTGATCCGACGAAAATGAAAACTGTTCTGGAGTTGGAAAATGGATATGTATCACTACCGATGAGATTCGACAACATGGAGACCCAAAAATTTGAATGGTTGAAAAACTCACCCCACTTGGCTGTTGTAAACATCGGCGTTGTAGGAAAAGCTTTCTCGATAGAATTCAGGGAAATTAACTTAATGGAATATTACAATTCTGCACACCATGATCCTTCTTGTAGCGTTTAAATGAAATGGAATTGTTAAAGAAATCAGTGGAATGATTCTATCAAAGAGATTCAACAAAAATGGGTATCCAAATCTCCACGAAACTTAATAGAATAATATAATTATGTATGTTGATCATAATTAAAAATTGTTTATAAATTTATATTGTTTGTTAATAAATATTTTGAAAAATTTATATATATTTTTTTTATTTGTTTATGTATACCCCTATTCCCTAAAAATAAAAACACACTTTTTTTTTAAAAATTATATACCATGTGAGTTTTTGGAGGATTGCCATTTCTATTACAACCAAATTTTTATGATAGAAATGGTACTAGAAAAGGTTCTTTCCTTGGATGTAATGGAAATGTAACCAAGAAAAACATTATCGATTGAAGTAGCCTCAAGTACATATGCATATTTTTACCGTCTAACTGATAAAGAAAAATTAAAAAATTAAACTTGGGTAAAAAAATTTTTTTTTGCTCATTTATGTTATTAATTAATGCATAAGATCAGTTTTATCGAAAAATTAATATATAGTCTCATTTAAAAATCTATAAGTTTGTATTATAGCTCGAAAACCATAAGAACTATAATACTCCTGACTATAGCAATCGGTTGCCCCCGTCGATATCTACAATTTTTCGATTAAATCAAGGGTTTGGCTGTAATAAAAATGGCAACTATATATATATATATATATATATATATATATATATATATATATATATATATATATATATATATATATATAGAGTTACATACTAGACAGCCTGTATATTATAAATACATATTACAGCAATTATCTCTAAGCATTAGAAGACGCAAAATCAGCAGTTCCAAGAACACGGCTTGAGACGGCAACATGATTAAACAGCAACATGATATCTGTGAAAGATCCATAAAACCTTTTCTCATTGAATAAGCTGAATGTGCAAATTCTTTTAATTTAAAATACCTATAAAAAACAATTGTAAACTAACTTAAGTGACATTTGTATTTTTTATTCTGGATACTTAATAAAGTTAATATTGTAATCGTGTCATATAAAAATTTGTAATTAATAAATTTTTTAAAAAAGCGATTTCAATTGTTGCAAACGTAACTGGCGCAGTCGTGCGGATTGTTGAAAAGCATTGTTGACCATCAATAGTGATATCGTGAGTTGTGTTATCGACGGAATATCGAGACTCCAATTCAATCTTGGCGGTTTACCAAGTGCAGTGGTACATTCAGTGTCGACGGTGCGTGGATTTCAATCCTTCACAACAACAAAGGACCTAAGGAGCATGAAGATCAGCTATTGCGGCATTCTGTGAGTACAATAGTTTGTGTATTTTTCTTTGATTGCTTTAAATTATCCTTTCAATATCCATATCCATATTTAAAATCAAGTGTCTCTTAGTTAAACAACGCTGCATACGTGAAAACTAAGTCAAAGGTGGCTGTATTAAAGAATATAATACAGATCATAAATGTAGTTTAAATTATTACTCTAGTGAAAACAATCTGAATTCATATAATTTATACTTAGAAACTTTAAATTTTTATAACAAATATCTTTACTTTTATTTTATTTAAAACCACAAATATGTCACCACCAAACACATCATCAGCATCTACATCTAATGTAGTCGGTATTTCCCAAATTCTGGAAACATTCAAAATTCCAGATCCTATAAAGAATCTCCCTGAATTCCATCGAAATCCGCGAACCCTACATGATTTCATTGAAAATGTCGAAGAAATCATAAGTTGCGTTACTACTGACTGGACCCAAGGTTACGGAAAAATGTGGATCCGTGCAATACGTAACAAAATTGTAGGCGACGCAAATGAAGTCCTAAATATGTATGGGACACCGACAAACTGGCTCGCAATCAAAACCAATTTAATTTCCCATTACGCAGATAAGCGTAATGAAACCACACTTATTCGTGATTTACATAATTTGAGACAAAACGCTGGCCAAAAGATGGAAGGATTTTATGCACAAATAATAGAAATTCTTTCATCACTGGTTAATTTTACAAAACTCAACGAAACAAATCAATCAGCAATTTCCTCTAAGCTACAGCTTTTTAAAAATTTAGCGAAAGATGTATTTCTGGCAGGACTCAGGGAACCAATAGGCTCCGTGGTTAGAGCAAGGAATCCTGACTGCATTTAAAGCGCTTTTGAATACACAGTCAAGGAGCAAAATATTCATTACCACCAACGATCCTATACACAATCTCACACAAATAACAAAGCAACACCAAACAAACCGCAACCTGCTAAAAATACAACCCAATCTTCACACTTCACACCATACTTTAACACACAACAGGTTAATCAAAGACAGCCTGTCACATACAACCCATTCCACTCACAACAACAAACACAACAATTTAGACCGCCTCAACAACGGCCATACACTAAACAATTACCTAACCCAACACCTATGGTAGTAATCGTATCAGTATGAGGAATAATATACCACAACAATCACGACCGAACTTCTTACAACAACCTAGAACAAACGTTTTCCAAACCCAAAGCCGACCGACATTTACAAGTAAGGAATTATACCACGCTGAGGGTCAAGATTATTCATCCCTCGATGAATATGTTAGTTATAACGATCCACCACTTGAAAATGATCATTATTTCGACAACAAACAAACATACAATTCACCTACACAACACGAGATTGACGACCAAAATTTTCACTCGAACTTAGATCACAATTCGGATACATAGAGACTAACTTACACGAATCGACTCTTCCATATATTCACATTCATAACGACAACGGACCTCCATTAAAATTTCTGATCGACACCGGTTCTTCCCATTCGTTTATCAATCCCGAGTACGCACCCCCAGACCTTACCTATGAAATGACACCCGTTCATATAAAAGCACTGTTAGGGACTCATACCGTAACAACTAAAACTTATTTACCTATTTTTAAAGAATTTAACCAGCAAGGAACAATAGAATTTTTATTGATAAAATTTCACTCTTACTTTGACGGGCTCATAGGACTAGATGTACTGGATCAACTACAAGCACAAATTGACATTTCTAACAAGCAACTAATTACACCTTTTTCGACTAATAGGTTACTTTTTAAACCAAACATGACGAGTGGAATACACGTAATAGAACCAAATTGTAAACAAATAATACGACTTCCGATTGACGCACAATCTGGCGACGTTCTCTTACCTGAAACTAGAGTCCAAAACAAATTTTTAATACCTTCAGGAGTATACTGTGCACAGGATTGGCATATATTTGCGCCTGTGACAAACACCACAAATTCCAAACAAAAATTTCTCATTGAACAACCCATTAAAGTCGAAATACTAAATCATAATTTTATCGATTGCAACCTTAATCAAATTACATTAACCAATGATGACACCTTACCCTCAATTGATACATTTGATCAGAACAGACCATTTAAATACCGAGGAAAGGACCGCTATAATCAAACTTTGTCGAAAATACGAAGATATTTTCTACAAGGAAGGGCAGGACTTGACGTTCACTAACAAAATAAAACATGAAATTAAAACTACTGACGATGTACCAGTCTATACTAAGTCGTACCGTTACCCCTACATACACAAAGACGAAGTGAAAAACCAAATAGATAAAATGCTACGACAAGGGATAATCAAGCCTAGTTACTCCCCTTGGAGTATCCCGATTTGGATTGTCCCTAAGAAACAGGACGCCAGTGGTAAACAAAAATGGCGATTAGTAGAAGACTACCGTAAACTGAACGACAAGACAATAGGTGACAAATACCCGATACCGAACATAACGGACATTCTCGACAAACTAGGGAAGTGTATGTACTTCACGACATTAGAT
Organism: Brachynemurus nebulosus; assembly: GCA_035578155.1. Classification (NCBI taxonomy): domain Eukaryota; kingdom Metazoa; phylum Arthropoda; class Insecta; order Neuroptera; family Myrmeleontidae; genus Brachynemurus; species Brachynemurus nebulosus. The sequence continues at coordinate 9,699,222 of JAPWDM010000007.1, forward strand.
TTGGCATCTGGTTTCCACCAGATTGAAGTACATCCACGGGACATAGAAAAGACCGCATTCACCGTAGACAACGGTCACTATGAATAAGTTCGTATGTCATTTGGCCTAAAAAATGTGCCATCAACCTTTCAAATGGTTATGAACAATGTTCTAAAAGATCTTCAATGAACATCATGCTTAGTCTACATGGATGATACAATTGTCTTTTCGACTTCTTTACGGGAACATATTACTAGCTTAGACAAAGTATTTAACCGACTGAAAGACGCTAACTTGAAAATACAACTCGACAAAAGTGAATTCCTTAAAAAGGAAATAGCCTTCCTAGGACATATTATCTCAGACGAAGGGATTAAGCCAAATCCAGATAAAATTTTAGCCATCCAAAAATTTCCTATCCCTAGATCCCAGAAGGACATCAAATCTTTCCTTGGACTTCTTGGTTATTATAGAAAGTTCATAAAGGACTTTGCTAAACTTACCAAGCCTATGACAAAATGTTTAAAGAAAGGTGAGACTGTAAAACATACACAAGAATTCATTGACTGTTTTAAAACATGTCAAGACCTACTTACACACGACCCTATCCTTGCTATCAAGACTTTAGTAAGGAATTCGTTCTGACGACCGATGCTAGTAACGTAGCTGTTGGGGCCGTGTTATCACAGGGACCAATTGGAAATGATCATCCTATCTGCTATGCCTCTAGAACACTGACTGACTCTGAGCAAAACTATTCCACCATAGAAAAAGAACTGTTGGCTATTGTTTGGGCAACAAGATACTTCAGACCATACATTTATGGACGACGTTTTACCATTGTGACTGACCATCAACCCCTTCGTTGGTTAATGTCGTTAAAAGAGCCTAATAGCAAATTAATCAGGTGGCGTTTAAAGCTTGAAGAGTTTGATTATACAATTTTGCATAAGCCGGGAAAACAAAACACAAACGCCGACGCACTATCACGTGTCGTCATAGAAAGTAATTATTCAGATGATAATCCGACACCTAGTACCTCGACACAAGATTCATCCTCAAGTACTTCCACACAAACTGCCCACAGTGCCTCTGAAGACGACACGTCACTTATCCGGATATCAGAGAACCCTCTTAATGACTTCAAAAATCAACTTATTTTACTTAGAGCCGAACCTAACTCAAGACAGAAACGTAAATTTTCAATAGTTTTTAACTTAAAACGACGAATAACCATATATCTAGCTCAGGACGATGACGAAACACTCATAAATATTATTAAAGAAAATGTCCCTCCTAAATTACTAATAGCCGTATACTGCCCAGACGATGAACTTTTCTTAAAATTTCAAAATATTTATTCAGAGTATTTCTCACAAGGCAAACAATATAGAATTATTAAAACTACAAAATTTTTAACAGACGTATTAGAAGATGCTGAGCAAGACCGAATTATTAAAAATCACCACGATTTCCGACACACCGGTATTAACGAAACTTTCAGTCATATCCGACGAGACTACTACTTTCCAAATTTAAAATCTAAAATTACTTACTATATTAATAACTGTAAGACCTGTAACGAAAATAAATACGACCGTAGACCACCAAAACAAAACTTCGAACTGACCGAAACACCTTATCAATCGCTAGAGATTGTTCATATGGATATATTCCACCTGGACAAAACTAAATTTCTTACAATAGTTGACAAATTTTCACGGTTCGGACAAGCTTATGAAATTGAGACAAGGAATGTTCCTCATATTATTAACGCATTTGCACAGTATATAGCTTAATATGGCCGACCAAAAAATTTAGTAGTTGATTCTGAAAAGGGTTTTGACTGTATAAGATTCAGGCAATTCTGCGATTTATATGAGATCAAGATGCACGTAACCTCAATAAGGAGTTCGTCATCTAACTCTCCAGTTGAACGTTTTCACTCCACAATTCTCGAAAAATATCGTATTATTCACAATACAGACAAAACCTCTAGTACCGAACTAAAAATGTTACATACTATATTTGTTTATAATAATAGCATCCATAACACTATCAAATGCACACCATTTGAATTGTTCTTTGGACATAAACATAACGCAGTATTACCACAAGATGCGGAAATTGTGCAACAAGAACGCGAAAATTTCCAAAAGGAATCGTATGAAAGACAATTAAAACAAAAGCAGGCCACTATAACCAAATTAAACAGAAAACGCGAAATCCCTCTAAATTATAAGGAAAACAAGACCGCTTATTTTCAGGAGAATAAGCATAATAATAAACTCCACCCAAAGTTCAAACAAATTAAGGTTAAGACCAATAAAAAGGTTACAGTTATCGATGATAAAAACCGCAAAATACTAAAACAAAAATTAAAACGGCCCACTTTGTTACAGGATAATAATGACTCTGACCATAATGACGAAGACACAGAAGGTAGAAATACGCGACTTGACAAACAACCCAGGACTAGTCGCGATACAGCTGGGACAAGCCAAAATTAGCAACGGGCACTACAAATATTTACATATAATTGACCTGCAAAATTATAAAGACAATTTGCAAAAAATCAAAATTTCCTTGAATCATTTAAAAGACCATACTAAGGAAACTACAAACCTAAGTTCTGTAACCAGTATTGTAGCTTTAATATACACGGAGCTAGAAAACACTTTCAAACAAATTTACCTTAGACGAATAAAACGATCACTCGCAGATGGACTCGGGTCAATGATTAAATTTATAACTGGTAATATGGATCACGAAGATGCAATAAATATAAATAAAGATATCGAGAACCTTAAATTAAACCAGCATAACTTAATAACTCAAAATAACAAGCAAACTAAAATAAATCAACAAATGATTGAGCGGTTTAATAACATCTCGAAATATATAAATAACCAACAGGACATCATAAATAGATTCCTTACTACCTTTAAAAAACAAGTAACCGGTAGCTTTACAAACAGGGAATATAATTTTGCATATTACATACAATATGCCTATCAGATAATCTACAATATTGATCTTTTACATTCACACTTGATTCAGTTAGCACAAGCAATTAACTTAGCAAAATTAAACATCCTACCTTCCCTAATTTTATCTCCAGACGAGGTAGATCACGCCTTCGAAATACTGAAAGATCAACATTTACCAAGCCAATCCTTATATCAAATTTACGAACTGCTAACCTTTCAGGCCTTTTACAACAACACCAAAATTGTATTCAACATCCGAATTCCAACCTTCCAGAACCACACTTATAATTTAAATTTATTAGAACCCTTACCAACAAATAATAAATCCATTGTCATCCCTCATCCATACGTCTTAAGCAGCAAATATGCAAATTATTTCACACAAAAAGAGTGTCCGCAGTTGAACAAACTGTACATATGCAACAACGACGAAATACTAGAAATACCAAAAACAGACAATTGTTTCAATCGCGCTATCCACGGCCAAGGCGGAAGCTGTACCTATGAAGACCATGAAAATTCAACCACCGTGAAGAAAATAACAGCACAACACATTATCATTAAAAATGCCTTGAACTTACCTATCACTACGAACTGTGGCATCAATCAACGCAATATATCCGGAACAGCCTTAATTTATTTTCAAAATTGCGAAATAACGATCGATGGACACACCTACAAAAATCAGGATGGCATGACCACTGAACAGTTGCACATCTTACCTTTACACGAGCTTCAACTAAAAGAATCAAAATTTATTCCTAAACTAAGTCTGGGAAAGCTCAACACATTCCACATTCAAAATACTGAAGCAATCGAGGAAATCAAGTTCAAAACTACCACACGTATACTTCATTCATCATTTTTGGAATTCTATTAACAATCCTGATCATTTACATAGGGCTCAAGTATAGGAAGAAACAACACCCAGAAGCACAAATCATCTTCGAACGGTCGACATCTTCCATTGAACCCAGGCTCCACTGGAATATGTCTCCAACTAAGGGGGTAGGAGTTACATACTAGACACCCTGTATATTATAAATATATATTACAGCAATTATCTCTAAGCATTAGAAGACGCAAAATCAGCAGTTGCAAGAACACGGCTCCACTGAGACGACAACATGATTAAACAGCAACATGATATCTGTGAAAGATCCATAAAACCTTTTCTCATTGAATAAGCTGAATGTGCAAATTCTTTTAATTTAAAATACCTATAAAAGAAAATTGTAAACTAACTTAAGTGACATTTGTATTTTTTATTCTGGATACTTAATAAAGTTAATATTGTAATCGTTTCATATAAAAATTTGTAATTAATAAATTTTTAAAAAAAGCGATTTCAATTGTTGCAAACGTAACTATATATTGTAACAATAGTGACAGTACATAGATGTAACATTTTTCAATGTACAATATTCAGTTACCTATTATAACAATAGTGTTTGTACGTAGATATAACGTTTTGTAATGCACAATATCCAGATAAGGGATTGTCCAGATAAAGGAGTTCCATCAAGGGATTGTCCAGATAAAGCAGTTCCACACTGAGGACTGTTGTAAGTTGTCACCATGGTCTGCAGCTTTGGACAGTTTAGCACTTCTTCAAGATTGATGATGCACATTGATGGTAGTTGCTTAAGACATTTAACTTTCTCTCCACCCTTGACATAGATGATTCTAGTTGAATGCAAAGAGTCCATTAAAATATATTGCAATTGATCGTAGTCAATGTGACCATCCATCCAGGAAAATCCGTGATGGTGTTTTCGTAACCATCGAGCGGTTTGTTGGTCTTTTACACTCAAACAACAGAACGGAAATGGTGGTTTAAAAGTGTAATGTTGTAGTACGTAGTCGTCATTGTAATAATTTTTACCAGAATCAAACTTCAGTATAGCCAGTTCTTTTATATAATAAGTTGCTTTCGTTGTATTTTGAAAGCTTTGGAAATCAATCATCGCCACGTCGGTCATTGTAGTGATGCTGTTGCTGCTGATGCAAGGTCTGAAGTAAGAATGATTGGCTTTGAAGTCGACTATGGATTTTATATATATTTTGAGACGATGTTCGTCAATGGATTGTATTGGACTATACGATCATGTAACAATAAACAAAATGCCGATATATTTTCTGGTATTTCCTTTGATGTTTTAAATTCAACTCGTATATCCACCGATCCACTTTTCAGAAATTCGTTTTGATGAGAACAATCGATAAACATGATGGCGGCCATATTTTTGTATTCTTTTCGATTTAACAGTGGTTCATTCGTCGTTTTTTTTCGAATCATTGTATACTTCTTGAAATTTTGAATACATGTGATATGCTAGCGCGTATTTGTCATTCGCAAAATCTACATTCAGATCTATGTATGGATATTTGTCTGAATTTAAATACATTTTCACATCAAAGAGGTCACAATGATCAAAAATGCTAGCGTTTTTCTCTTTTTTATTACGTCGATCTGTTTGTAACACGAATATAATATAACGCGGTTTTTCCAGCTGAGTCGTTCTTCTCACAGTCTAAATGTTGTTTTTCGTTGTTGGAATCGCTCGCTGTATGTGCATATCCCAAGTGCGAAAGGCGGTCGGTGTATCTTGACCATTTTCTACAATTTCCAGTAACTTTAATATCGACTTATTAGAGACAGTTACGTGCAGAACCATCCATTGGATTTTGTATATATTGAAAGTGACGTCACCCTTTGTTGCAACAATTGCATCAAGATCCGTTCGTGCGCGAATCATAATCAGTTGATGTTTTGCATTAATAATAACTTTTTTATAATAGTTAGCGAAATCAAACACTCGATCCAGCGGTAGACAAAAGTTAAAGTAACCTTTGTCGGATACTTTGACTTTTTCATCTAGACCACACCATCCCACTTTTTGTAATTGTTGACCTTGATTTTTATTTAATGATAAATAATTCAGCAGTGTGGTTGTTGGGCCAACGTATTTACATTGATCAATCTTTGCATCGTTTAGTTCATATCGCATTTCTTTAAACAGGTAGGCCATTGAGTTATTGCTTAACTCAGCTGTAGCCGAAACCGTTCCATCCGTTTTCAACAGCTGTCCTTCTACGTATAGATAACTTTTGTGTGGTAATAAGGTTAAATTTTGATTCTGTATACAAATTTTAATTTCGTCGTTGTTAACAAAAGTATTCAAAAACGGTGAATACGCATGCTCTTCTAGTTTCGAAATGCTCTGATCAAAATTAACAGCCGTGTTAATGTTTAAAATATTCATTTTTCCTCTTCCTGTTCTTCTTCTTTTTCAAAATCAAGCCCAACTGTTGCAGATAATTTGCGTTTGCTAACGTTAATGGTCGCTTTCTTGTCACCTATCTGCTTAGATTGGCGGTAAGTTGTAAACTGCTTGATTGTATGGGTTTCTCTTCGTTAAATACTAACATTTCTTATGCTAGTTTTAAGTGTAATTTAACTGTTACCGTCTCGCCTCGAAAATTAATTAAATCACCGTCCTGATTCACAATACGTAGCACTAGAGATGTTATTCGTTGCACGCTCACGGGCATATAGATGATTGTACTCAGCGACTCACTTATTTTATACACAGCTTCAACTTGTATGGAAAATGAATATATATTATGTGCTCGTACGTTGTTCAGGTAGTTGTTTGATGTCATATTCGTCTCAATTTGTACCAGATTGACTTTCATAATATTTCTTGGCTTATCCGAATTATGATAGTGATACTTCTCTAATTTTCGTTTGTTAAAACCTAACAACGATCCAATACTTCGCTCTTTATCGAAATGCATTGTCTCCGTACATTTTATTGAACTTTTCAATGTGTTGTTTGTTACGAAACTTTTATTTTTTTTGCTAATTTCTATCGTTGACCCGAACCAACCCATTTATTTCCCGTAGTATCGCTGTTGGAACGAACCTCACATGCGTTCCATTGAATTTACGCATACTGACCTATATCGTACTTATATTCATACCGTTCCACTAAATACATTTTGTACCTACATTGTATGATGTTCAGCAGCATCGCATGTACCGTCCGTTACGCGCAATGTTGTTGTCAGTGCTTGTCAAACTTAAATTGACGTTTTAAGTAAAGTTGGTTAGTTAATTGCCGAATAAAATTATCGTTTTGTGCAGTAAATCAAGGTTTTATCGAGTTACTATTCTTCTAAATACATTTTGAAGTGCTTTCCGCGTAGTTTGAGTGTTTTTCTCGACTTTCGAATAGTCTGAATTGCCGATAGTGTTTGTTTGAAAACCACTGTATTAAAGAAAAAATCATTTGCTATCATTCAAATCGATTTATTTTGTCGATATACTTCACATTACTTCCGGCAATATTTTAGCGTCGTAGTTTCCCGTTCTCGAAGTTTTTGTGCCTTGTCGAAACTTGTTAAAAATGCATTTCGACACAGAGTTATTTCTTGATTTTCTCGTTCATTTTCTAAAATCATCACTGCCGAGTTACAGGCTGATTGTTTAAAGCCTGCATAATTATTTGCCGATTTCTATATGTTCTCCGCTGGTGAGTTTATTTTCTTATTATTATTTTTCGTAAACTAAAATACTCATGTTTCTTTCAGAGAACATTTTTTCTCTTTTTCTTCATTCATTCTATTCTTCTTAATTTCGAGTATTTTTGGATTTTCGAGCATTTTCGAGATTATTTTTTTTTATCTTTCCGAGATTTTCTACATTTTTTTGATCTTTGGAATCCTACCGCATTTTCTACAATTTTTCGATTCGATTTCGCCTTTCGTGGATTGGATTTAACGCTGATTTGGAATCATTGATTTATATACTGAATTACCGATTATCTACCGTCAATAAAGTTTTATTCTGGATCGTTCTGGTTAACGCTGCCGAATTATCGATTTGAAACGCTGATCTATTCCCGAGGATTCCGCTTATCTTCCCGTTGGATCCACGTGTAGCCGACAGGTTGTGGCCTGCAACGAACCGATTGATCGTTTCGGTTGGAAACTTGTACCGCGTAACTGAATTACCGCATCTTTAGTACATCCGGACTCCAATATTTCGGGATGAATTCCGTATGAAATACAAGTAAATCACCCATAACAAAGGGAGGTAACAAATTTAAGTTTTCCGGTACTTAAGCGTCTTTTTATTAAAAGAAACATTAATTATATGAGTAACCTTACGTTCACCGTTTATGCTCCAATTTATAAAGCATTTTTGAAGATTTACTCAATTTTTGAGAATACTTAACCTGTATTATTTTGAATATTACCGAACTTGACGATGTCACAAAGATTGTGAAAATTCAAGAACGTTCTTAAATTTATTTACCTGAAAATTTGTATAAAAAATTTTTGAATATTACCTATTGGTGAAAATATTATAAGGTTCAAGTACACATTATTAACTTCCGTCTAACTCAACTTTCGGTCCTGTATGTATTTTGTATGTTAATAAACTTAATTTAACCGAAGTAACGATTTACTTTTGCTACCCCCTTTAGTTACATTTCAGAAGTGGTTTTACCCGTCTTGCATTCTGGGGTGAAGCTGAAGTCAATAGAATGCATGGCGCCCTGATTTTCCGCTATCGTTACCGTACCGATAACGAAATTTAGAACCCCCTCGTATGTACTACCGCTGAGCCGAAGCCGCGTTGCCGTACCGATGACGTAATGGTTTTTTGCGTCATATGTTATTCGCGCGCAGCAAAAGTCATAATTACCAATAGGTATCTCGATGATGTGTAAATTCTCATCGTTATCACCAAAATGAAACAAATTATTTGTTTCATCTACATTTGGTACGGAATTATACGTCTTGAAATTTACCAGCCCGCAAACATAATCACCAGGCAATTCGATAGGTGGAAAATAATCTGCAGTTAACACTGATGAGTCTCCACTTACGGTTAATGTGAATGACATGATGTTTAAGATACAAATAAAACTAGGTTATACATTACAATCATATTTATTTATGCAAAATTGTTTTTGTTACATAAAAATTCCAAATAAAGATGTCCACACTTAAACTCATTATAATTTTGATAAACATTATAGTTATATTTTATTTTGTTTCCACGAAGATATTTCACAACTTCAGTAGGTGGTGGTAAATTTCCATAACTATCAAAATATTCCACATTCTTGCCGTTTTTTGCGTATGCTACCCAATGACTTCCGGGTCCAAATGAACCATCTAAATTAACAACACCACACTCATTTCTCCATGGTCGCTTTGGCAATTCATCTCTCATAGATACATCACGAAAATTTGGTAAATGTGTGTTTCCAAACTGATAGATGTCGCGATCAGTTAACGGTCTATTGGGTAGCTTGCTTAGTGGTTTTTTGATTCGATGAAAATTCCCCATTCTCTTCTGTACGGTTTCAAATAAAGCCCAGTACCAGATTTTGATCCAAGCGCGATTGCTTTCATCATCTTGTTATGCCTCTGATTTTCATCAGGCTGTTTCTGTGCTGCTCCGTAAGTATTAATTGCTTTTGTAACATCAGCAGCGCCATCAGCAAGCGATCCAACAGCGAACAAACCAGCAAAAAGTGGAACTAGAAACGGTAAAATTCCACCAATTTTTGGAAGTGGAATAATCCTAGGTGATGTAAACTGATTCTTGTTTTTCTTGAAAATATTTTTGGCGGCTTTCAGTGCAATTTTGATTGATTCTTAATAGTTTTCGGCGTGTTTTTCTTCAGTATACTTCTTATGTTACGAATTCCCGCACCAAATATTATTTTCTTTCCTTTTCTATTTATTTTTTTCTTTTTCGAATGACCCATTCCCAATTTTACTTTAGATTTCATCACGTTTGTTACAGCCCAAGCAGCTGCTCGTTCACCAAAATTTGCGTCTGATGATTTGACTCGTTCCCACGCTTTACTAGCCAAAATTAAATCGGCTTTGCGTCGATCTTTTATGTCTTTAAATTGTGAATAGGCAATATCTTGTTCTTTGCACGCAGCGTCCAATTTGTTGATACCGGGATCACCGCGTAACAACCGTTCTCGTGGTTTAGTTCCAGGTCCACAATATTGGTAGCCAGGTAAATGTAATTCAAATGGTAGTTTATTTATTGCAGAATTTATTAGACCGCGACCGGTTGTTTTTACACCGCTTGTCCTTTTATAACTGACGGCTTGTTGTTTTCGCATAGACATTTTAAGTAAAACTGAGATTATAAAATGAATGTTAAGCTATATATATATATATATATATATATATATATATATATATATATATATATATATATTTATATATGAATTTGAAATTTAACTTAACTGATTACTATGAAAAATAACTTAATTTAATTAACGTCAACGATGTCTTCTTCCTCTTCATTCGCTAAACAACAAGAAAAATTACCGGTAAACAATTTTGAATTTTCATCGAACGATAGTAACAATAACTTAAATTATTAATAGTAACAAGAAAAACGGTCCGTCCAAAGAGTATTAGAGCAATTATTTGTGACCCAAGTGGATGTGGTAAGACGTCGTTACTTATTTCACTCATACAACACCCCAATGGATTGACATTTGAAAATATATACATCTACTCCAAATCACTACACCAGCCGAAATATAAATATCTAAAACAAATTACCGAAGCTGTTAAAGATTTGGGTTATTTTACATTCTCCAATAATGATGACGTCATACCACCAAGCGATACTTTACCATATTCGTTGATAATATTTGATGATGTAGCTGTTTTATAAATATGGTGAATAATAAAATACACAATCAGTTTCTGCGAAGTTGTTGCATAGAACAGTTGCCAAAATGGATAAAAAAGAGAGTATAAAAAAGAAAATTGTTAAGAAAAATGTTATAAAAGCAACAAATAATATACGAAAAAAATTCAATGCCTTACGCTCTGGGAAAATTGAATCGAATATGTTGTTGCAAAGTACACTAGAACTAGTAACCGCACCTCTTAAACAAATAGTAACAAAGTTAAGCGATGAGAAGAAACAACCATTCAAAATGGAAACAAAAGAAGAATAGACACAAGTAATGGACCCGTTTACGCCTAAAAAGAAATCACGAGCTGAAAACTACTTTTTACCGATAAAGCAGGAAGAGGAATACCAAGATATTTTAACACAAGATTTTCCGGAAGATACTTCTCAATCGTATCCAGAAGATGTTTTGAATCATACCCAAAAGTACGGCAACGACGACGTGTTTGTAACGCCAAAATTAGCCAAATCAGCACAGAGTACTGCTCGTGCCTTGAGAGTAACACCTAGAGACAAAGAATATTTGTTTAATGCATTTAAACCATTACCAAGAAAATATATCGAGATATACTACTCCAAACAATTAAGAGAGCAAAAAAAAATTGTTAATTTTTTAGTGATTTTTGAAGGACTTACAATTGCTCGATAACTGTCACTCCTAAAAATTTTTGGACGAAAGATCTTAAAACTAGAATCTTGGAGCTTCAAAACGCTTTTTAAACATCTCGATACGACCATTTTTCAGGTAAATACAGCTCTTCAAAAATCACTAAAAAATTAACAATTTTTTTTTTGCTCCCTTAATTGTTTGGTAGTACCTTAATAGTATATATATTGAACAAAATGACAAAATAGATTCGGGTTTTGGACCGTACAGAAAAGGTGAACAATTGATGTTGGGGAATTTACCGTTTAAAATAGACGGTAATGGTATTGTGATTGGTGATATTAGGTATGTGGGGACACCTGGTTTATACGAGTTAATTTTCATGAAGGAACCGAGAAAATGACTATATACAAAAGCAGATCTGAATCAATATAAATTAATTTTGAAGCAAACGAATGCTCACAAGCTATATAATGATCCAAACGAGCAAATTCAAGGTAATAAAAGTGATAAATACCAAAACATTGTTAGTCGATTGTTTCCAATTAGTTCCACTAAAAAAGCAATACCCAGAAGAATATATGACACAAGAAGTCGTGTTGGAAGTGCTCCAAACTTCAGTAGCGTCGGTGGTACTTCAAAATCTGGACATGGTTTGATGCAGTTAAACAATTTGAAAAAGGACTTTATATACTGGGACAATCCAAATGAACTAGTCAGTCAATTACGGCTACTAGTTGCATCGAAACAAGCTGGACACTCTGGACACGATAACGAAATCGTTTCTATCATCGAAGAACTGAGAGAGGCAGATATTATTTAGTAATTATTGATAAATTTGGTCGAACACGTAACAGAAAGATAACTGTAGATAAATACGGTCGAGTGCATGACAAAAGTATTAAAAAGGAACTTCTTAAACAAATTGGATTAAAGTTGACACGTATGGGAAACTATGATATTGGACACAGACAATTGACAAATGTAAGGGATCTGGCCGATGATCAAGATGTAGTAAATTTAAAATTTTTAAAAAGGTTTGTAGAAGAACAGTTAGCTGCAGCAACAAAAACTTACCCGATTCATTTATAACTCAAACGCAAGAAGCAATAAAGGTCTTCAATCAACGTCAATCAACGACTGTCAAAGACTGAACGAGGGTTTTGCGAAATCTTAAAGTTTTATGAAGAGATTAACCAAGAACTTGTTAAACTAACCAAAATAAAAAGTAAAAATGAGCAAATGGCAAGTAGTATGTGAACTACACAAACCAGCGCGAAAGAATTTTCCACGGAGGCATGTGATCGAAAAAGGAATTGATGATCTTTGGCAAGGTGATTCAATTGAAATGAGCACTTATGCTTCGGTGAACAAAAAATACGCTTTCCTGTTAAGTATAATTGACGTATTTTCTAAGTATGCTTGGTGTATTCCTATTAAAAATAAACCTGGAAAAGAGGTGACAGCCGCATTTGAATCGGTACTTAAACAAGGACGCGTACCAAGAAATTTACAAACCGATGATGGGAAGGTATTTTATAATCAGCTGTTTAAAACACTCATGAACAAGTACAACATCAACCATTATTCGACATTTTCCACGAAAAAAGCATCAGTAATGGAAAGATTTAACAGAACACTAAAAACTGAAATGTGAAAGATGTTTAGTTATAACGGATCATATCGATGGATTGATATGTTGAGCCAATTGGTAGATGACTACAATTCACGCAAGCATAGAACAATAAAAATGCGACCACGTGATGTGACACCAAGTAAGGAGGATAAACTACTTTCAATCGTTTACAATTATGTAAAAATTGCAAATAAACCAAAATATAAATGGGGCGATATTGTTCGCATTAGCAAGTATAAATCCCAATTTGACAAAGGATATCTACCATCGTGGTCAACTGAACTTTTTAAAATAATTAAGGTACAATTAACGAACCCGGTTACGTACTTATTGGAGGATTATCAAGGTAATCCAATACAGGGTGGTTTCTATAACGAAGAACTCCGGAAAGTGAAGTATCCGGATGTGTATTTAGCGGAAAAGGTGTTAAAAAAGACTAAGGACAAGGCATACGTGAAATGGCTTGGATTTTTGGACGCGACAAACCAATGGATAGATTTGAAAGATATAGTATAGATATGGCGAAAATATAATCGTACCAAATGTGTTTCAACTCCGAAGAGGAACCAAGAAGAAGATAACCACTTATTTAAATGTTTATAAACTGTTACAAGAAAATCTTCATATAAAACCGTTTTATTATTTTAAATATATAATTACATTTTTTACTCAATTTGTATTTGGTTAAGAATAACAATTATTTAACTGGTAATAATGTTTGTTGTTATTTCTATTTCCTTCTTTATATTATCTTATTAAATAATAATAAATAATATCTTATCTTAATAAATAATAATAATAATAAATATGGTGGTGAGGACACCTATAGCAGCTGCCCTTGGCACCCGTGAGGGATATTTATCCCCCATTGGTGTCAAGGAGGTTAAGGGTTCCAGGGGTAGTTTATGCGTAATACAGTAATCTTCGGATTCCATTAGCCTCTGACTACCCAAGATCGGCACCTTTCCTTCTCGAGGTACCACTGTTTTCACAAAAGATGCCGGATCAAAATTTTCGACAAGGATGAATGTCGTAGGATCGACAGTGTGGCATTCTCGTATTAAGCGAAACTTCACCGATAGTCTAGATTGTGCGTAGTTGGGAATTGGGGCTGACGCTGCTCAACTGACTGACGAAAGTGAATGTAGTAGCTGGTATGGGCATGTCTACCAGTCTCGTGAATCGCGTCAGACGCGTCGAAAAGTGATATTTTATCTGTGATTTTGTTTTAACCAAGCTGTGACGAATCTGTGATCCTTGTTATGCCACCCTGGGTTTTCATGCCTGCGGTGGTATTTTTCAAATATTCCTGTGATATTTCCCTGGCCTTGTTCTTGTCATTTCGATGGGTAGGAATGCGGCTCCCGACGCACTCGTTCTCATCGGCCACACGTACGAGTCGACGTCTGCCCGAACAGCTTGAGCGAGCTCGCCCAGTAAGGAGACGTCGTCGTCCCTCGTAAGGATGCGTTCGTGGGCGTTGATACGGCGGCTTCCGCCCCGTCGAAGTGATACGAACACAGGTCAGATATTGACTTTGTGATACTCTGTGGCATTGTCCCGTTCTCTGTAGCCTCGACTCGGACGAACGTGGCCTAGTCATCGTACCGGTCTCCCGTGTAGGTTGACCCCGACATCTGACAGAACGGCACATGTACCCAGTAATCAGTTATCTGACAGAACAGTACATGTTGCTCAGTAATCAGATGTCACTGTCCCTACACGTGTGAGTTCCTAGGTGTTGACGAAGCCATTTCGGAATTGTTGAGACTATGGGGAGCGGAATCGTGCCACAGAGCAAGAAATTTTTGAAATCTGTGATATTGTTGTTTTTATTTTTTAATAAGATTGTGTTTAATCCGTTTTGTTTTAACGATGTACCACCGAGGGCCTTTTCCACCCGAGGTGGTACATCATTTTTTTTTATTCTTATCTGTGATATTTCATTGTGCCGCTGTGGGCTTGCCGTTGTGACCCCTCAGCGGTTTTGTTTTTAACTACTTATTGCGGCACTGGTCGGCCTGTGGCTTCCTAGTGTCGTAATAAGATTTTCCTCTTATTTTCTGGTGATATTATTGTGATGTTGTTTTATTGTGATATTTTTACTCAGATTTCTCCACTCCGAGGCCCTTTACACCTCGGAGTTTCATCGTTGGTTTTCAGTCCTTGGTGACCGGACGTTCTGGCTAGTACTTAGCGTACCGCCACCAAGGACTGTCCGCTCGTTATGAAGGCCTGGGATGGCAGGGCTCATCGGTGAATTTTATCATGTGTATGTTTGTCCGTTGTCTAATGCATTTATGTGTTCCTGTCTGTTTTGTGTGTTTTATTTTTACCGTGTATGGCGGCGCATGCCCTTCGATGGCGATGCCGCCGGGTGCTGCTGACCGCGCCATCCACCGGCAGCAGTACCCCAATTTTATTAAAAAAAAAAAAAAAAAAAAAAATAATAAATAATAAATAACTTATAAATATTTACAAAAAAAACAAAAGTCGTTGTTAACTGAATCAGTAAAGTACATACGTTTTTGTCAGTTAACATACACACACACATACACAATTATTTTACAAAAATTTTTAAGTACATATACACTAAATTAATTTATTTGTACAAGAGTCACTGTTTTATAATTTCACTTAATGTTTATTCTATTCGGTGTCTTTTAAAACCGTACGGTACTGAATCAAAATTTTCTATCCGTCGACGTTTACTAAAGTTTACTAAGGTTTAAGTATTTTTGTCTGTTTTTGTTATTATAGTATGATCTTCAGTGCGACGTATGTTTCGCGAAACTATACTGACCGGGGGTGCGTCTTCCAGAATCATTCGCTTCAACGTATCAAAATTGGCTAATTTACCGGACTGATAATTCAACATAATACCTTTAATCTTACATATGGGTGGCTTAACTTTGTTTTCTTTCGTTGAATAAACTCTGTAACCGTACATTTTAGGGCCACCGGAAACAAATTCTGTTATGTAACTACCAATTCCAAACGAACAAAGTTCATCTGTCATTTGCCCTAAAAATGGCTCTATAACTACATCAAATTCCCCCTCTCTTGATATGTAAATTACAGAATCGGTATCGAAATACAAAGCCCGGTCCTGCAGTTTTTCGAGGTAGCTATACAATTTAAGACGGGCTTGTGTTGTTACATAGGCAGCAATAACGCAATTTACAGTAGAAAGTAAATCAGCTGCCTCGTCTTTACGCTCCCAATTAGCGATAATTACGTCTTCATTTACTTCCTGTATATAATTAACATCAATGCTCGGGTTGGTGAGTAAATCGTACAAGTCCTTGGGCTCTTGAATGATGCTTGTTTTTGGCTGATTTTCTCGTTGTCCAAATTTTCCCCAAAAACTATTCAACATCAGTTTGGCGAGTGATCGTAGACCGCAATTCTTCGAAATTTTAGTTGGTTCTAGACGAACCTCTTCGTTTTCAAAGTATTCTTCTACATATCGAGCTCGCTCTTCTTCTGTAGTACAATTTACTGGCCATCCGGATGCTTCTTGTTTCATTTTTAAGAATTTATTCATAAACTCAGCAAATAAACCGTCAGTTTCTGTTTCTTTATTACACTGCGTAACATCATACTGCCAAATTTCATAAATTTCGATCAGCTGATAACTTAATTCGATGGCTTTCTGAACCTCGTCTACTATTCATGTTCCAGTGAGTGATTGCTCTTCGTCCGTGTGTGAACATTCTTTTTGATTACACTCTGCCCCGCACGTGCGGCATAACACAAACATTAGTTTATTATTTTGTTTTGCAGGTAGTACGGGATGGTACAATTCTTCCGGCGGTAAAATTTTACATTTAATCACTCCATTTAAACTGCTAAAGTTATTATTTTCAATAAACTGCTTGCATTCATCACCAACATAAATTTTCGGGTGGTCGATAGTGTAACGCGGTGTAGGAGTGCGACCGGTTCAGAATGGTGTAAAAGTGTTGTATGTTGTAGTATTAGAGTGTCGAAACCATGAACCGATAAGCGTGATATGAATGTAATTCGGTTATGGAACCCTAATCACCGCGTGTACAGTTACGAAGCTTGATATTGTTGAAGTTAAAGTTGTCCCCGTAAAAAGCTTCGTTGAAATATAACTTATTAGCGCAAGAGGAAATTCGGGTTCTTTGAGTCATAAATAATACAGACAAAGATTTTCCGATGTATATTTATTTGATGTTAAAGTATTTTCAAAGTTCATTCAACAAACGATTCACAATTATGGATAACCAAAACACATTTTGTAAATTAGTAATGTATAATAAAATCTGCCGTGGAATAAAACAAAAAGCTTAAACTTTTAAATATATGAAAATCATGACGAAAACGAATATAAAAACCAGTTAAAATGAACCGAGAACCCACGGCTTATTATGACCGAAACACGTCCTGCTCGAGTCAATGTTAATTCCCGATTGTTAGACAGAACACGTCCTGTTCGTGTCAGACTTAAATCCCGATTGTCCGCTTTGCCCTAATCTTTCACCTTTGTGCAGTCGACAACCCCACTCCAAGCGCCATGTGTGCGATATGTCCGTAATACATACTGGTTAAACTACCGCACACATACGCGTATTGTTAACATATTAAGGGAAAACATAATATTAATTGGTGTGGAAGTTGTCATATTATGAATGTTGACGGTAAACAAATGAGCATAAGTGATTATGCAAAGTCAGGACGTAGAAGTTAAACTATTTGCCTATATTAAAGGCTATGGCTACACGGTGTTACAATAGGGAACTTTCCATATTTACAGACCCACGGATATAAAGAGCAAACATCAACGTACCTTTTCACCATTTTTTATTTTATAGTATAATTTGATACATCCTGTACGACCACCATAAAAACAATCTCGCGGATTTAAAGGTACGTGTTTCATTAGTAGATGTTCTTCCAAACATTTTAAATCAGTCCTTAACGTCAGTTTTTAACATTTTTCGAAATTCACATTCCCACTTCTCCACAACTTCAAAACCTAATTGTTGCATTTTTCTTGTTTTTGTTTTTGTTCGTTCCAATCTGCTATTCAGTGTATCATCCGGTGATTCATGAAGTGGTTCGTTACGACGTGTTGGTTGACAAGTATCGTGACCATGATAATAACAACCGTGGAATTCAAAAACTTGATTCGTTTCTTCGCAATAACCGTCTACTTTAAAATTTGTTCCAGGCAGAATCACCTCTTGCTGTCTACCGGCATGCTTAATCAAAATTCCTCGTTAGTTTTCTTCATGTATTAGCCACTGTAATGCAATTTTCGATTGATTATCTGCTAAATGGTAAACGCCTCAAGGTATTATGCCGATTGTATTAGGTTGTAAAAATTTTCGACGAAACACCAAATTGCAAGCTGATGCTATTGTTGTTGCCTCTGTAAAAGGGCAAACATTGCACTCTTCTAAAAATGATTTTCTAAATTTTAAACAAGCCTTCTTTAATATGTCAACATCACTGGTACAGTATTCTACAATCTCTTTCTCCATTTCGAATACATAACCACTTTCCTTTGTTTCATTATACCATTTTAAAAATTTCTTCCGTTCGTCATCTTCCTCAGAATTATCCGTACTTTTCATTGTTTCTGGACTGTAGTATGATACATCTGGAAGGGGTCCAACATAGCTTTGATTTCCAATAGTGTTAAATAAATGCGGGAAGTATCCTTTTTTAGATGATGGTGGTAAATCAAAAGCCTTGGGAAGTGCTGCTAGTGCCATCGGAAAATAATTTAAAGAGTCTATAAAACGTACATTTTCAATTTCCAACATTAGTATTTTTGACCCTCTCATTATAACGTCCAACTGAAGTTGTGTTTTTTCAAAAACGTACCTTAAAATAAACTGATGATCGAATGCTTGTCCGTTATGCGCTATACAAATTAATTTTTTAAAATTTTTTCGTATTTTTAATACTTGCTTCATAAACGTATCTATAACATTTTCCTTTAAAATATGTTGACGAAATCCACATTTCTGACAAAATGCTAGCGTTTCAACATTAATACACATATCACAACATTGCGTATACACACATAAATTAGGTTCATGAATCACTGTATCGTTATTTCTGTTCAACGGTTTTTCTTGCCTTGTTTCCAGGTCAAAAAAAAATAAAAAATTTCGTCCAATTTCGGTTCCTTAATGTCTTTTTTAATATGGCGCAAATGATTAGCGGGTGCATAACAGTCGCATATTTTACAAAAAATTTCACCATATACATGCTGTTGCTTCCGGAGTTTGTTATTCACAGTTTTTAAACACCAATCACATCGTTTGGTCAAATCGCATACAACGTCCTTGCCCAACGATTTTTCTTTACGGTGATTCTCCAAATACTGTTGAGTATGAAAATCCCTATTACATCTATCACATTTAATTTCCACATTTCCTTTTGCGCATGGGGGAGACTGTTGGCAACAGGGACAACTTGCCCCACATCGATGTCTATTTTGTGTATTGCAGGGAGTATGACAAGCTTCACAATAATAACCACAGGCAAATGCCGCAGTAAGGTTTGTGATGATGCTGTAATAATTTTCGTGAAGCAATACATTTATTTTGTGAACAGTGTCGTTGTTGCTTCCTTCAGATATTACTCCACGACCTTTCGTCTGGTATTTGTACACTGTAATTTTATAATTCTTTAAATGTTATTGTAAAATTTTGAGTTCGTTAATTCCACCACCGTGTTCAGGCATCACCAACCCAGTTTCATCTAGTAGTTTGTTGATTCTTTCTGTTTGCAAATTGTGGCGGTTAAGTCGAATTTTATCATAATTTTCATCTTTTTCTATATGCGCTATTGCTACAACAATCGCTTGCAGGAGACATAAATTACCATTATTTTCAATAAAAGTTCTACCACGTTTTTTCTTACACGCTTCTTTGTAAGTATTATAAGTGGAAGTTCTTACTCTGCCACTACCTTGGGCTATTTTTACATACGTAGCAGTTAGTCGGCATTTCTCGGTAGCCAAACCTTCCGAATTGCTTTGAAATATGGCCCCCAGTAATTTCTAAACATCTTCAAAATTAACATCTTTACCGTCCCGAAACGCCATCCACCTAGGACCTTTTTCAAAATTCTCACTGGTAAACGTGAATCCGACCTTGCCTTCTGGTTCGATGTCCCTTGAAATATACTGTATAATTTGGTTAACGCTTCGCTTCGTTATTTGTGTTTAACTCCATTATTAACTCCAATCAGCACGCAAACAATAAATCGGACTCAAACGATGTATTTGATTCCTTTGTAAAAATGAAGGTATTGTTGGATTATTTTTATCAAATAACTGAATCAAACACAATTTCCTTAAAAATTGCATTTTTAAATTGATGGTTTAAAATTTGTAAAAATTATATTTACCACCACATAAATTTTAAACTCTTAATTTCTTTATTTTCATCACGAGCACTTTGAATAAAATCATTAGATTGAGAATAAGACATTTTCTGTAAAATTATGTTTACTTAAAATCAGTTTTATAATATAAAAATCTGTTTTAACTACTAACACTTTTTCAAAATAATACTGTAGTTTTAAATTTACAAAATTTAAAAATTAAAAATAATTTTATACTTACAAAGTTGAATTTTCTTTGCTAATTGCTCCGACGCTCACAACTGGAACGATTGAATAAAACGATGCTTTGCTATGGTTACCGCGCACTATATATACAAACAAAAACACGTGTTTTAAATTTACGTTACTTCAAAAATACGTTCATTTTAGGTGTGTGCTTTTAATTTTAATTGCAAATCATAAGAATAATGTCACCGCAAAATATTTTATAAAGAAAATACAAGGATAAAAAAAATGTGAATAATTATTTGTAACTAAGAAAATCGGCCAAGTATTTTCAACTTGTTATAAAAAATTCCAATAACTTGTGTACAATGTATCGTAATATTGGAACAAAGCAACATAATACATATATTGAGTATATGTATTATATATAATACATGGGTTGGTCCACATCAAATCAACCAATGCTTAAAACCTTATGTCTTCAGATCATTATAATATTTCTTTTATATGGTAGTACTTGCTTTGAAGACAAAGAATATAAATTTTTATCTTTTTATTACCATTATTTTTATAGTTATAACAATTTTTAAAATCCAAAAACTTCAATTTTTCGGAGCGCTTTAAAATATTTAAACACATGTAGTTCAAAAACTATTTGCCTTAGAAAGTTGAAACTGGCACCATTATTATAATTTTTATATTTTTTTGAATATTCGTATTTGAGTTATAACAATTTTTGATATCCAAAAACTGCAATTTTTCGGAGCGCTTTGAGATATTTAAATATATGTAGCTCAAAAACATTTGCCTTAGAAAGTTGAAACTGGCACCATTAATTTCAGTATTAAAAGGGCTTTAATTTGACATATAACATGATAATGCAGTTCAAATTTAACCCTTTCTCCACGATCCAAAAAACTAATTTTTATAAAAACCTCAAAATCGGAATTTTTAATTTTTTTGAAAAAAAAATGTGTTATACCCAATCTCTTAAGTGAGTTGTATACAAAGTTTCATGATGGCATTCTGATGGTAACACACTGAAATAATTTTTATCTGAATTAAGACGTGTATAATTCTGGTACATTTAGTACAGTATATGTTACTAATAAGTAAGGATTTCAGGGACGGACCTATCGATTTTGATGAAACTTGAATAAGTTCTAGAACACTAAAAAATAAGCCACACGTATTTTTTTTATTTTCAGAAAAACGGTTTGAAAGGGTTAATTCGCTCTTCAAAAATTTGGGTAAAATTTAATGTTTCAAATATCTCGAAAACGGTAAGAGATAGGAAGAGATAGAGTAAAAGTTTAAATTGACGATATTGGTCTTTTTTAAAGAGCTATCTATTGATATGCAATTTATTCAAATTACACCAACAGGGGTAGTTGGGGTTAAAATTAGGGGGTAAAAAATTAAATATATTAAAAGTTTGTTTGCATATTTCAAATGTACGTAAAAAAATCTAATCGACCTGTTTTTGTTCAATTTTATGTATCAATTTTATCTTTTACAATATATTTTATAACAATAGAGTATACGTGCAAATAATTTTACAAGAATAAACTGCACTAAATTTTTATACATGAAAAAATTTTATTAATAGTTCAGTTACATAGATGCAATCGGAAAATTTATTTCCTACATATGATCAAGTTGCCGTGCAAATTTTTTTTTTAGAAAGTCACGTTTTGCTCTGTGTGAGTAAGAAAACAACATAATATCAAATCATTCATACATATATAAATTTATAATTAGTAGTATTTATAATTAGTAACCAACTATCATGCGCTCGTGTGTAGAACATCTACCACATTTAATGCATACATTGTTAACACGTACCGTAGAGCAACGGTTAACATTACCGCGTCATAAGCAAAAAGATCCGAGGTCGAATCCATCAACTGACAACATTTTATTTAATTTGAACACCATTACTGAGAAATATACTCACCAAAATTAAGCGTGGTGGGTTAATTCCAAAAATTCGAATAACCACCAAAATTAAAATGTCAAAAAATACCAAAATTGCAAAATTTGGGTCCATAAGGCTAATTGTAAAAATTTCCAAAATAAAGGTCAATGACCCCAAGGTCAGTAGGCCAGTTGCCGAAACTTGAAAAATCATCAAAATCGGTCAAAACCAAAATTAGCGGTCAAGAACCTCCAAAATTTCGCTCGGGCCAATTGCCAAAAATTGAATAATTAATTAGCTCATTTGCATAAAAATTTTCCCATCACCAGGTGTACCCATACCTACTAATATCAATGAAATTTTACTCCATAGTAGTCGCGATTGCGTTGTTTTAGCATTTTACAAAAAAATCAAATGAAATAAATCGTAAAAGTAGAAATGTACTTGTAGAAGAAGTGATAAATGCAATATTGCAACAGTTGTCGGATATGTAAGTATATGGTTGTTCAAAACAATTTTCATTAATACGAAAGTATTTACATAAATAAATTTTTGTTTTTAGGAGATTAACAGGCAGACAGTTGAACGTGGCTGCTGAAAAAATTGTTGAAATCTTTCCAAATGAAGAAAAGGTCACCTATTTTGTGCCGCCAATTTCTAAATTAAAATATGGAAAATCTATCACTGCCAAAGGAAAACTTATGGACAAATGTCGAAATATCAAACATGCACTCCGAAGAATTGGCTATGTTGAGGAAACTGGAGAAGAAAATAAAAAAAAAATATAACCCAAATAAATGGTAAGGCATTTTCAATACTTACCTATTAAAATATATTTATCGACTATCGTACTTATTAAACAAAGAGGGTGAATTTATATGATTCTATGCGGATTCAATCCATTTAAAATCAACACATTATTAAGTATACTTTTTCAACCTGACCTTTTCAAAGCTTCGTGAAACTGTACACACATCTTCTTTACTCATAAGTCAACTTTATTTTGTTTTTTTCACCCAATAATTTTGGGGATATTGAATTTTGAAATTTGTCAAGAAACGTACATTTTGGTAAATCTTAAATTTTTAAATGAGATTTTCTTGGCTCTTCGTTAAACCTGGCATCAAATTGAAGCTTTTTAAATTAGCTTTGATATGCAACATAACTATTTTTGTAAAAGTTTAAGTTGTTCCAAAATTGCATTTTTAAAAAGCTACCTGTTTAAAATTTAGAAAAAAATAGATATTAATTTGTTATCAGAGTAAATTAAAAATTTCAACTTATTAAAGTATGTAGTTTTTTTATTATTATTTTACAAATTAGTTATGGAACATACTTGTGTGTATATAAATATCGCTGTCTCTACCGATGTGCGTCTATATGTTTAATGTATATTTGACGTGTCGGGTATACCTACATAGTACATACCTACTGTACATACGTCTTCCTTTTAATATACAGGGAACGCTCTATATAAGCAACCTCTCTATAAGCAACATTCTTTATAAGCAAACTCTATACAAACAAATTTTTTTTAGTTCAACTGTTCCGTATAAGCAACTTATTTTTTTAAAGCTAAATATTTGAGTTCAGTTTAGGCAAATTCAGAAGTAAAATCAGCTGTTCACAACAACATAACTTCAAATCCTAAAAAATTCTGTTATTGGAATGTTTGTGTTTTGTGCTGCCAGTATTGAAGTCAATTTCTGCTAAATAGAATAGTTACTTGAATTCTATTAGTTTCTGTTAATTAACACTATAAGACTCGAGCACTTTCATTATTGCAACCACTAGATCAAAATGTGACAAAATCACTAAAACAACGCTATCGAAACATCTACTTGCATGTCTTACAGCCTTACTTAGGTGCAGAAAATGGAATAGTTTCAGCACTGAAAAATATAAATTTTTAAAAGATGTTGTTTATTTAGTGGTGCAGGCATGGAATGAAATTCCCGTCTCAGTTATACAAAATTCATTTTAACATCTTTTTTCGACAAGTGATTAAATTCTATACATTCCTTCTGATCACTTTTCAGAAGAAGATGACATTCCCTTGGCAAGATTGTATAATTCGGTATTTAATGATTGTAATTTAGCTGATACGGAAATTATGGAGTGGGTAAGTGGAACAAGCGAAGCAAGTCATCCATTTAACCTTGAAGAAAATCCTGAAGTAGAAAGTGAAACTACTCTTGTTGAAGAAAATGATAAAACGTCGGATGACTCCAATAAAAACATCAATGATGTTATAAATTCTTTTAATTTGGTGATAGAATGAGCAAAAGAAAATGACTTACCCTGCAACAAGGTTCTTTTGTTGCAAAGAATAAGAGAAAAAGCTATCGTGAACAAATATATATATATATATATATATATATATATATATATATATATATATATATATATATATATATATATAATTGTTTTTGTTTGCTTTGGCAATTAGTGCTGTACTAAACCAAAGATTTATTAAAATTTGATTGTCTAATTTTTTTCTTAAAAATATAGTTAATAACTACGCTTATATGACAATAATAAAAATAATAAAATGTTTTCTTTTGCAAAATAAAACTGAATTTATTTATTCTACACAGTTTAGCTGGTAAAAGAAATAAGTAAAAATATTTTCCAGACGGTAAGTATTTTTATACTCTTTTTTTCCCTATAAGCAACTTTTCCCAATAAAAACTTTTTATTGAAATTGGTTCAGATGAGTTGCTTATATAGAGCGTTCACTGTATTATAATTAGTGTGGGGACATTGGCCCGCAAAAACAGGTCCGAACAATTTTTTCACAGTTTATGTATATACCCCGTCCCCACATATACGTATATATATGTATGTATTTTTTAAAATTAGATTACCTGAGTAATTTTGTAAGAAACTGTATATTAAATTTAGCCAGGAAGACTAATTTTTACGAATGCATTTTATGTATCAGATCAATATTAAAAATAATAAATGATAAATTGATGATGATATGTATATATTTCCTATCATTACATACATATGAATATGATATTAATCAATCCATGAATAAGCAGTTTAATACATAACTCTAAAAAATAAATACATTCATAAAGTAAATGAAAAATAACCAACTTAAAATAAATACATTGTCATATAAACACATTATAATAATATACATACTTAATACTTGAAACTAATTTTAAAATCAGTCCTTCTTAGTTTTGTATGCTGGTAAATGTATTTTGTTCTTATATAACTTTAATATTGAATTTTCGAATATACATAACGTAAATTTTAAAAAATGCTCCGAGAAAAATCAAGTAAACGTTTGTTGATGAAGTTGTGGATCGAAAATAATCAAGATTTTACTTTTATTGGTGCTGATTCTATTAAATGTTTCATTTGTGGCATTGTTTTAACACCGGAGAAAAAAAGTGATTTTGATGAACATATCAAAACTAAAAATCATCACGACAAAAAATTTGGAACATCATCTCGTTCCGATACGGACTTTTTTTTAAATTAGCAAAAGCATTTATTGTCAGTGATATACCTTTAAAAAACTTAGCAAACCCGTATCTTCGAGAATCTTTAGAAGAATTTTGCAATAAAAAGATTCCTGACGCTTCAACGCTAAGTAAATATTACGTTGATAAAGTTTATAATGAAACCATTCAAAATATACAGGAAGACATTGGGAATAATTACATTTATATTAGTGTAGATGAGACTACAAATGTGCAAAACACATTGCCAATTTCATGGTAGGTGCTCTGAAGCAAGAAACATCTAAATCACATTTATTGAGTTCCAAAGAAATTGAAAATTGTAAAAGTGACATAATTGTGAACTTTATAAACGACTCACTCACTTTCTATTCTATGGAAGGATACTAAAGACGAAGAATATAAAAACAGGGTACTTGTGTTTTTAAGTGATGTTGCTCCTTACATGATACAAGTTGGAGAAATACTTAGGAATTTTTACAAAAATATAATTCATTGCACCTGCTTAGCGCATGCATTAAAGAGGGTAGCGGAACAAATAAGATCGAATTTCCCATTGTTAACCGATTAATCTCTTGTGTTAAAAAAATATTTCTTAAGGCGCCTCAACGAATTTTGTTTTTTAAAGAACAATTATCTAATATACCATTACCTCCAGAGCCAATAATTACACGCTGGGGTACTTGGTTAGAAGCTGTCGAGCATTACGCGAAAAGGTTTGATCAATTAAAAGCAGTTATTATGCAATTTAACTCAGATGATTCAGTATAGATTATGGAAGCTAAAAATTTGTTCCAAATCGATCAGCTGAAAAATCAAGTAACATTTATAAAAGAAAAATTTAAAATTATTAGTAATGAGATAAAACAATTAGAATATTCCCAAATGACATTAAATTATTCACTTTCGGTGCTTGACCAAGTGGAAAGTATTTTAAATAATTTTAACGGCGAAGTATTTTTGAAAATAATAAATAAACTAAATTTTATAAAGAAAATATTGGATGAGTGTATTAAAAAAATTAACTATTTTTAATAAAAAAGTGTAGTGAATGTCCAATACACGAAAATTTGGCAAAATGGTTTTTGTATTGTCCAGTAACAGTGGTGGATGTAGAACGATCATTTTCTTTATTTAAAAATATATTGCAGTTGACGAAGAAACTCTCTTGTTCAACATCAGATCACCATACAAAATTTTAAAAGTTCATCGACTATCTCGTCGTGTACAAAATCCCGACAAAACAATAACATATACTCCAACCGCATCTTCAGTTATAACCTTTGAAGGCAATAAGCTACCTGACTCAGTACCCATTTATTGCCACAGATCAGTAAAACTTTATACTTTCCCCGTTACCCAATGTTTCAATTGCTTACGCTTTGGCCATACCACAACCCTCTGTAAAAGTTCTCCTCATTGCTGGCATTGTACTGAAACACATTCCTCCAATTCTTGCCCTAATGCATCCTCTCCACAGAAAAAATTTGTTCACTGTGAAGGAAGTCATTCCTCTCGCTCCTGTGATTGCCCAGAATTTTTCCGTCAAGCGGCTGTTGCAATCGGTAAATATTTATTTGGGACACAAATTATTATCGGGGCCAGTAAACTGAAACAAACAACTAAAATATGTGTTATCAATAATAAGTTTGGTAACACATAATTTCTGCCGACTAATAGAAAAATGTCGGTCAAACGATTAATATAAAAAGTCTCGTAAAGACGATAATCGGGCAGTGAGTAAATGAACGGGGTAAGAGGTAGTGAGCTGTGGGACAGTAAAGTGAAATACAGTGTGAGGGTCGCTAGTCGGGTTCTGCGTAAAACGTCGTTTAGTTGTCATTCACGTACAAAAGAATCGGAGTTGGGAAGTTGGGTTGTTGGCCTAAAGTGAGAGTTTGTGTCCGAATAAAATTCCAACGTGTGTCTAGGTAAGTCCTATTTCTTTCTACTGTTTTTCTACATTTATATAAGTTATCTGTTTTATTTATTTGTTTCTTGTAAATCGTTTATTTCGGGTTTTGTTAATAAAATTGTTAAAATTGAAACCACCATTTTATTGAGTGAAAAGTGATCACCCTTAAATTTCCCGCAAATCTATCGTAGTGATCAGGAGTTCGAACCCCGACCTTTCTGTAGGGTTTTCAACGCTACCAATAACATCAATTTAACCCCGTACAGAAAAGGTCCGCACCTCCGTCGATAACATTTGGATGGCAGCGGTGAGACGTTAACAAATGGCGGTGGCTAAAAACTACCCCCGTCGATAACATTTGGTTGGCAACGGTGAGACGTTTACATTTTGGGGCAGACGACGAAATTAATAGTAAAGCAAAAAAAAAAAAAAAAACTGCGAAAAATTTGCGGAAATTTTTGGGTCCTTTCTCTCTCTCTCTAAATGTCGAAATTGGGTAAATTTGGGGAAAAAGCAGCGAGTTAGCTATTAATTACCACAATTATAAGTGTTAAATTCATTAAATTATTTACTGTGCAAGGAAAAAAAAGAAAATTATTTTTTTTGTTGAAAAGAATAAAGTTTTTTTTGATTATTTAGCATAAAATTCAAGTTCACATGTATATATATAGGTAACGATGTTAAACGTATCGTTTTACCAGCTATTAAATTATTTATAAAAACAAACAGTATACATTAGTAGTGATTAGCAATACTGTGTCGCGTGGCTGTCGTACGTTAACATGTACTCATACTTGTTTTAATTATGTACTCATACTGGTTTTGTTCAGATGTATAACAGTGTATTTTGCAGACACACACAATTTCAAAGAATGATAATGAATTGTACATATAAAAATTAATAATTGAGAAATTAATGTTTTCTTGTTTTGGGAATAATTAAATGTATAATTTTTTTTTTAACTAGCAGATATCGGTTTTGCAAGACAATTTATTATAACAGGAAAGAAAAAGAGGAGAACTATGTCTTTTAGTTGGGGTAATTAATAGATGAAAAATTCACAATCGTTGCATAATTTAAAATAAAAACATTTCTTTTATTTTTATTTTTTTTTGTTTTTATTTTTATTTTTTTTGCGTGTCTAGACGGAAGTGTTTTTTCTGCTTATATGAATTAATATTTTTAAGGGGTATCGCTCAATATTATTAAGGGGGTATTTTTATAATAAGGAGGACGAGTAGTACAAATATTTTTGTTGCGTTTAATTGGGTGAAACTAGTAAAGTATCATGGGAAACGGGGAGGAGTCATCCGCAGCCGCTGCAGGACAACAACGTCCAGGGTTGTCACAATCACGCCCAACCACACCACGATTAGAAACCCCAAACGTAGTCGTTGAAATGCCAAGGTTCAGTTTAGGGGCTTTTGCTAGCAATATCGAACCATTCTCGGGAAAGGAAAATGTTAGGGAATACATCGAACGTCTGGAAGCCCGAGCGAAATTGGACAGCCTGGCGAAAGATCAGATATTAAAAGTTCTGAAATGTCGGTTGGTAGGCGAAGCATACCAGTTCTATCGTAGTGAGGAGATACTCTGCGATGAGGGAACCGACTACGATACGTTTAAAAATAGACTGATTGCCAGATTCACACCGTTAAAAATTCCGGGGGCCGCTCAGTACAAGCTCTCCCAAACCTGCCAAAGGGCTACAGAAAGCGTGAGGCAATTCGCTACACGGTTAAAAACCATCGGGCAGGAGACGCTAGAGGAAGACTTACGAACCGCAACGAGAGAACAAAAAGAGGGTATCAGACGAAAGAACCAAGATTTGATTATTTCTCAATTTAAACTCGGGCTCAAACGAGAAATAACAAAAAATATAGGAATATTATTTATGAGGGAAACCAATCTCACAATTGAAAAAGCCATAGAGTTAGCTGAATTCGAAGAATTGAACCAAGCCATGGTTCAAAATACACGAAATTTGGGGAACACGTTGTATATCTCGAGCAGTCCACAGGAGTATTCGCGAAGAAGCGACAATACACGGCGTCAAAGCAGAAACGGGTCGTCAGAATCACGCACTGGGCAAAATACTAGGAGGAGCAACGCCGGGTTCACACGACAACCTAACTCGTCGAATTCAGGTCAATGTTTCAATTGCTATGGTTACGGGCACTTCGCAAGTCAATGCCAATCAGAAACGGTGTGCCGGAGATGTCGAACGAGCGGTCATAGAGAAACCCGATGTCCACGATCAAGCTTCAACAGAAGTAACCAACATAGGGAGTATCGCCAAGTGGACCAACAACCATCACCGCGGACCTCCACCTACACAACCTGGAGGCGAAATGGGAATAATGACGCACCGAATTTAAACGAGCCAGCTGCCCCGAACGCTCCCCAGTTCGAGGCACTGTCCGGGAACCGACAATAACAGTACCACATATAAACAGCACCGGGTCCGGACATTCACCATGTACCATTAATGCGAAAATAAGGGAATGAAGATATTAAACTAATGGTGGATACGGGCTCCGTCCTGTCAATACTGAAATATGACGTACTAAGGGGGATGGAACTACAACTACAACCGGAATTACAAACTCTTAATTTAACTGGAGTTACAGGACACGAGTTACAAATTTATGGGACTACTAATGTCGACTTGAAGATGGGGAACGTAAAACTACGTACTACTTTTGTTGTATGTGATTTGCCACTCGCCGTCGACGGACTGTTGGGAAGAAATTTTATGTATGAAAATCAGGTCAGCATCGATTTCATGAGTGGAGACATGTATTTGCCGAGATACAATCTGCGAATACCATTGTCGGGACAAATGGACTATGTGTGCGATGTAGAAGATACTTGCCAAAATTATGAAGCTGTAGGGGGCAACAATTTTACGAGGGACCGCACCACAGAGGCGGACAACAAAAATATGGGGGGCCGTCCTACATAGACGGACAACAATTTTACGAGGGGCCGCACCACAGAGGCGGACAACAAAAATATGGGGGGCCGTCCTACAGAGACGGACAACAATTTCACGAGGGACCGCACCACAGAGGCGGACAACAAAAATATGGGGGCCGTCCTACAGAGACGGACAACAATTTCACGAGGGACCGTATCACAGAGGCGGACAACAAAAATATGGGGGGTCGTCCTACAGAGACGGACAACAATTTCACGAGGGACCGCACCACAGAGGTGGACAACAAAAATATGGGGGGCCGTCCTACAGTGACGGACAACAATTTCACGAGGAACCGCACCACAGAGGCGGACAAAAAAAATATGGGGGGTCGTTCTACAGAGACGGACAACAATTTTACGAGGGACCGCACCACAGAGGCGGACAACAAAAATATGGGGGGCCGTCCTACAGAGACGAACGACAAATATACGGGTGATGTTAGGGTATATACTGCAGCGAGGGGAAAGAGAAATAATAGGAGAAACAATTCAAATTGGGAAGCTGCCAACATTGGGAATATTATTACAAGAATGTTAGGGAACACAAATGAAGTTTTTTCTGAAGAATCCTCGAACAACTATCTTCGGTCTCCAGCGTTTGGAAATTCACGGAAGGCGCCAACAAGGGACAACTCAACGTTACGGTCGCTGCGGCCACAGTCGACCGATAACAAGGAAACGGAGTCTGACCGACTCCCTATCCAATTGAAACATGACGTGGAGATTCCTGCACGATCCAAGTGTGTTACCATTGGAGTACAGCGTGGATTCCAGCCAGGGACGGAGATCATAATCGAGCCGTCAGAAATATATATACATGGGATTATGGCAGCAAGGGTATTAAGCAAAGTCAGTCATGATGGGGAAATTCAAGTACGTTTATTAAATGTCATGGATTGAATGTATAAAAGCTATGGATTTCAGTTCAAGAAGGAGCAATCGGCAACGCAAGACGCCGACCTTCTTGTTTACATCAACACTAAATTTATGTATGTGGAACAGGCGTACAAGCGGGCCATGCAGGATCTCTATGTCAACATGGTATACCGCAGCTGCCTCCTCCACCGAGAGACATTGAAGAACCGGCTTACCTTAGCCCCATTATCGGCGAATGCCGTCAGCATATTGCTGAAAAATCATCCAGGGTATGTAGGAAGAGTCCTCGGGGAAGTTATATATATATAATGCAGTGCGTACCAAAGCCAGTCGAGGTTCGACGGACATCGGAGTGTTACAACGAGTTACCCGTGCGGGTAAACAACGAATCACTCTTCATGGCACTAATTACTCACATATTGCAGGAATATGGAGAACAAATTGGATGCTCGCACTTAACGCCGCCACTCTATCACGTCGACAATCAGTGGGTCGGATTCAGTCCGACACCACAGATACAACCTCACCCACAAGTGACAGAAGCAGCAGAGGAGCCGCAGCTGAAGTTCCAACCAATACAACGGTTAGGCACGGGGGGTATATACACAGCCCAAGAAATACGAGAGGCCCAGAGAACATTAATTTTCGGTTCCGAGCGACGCGCTGTCACCAACATCATAGCCAGAAAAATAATCGGGCTGGAGACAGACGCCCAAGGGTTCAACACAGTCAAAATGTTCAACGAAGCGGAAGTTAAACAATTAGCGCACAGTGCGTTCCGTCAAATTTGGGGGTGGTTCACAAATTTTGGCCTTCTGATGTCGGGGATGATGGGGTTCTACTTAATCATACGGTTGATTAAATTCATGATTGGAACGATCCTAAATGGACTATCGCTCTACCATACCTTCGGCTGGAGTTACAGGCTAATTGCGAGTCTCTGGAGCACGCTCACCCTATGGGTACTACATCAGGAGCATAGAGGAGCCGGCAAGAAGCAACCCGAGGGAGGCATAGCAGACATAGAGAATGGACATACAAACCAAAGTGAGTGCGAGAGTGAAAGTGGGAGTCAGGAAGAACCTAATAAAACGCATCCATACAATTTAATACATAACTCTAAAAAATAAATACATTCATAAAGTAAATAAAAAATAACTAACTTAAAATAAATACATTGTCATATAAACACATTGTAATAATATACATACTTAATACCTGAAACTAATTTTAAAATCAGTCCTTAGTTTTGTATGCTGGTAAATGTATTTTGTTCTTATATAACTTTAACATTGAATTTTCGAATATACATAACGTAAATTTTAAAAAATGCTCCGAGAAAAATCAAGTAAACGTTTGTTGATGAAGTTGTGGATCGAAAATAATCAAGATTTTACTTTTATTGGTGCTGACTCTATTAAATGTTTCATTTGTGACATTGTTTTAACACCGGAGAAAAAAAGTTAGATTACCTGAGTAATTTTGTAAGAAATTGTATATTAAATTTAGTCAGGAAGACTAATTTTTACGAATTCATTTTATGTATCAGATCAATATTAAAAATAATAAATGATAAATTGATGATGATATATATTTCCCATCATTACATACATATTAATATGATATAAATCAATCCATGAATAAGCAGTTTAATACATAACTCTAAAAAATAAATACATTCATAAAGTAAATGAAAAATAACCAACTTAAAATAAATACATTGTCATATAAACACATTATAATAATATACGTACTTAATACTTGAAAATAATTTTAAAATCAGTCCTTCTTAGTTTTGTATGCTGGTAAATGTATTTTGTTCTTATATAACTTTAATATTGAATTTTCGAATATACATAACGTAAATTTTAAAAAATGCTCCGAGAAAAATCAAGTAAACGTTTGTTGATGAAGTTGTGGATCGAAAATAATCAAGATTTTACTTTTATTGGTGCTGACTCTATTAAATGTTTCATTTGTGACATTGTTTTAACACCGGAGAAAAAAAGTGATTTTGATGAACATATCAAAACTAAAAATCATCAAGACAAAACATTTGGAACATCATCTCGTTCCGATACGGACTTTTTTTTAAATTAGCAAAAGCATTTATTGTCAGTGATATACCTTTAAAAAACTTAGCAAACCCGTATCTTCGAGAATCTTTAGAAGAATTTTGCAATACAAAAATTCCTGACGCTTCAACGCTAAGTAAATATTACGTTGATAAAGTTTATAATGAAACCACTCAAAATATACAGGAAGACATTGGGAATAATTCCATTTATATTAGTTTAGATGAGACTACAAATGTGCAAAACACATTGCCAATTTCATAGTAGGTGTTCTGAAGCGAGAAAAATCTAAATCACATTTATTGAGTTCCAAAGAAATTGAACATTGTAAAAGTGACATAATTGTGAACTTTACAAACGATTCACTCACTTTCTATTCTAAGGAAGGGTACTAAAGACGAAGAATATAAAAACAGGGTAGGTGTGTTTTTAAGTGATGTTGCTCCTTATAGAAATACTTAGGAATTTTTACAAAAATATAATACATTACACCTGCTTAGCGCATGCATTAAAGAGGGCAGCGGAACAAATAAGATCGAATTTCCCATTGTTAACCGATTAATCTCTTGTGTTAAAAAAATATTTCTTAAGGCGCCTCAACGAATTTTGTTTTTTAAAGAACAATTATCTAATATACCATTACCTCCAGAGCATTACGCGAAAAGGTTTGATCAATTAAAAGCAGTTATTATGCAATTTAACTCAGATGATTCAGTATAGATTATTGTAGGTGGCCTGATGGCCTAAGCCCACCAACTAAACGTTGCTGATATGACGGTCGAATTCAAACCGGCAGTCGTGGTCTGAGCCTCTTGAGATAAACATTTGAGTGTATCATTCTGACAAATAAACTGTTAATTTTTTCTAAATATTGTTTTTTTTAAATTTAAATAAAACCCGCTCGACCCATCCTACAACTCAGAAGTGGGATGTAAAAGGATAGTGAGTGATAGTGAAGGATTTTAAAGGGACAATAAGGACGAAATTAACGGGAATAAATCGAAAAAGTGAAGTGTTTTTTTGAAAACATCAACGGACATTTTCTTAAAAACAAGGAACCAAGTGCTGTGTGTTGTTTACTTGTGTTCATGAATACAGGTTGCTCCAACGGTCGTGAATTGGTTCGTGTGCGACGTAGTAAGGCATATTATGTGAATAACGCGTGTGATAGAGAGGACAGACAGTGCCGACTCGTTGTTGAGTGAGCTTATACAATATATTGTATCTAGTCGTCAACGTCTTTGTATGTATATGTGAGCAGCGTGGCTCTACATATGTAGCGGTTCGTTCGATTCGTTTGTTGTTGATTTGAACTACCGTGCGTTGCATCGTTTGAATGCGTATAAGGAGTGGACAATCAGGTGAACTACCGTGCGTCTACGTGACAACTCGTCATAGGGAATAGCATTATTTTTGTAATAAAATTTTGTGGTAAAATTTTGGATTGAATTGTTTATTGCAACAGGTTGCAACTAAACACAATCGTCAAGATGAATTTGGAAAATTCTGGTGAAAATTCTAATAGTCATGGCAATGGAAATGCATCGTCCATGCCAAGTTCTACAAACGGAGTTGTAAATTTAGAAACAATAGTTCAGCAAATGAGTATTATGCTGCAAACACTTTTGCGTAAGGATGAGGAATTAAACCAATTACGTGCACAGAATGAAAATCTCGTCTCAGGTCGAAATAGTCCCTCATCAGAAAATGGAGGAAACATCAAAATACCGTATCATGAAATTGGTTCACAAATACCATTTTTCGGGAAAAAGGAAATTCCAATCGATGTCGAAAACTGGATTAAAAGAGTTGAAGACATCCGAATAATTTACGATATACCAGATCAAGTTATACTTATTTTAGCGACGAATAAGCTGGCAGGGAACGCTCGAAGATGGTATGACACGTCAAAAAATCTACACTTAAAATCATGGGATGAATTGAAAGCCGATCTTAGAGATATGTTTGCAAATTACGAAGATACTGTAACTATAATGGACCAGATCCGTAATCGTAAATGGAAAAAGGGAGAAAATGTAGAAGATTATTTTCAGGACAAAGTATGTCTTGCGAATAAGGCTAACCTTTCTGAAACTGAAACGATAACTCACATAATTCGTGGAATTGATAATTTCACAATACGTACTCAATTAACTATAGTTGGATTTAACAATTTAAAGGATCTTTTATGTACGTTGAAGGCAGTATCAAGAGAAATTCATTGTTCAGGTGAAAACAGAAACGAAAACCGAAATCATAGTCACTTGAAAACCCAATACGAAAATTGCAATCGTCGAGGACACACCAAGGAACAGTGCTTTAAGCCAAACGTTAAAGATTTAACTTGTTATAACTGCAAAAAAGTCGGACACATTTCGAGAAACTGCACTGAAAAGAAGCCAATCGATAAACGTGTGAATGTTTCAACCATATCAACGGAAAATTTGTCAAAATATCATAAAAGAATAGAAATCAAAGGGCATTTATGGACAGCTTTGATAGACACGGGAAGCAAAGTTAACCTGATCAAAGACTCTGCTGTTAAATTGTTGAATTTGGAAACAAACCCCGAAAAACGAACTTTAATTTGGCTTAATCAATCGAAAGTAAATTGTACATCAGCCACGAAATTTAAAATGATTTTGGACGACAAACATTTTGAAGTTGATGCTATCGTAGTACCAGACAATTCAATG
Source organism: Brachynemurus nebulosus (assembly GCA_035578155.1). Classification (NCBI taxonomy): domain Eukaryota; kingdom Metazoa; phylum Arthropoda; class Insecta; order Neuroptera; family Myrmeleontidae; genus Brachynemurus; species Brachynemurus nebulosus. Next base: position 9,735,686 of record JAPWDM010000007.1, read on the forward strand.
GAATCAACTGTCATATTGGGAAGAGAATTTTTGGATAACGTAGAATGGCAATCTACTGGAGAAGAAGTGGTTTTCCAATCAAAATCAGCAGATCAACCAGATGAAGAATTTGAATTATTGAATATTTGTGTCGAAACCGAAGATGAAATCGGAGAATTAAATATAAATCAGCGTCTACCAGTCCAACTTCAGCAAGATGTTTCGAGTAAAATTAGAGAAACTTTTTCTAATACCATTACTGAAGTTTCTAATATGGAAGATTTGACCAAAAGTGCTAACAATGTTCAAATGAAGATTCAGTTGAAGACGGATAAACTCATTTTAAGTCCGCCGCGTCGATTATCACAGTTCGAAGAGAAAACTTCGGATAGCGATCCAACTTACTTAAAGGTGATGTTGAGTCAGGAAAAGGATCCAGAAATAAGGGAAATCAAGAAGAAATTGGAAAATGGCGAAAAAATGGATTTTACTTTGGTTAATGGAAAATTAATGAGGAAAAGAAGCAGTGATTTACTATTCGTTGTTCCTAGAGCGTTGCGAAAGGAGATTGTTATGCAAGTCCACAATAGTATAGCGCATCTTGGAGTGGATAAAACATTAGAAGAACTGAGAAGATTTTACTATTTTCGAAATATGCGGAAATATACTCAAAGATGTTTAAAAGATTGCGTTAAATGCATTGAACATAACCATATTGCAAATCGGGAAGGATACTTACACTGCATCGATAAGGGAATGGAACCATGGAACACAATTCATGTCGATCATTTGGGGCCGTTGCAGAAGGGCACAGGAGGTTATCTCCATATTCTAAGTATCGTGGATGGATTTACCAAATTTATATTCTTGGAGCCAGTCAAGACTACAAAATCCGAAGAAACTATACGGAGATTGGATTCGATTTTTAAGATATTTGGCTACCCTAAACGAATTATCAGCGATAGAGGAAGTTGTTTTACCAGTGGTACATTTGAGCAATATTGTTCAGAGCGTGGCATTATTCTTGTTCGAGTTGCCGTACAAACGCCAAGAGCAAATGGACAGGTGGAAATCTATAACAAAACAATTATGCCTGCAATTTTGAAAATGGATAAGCCAGAGAAGTGGCCTACTCAATTACCAATGATTCAGCGATCAATAAATCGTACGAAAAATCGAAGTACAGGTGCAACCGCCAGTGAATTAATGTTTGGATTCCGAATTAGGGACAAAGAAGCCGAACCATTGTCTGAAATAATTGATGAAGACAGACAACTTGAGAGTTTTTCTGAAAAACGACGTAGTTTACGAAGTTATGCATCGCAAAACATTAAGCAATCTCAAGAACGAAACAAAGAAAGATACGACAAACGAAGAGTTTCGCCTAAATTATACTCAGAGGGAGATTATGTTATGATTCGACGTACAAATGCCCCAGGCGTTCCGAAGATGGCGTCAAAATACGTTGGCCCGTACATTGTTAAAAAGGTACTCGACAAAGACAGGTATGTTATTTCTGACATTCCAGGTTGTCCAGTAACCCAGAAGCCGTACGAAGGAATTCTATCACCGGAGCGGATGAAACCGTGGGTGAATGTGGGAAATTCAGGTACAGAAAACTCGGAGAATTCAGAAAACGAAGAGGACGTGGACAGTCCGGAAGAAAAGGAAAATGCGGACAATTCGGAAGAAGGAGAATACGCAATCGATCCAGGAGAAGAGGAAGTTCCGGAACAGGACGAAACGTCACCTGATCCCAATGGTGCAGGTGTTGAGGACAACACCCCGCAGGATGGCCGAACTGTAGGTGGCCTGATGGCCTAAGCCCACCAACTAAACGTTGCTGATATGACGGTCGAATTCAAACCGGCAGTCGCGGTCTGAGCCTCTTGAGATAAACATTTGAGTGTATCATTCTGACAAATAAACTGTTAATTTTTTCTAAATATTGTTTTTTTTAAATTTAAATAAAACCCGCTCGACCCATCCTACATTATGGAAGCTAAAAATTTGTTCCAAATCGATCAGCTGAAAAATCAAGTAACACTTATAAAAGAAAAATTTAAAATTATTAGTAATGAGATAAAACAATTAGAATATTCCCAAATGACATTAAATTATTCACTTTCGGTGTTTGACCAAGTGGAAAGTATTTTAAATAATTTTAACGACGAAGTATTTTTGAAAATAATAAATAAACTAAATTTTATTTTATAAAAAAAATATTGGATAAGTGTACTAAAAAAATTAACTATTTTTTAATAAAAAAAGTGTAGTGAATGTCCAATAGACGAAAATTTGGCAAAATGGTTTTTGTATTGTCCAGTAACAGTGGTGGATGTAGAACGATCATTTTCTTTATTTAAAAATATATTGCAGTTGACGAAGAAACTCTCTTGTTCAACATCAAATCACCATACAAAATTTTAAAAGTTCATCGACTATCTCGTCGTGTACAAAATCCCGACAAAACAATAACATATACTCCAACCGCATCTTCGGTTATAGCCTTTGAAGGCAATAAGCTACCTGACTCAGTACCCATTTATTGCCACAGATCAGTAGAACTTTATACTTTCCCCGTTACCCAATGTTTTAATTGCTTACGCTTTGGCCATACCACAACCCTCTGTAAAAGTTCTCCTCATTGCTGGCATTGTACTGAAACACATTCCTCCAATTCTTGCCCTAATGCGTCCTCTCCACAGAAAAAATTTGTTCACTGTGAAGGAAGTCACTCCCCTCGCTCCTGTGATTGCCCAGAATTTTCCCGTCAAACGGCTATAAAACGCCTAATGGCTACTGAAAGTATTACTTTCCATGAAGCGTCGGCACTTGTGCCAAAAATCAATAGACCCCAAACATTCAATTCTTTAGCCACCCTTCAAAGTTTTTCTGGTTTTTCTCAAAATACCACTCAAAACCTAACTCAGTCATATTCGCAGTCTGTCCGACCCTCGGCTTCTAAAAAACGCAAAGCTCCTCTTACATCATCTCAAACTTCCTTCTATAACTCTCCAATTTCGGGATAAAATATTATCTGAGTGGTATTGTTATTGGAGCGATATTAGAGCGAGAGCGTACCGCGACTGATATCGGAGTGATATCGGAGCGATGATGTGAATACACTCATTGTTTTTTGTCTAAGAATATTTTATCGAATCGGGAGCGTAGCGATATCGTACCGAGAGCGGAGCGTTGATGTAAATTGGGCCTTAAGGTATCTAATGAAAAAATAATCTTTAATTAGAAATTCGATTAATAAAGCCATATCATAGCGAAAAACCCCTTCTAAAACATCATGCATTAGATCGCATGCAACATTTGTTGTAACATGAAAATAATTTAGTTCGTTCCAAATACATTTTTCCTTCACACCGTTTGCAACTAAAGATACATCATTACTGTAAGTATCTATCGTACGTACATTCTCTGCACGTTCCTTAAAAAAAATTTAAATTTCACTTTTATCACACGTCTGCAAGGGTAATTACTATTAAAACTTTCTGTAAAACCAAGAATAGAATGCAGTCCTAGATTATCACCTAAAATTAGTGACACAGTAAAATATACTTTTACTGTACTATTTGCCGTTTTTACTAAAACACCCTCATTTTCTAAAACGAGGGTTTCTAAACTGGGTGGCGCGCCCTCCTGGGGGGGCGTGAGGACATGTTAGGGGAGCGCGAGACAAGTTGAACATTAAATTAAATTTAAGTAGTCTTTCTAAAATTCTAAATTAACCATGATGTTTAGAAAATTGAAACAAACCACTGTAAAGTAACATATGACTTTACTATGTAAACTTGAAATCAAAAGCTTGAAAGAATCGAATGTGCGCCGTTCAATGTGGCAACAGCGCGTATTTGGCAACCGAGCGTTTCCAAGCACTGCCTCCCTCCTTCCCTCCCACCACCAGACGCGGGCCTGCTAACCAGTTGTGACTCAGTGTTTGAGATACCTCGGCCTAGCGTGCATGTATTCTTGCATTATAAGTGTTCATGTGTTGTGAGATTTTAATTATCGTAGTTGACTTTCAGTATAGCGTGATTTGAGTGAGAGAAGATATTGTAGTCAAGATGAGCTCAGCAAAGAAACGCAAATATAATGATGATTATATCAAATACGGGTTTATTTTTATGCTTAAAGATAATGTCGAACACCCTCAGTGTGTAATTTGCTAATCGTCTTGAAAGACATTTGTCATCCAAACATAACTCTTTTAAGGACAAACCAAAGGAATTTTTTGCTACAAAATCTGAAAATTTAAAACGCATGAAGTTGGATAATACTGTTTTTACTGCTCAGTCATCTGAAAAAGTGCTTGAAGCTTGATATGAGCTATCACTTCTTATTGCTAAGGAAAAGAAGAGCCATATTATTGGAGAGACGCTTGTTAAACCGTGTCTGTTAAAGGCAGCTGATATTATTCGTGGAGCACAGAGTAAACAAAAGTTATTTCAAATACCTCTTTCTGACAACACGGTGAAACGTCGCATTGAGGATATGACCGAAGACCTACAAAACCAGGTAGTTGATACAGTAAAACAATCGCCATTTTTTGCTATTCAGCTAGACGAGAGTACAGACATAGCACAATGTTCTCAGTTAATTGTTTATGTTCGGTATATTGAAAACTAAATAATGAAAGACGAGCTACTCTTTTCTACAGAGTTGGAGACCACGACAAAAGCTATTGATGTTATGAAAGCAGTGTATTAAAGCCTTGGTAGCAAAAACTCTTCCAAATGAACTCAATGCTGTCTTAAAGTTGCGTATTAAAGTAGTGAATTACATAAAAAACAGTGCGTTGAATACTCGACTGTTTAAAATTCTTTGTGAAGATTTAGGAAGTGATCACAAAACACTGCTATTTCATAGAGAAGTACGATGGCTCTCAAAAGGAAACATGTTTGCAAGATTATTTGAGCTTCGAGATGAAGTAATCACCTTCTTGGAACATCAAAAGCAAAATGAACTAAGCGTGGCCTTCATATAAAACCGTGTGCCCAAGTAATGTTGGCTTATTTGTCAGATATCTTTGACTCGTTGAATATCCTTAACCTAAAACTGCAGGGTGGAGACTCAAATATAGTTACTCATCGTGATGCGATCAAGATGTATATTGAGAAATTGCAACTTTGGAGGCATAAAATATCAGCAAACCCCTGCAGTTATTCAAATTTCCCTAAAGTAGAGTCAATCTCCGAAGAGACACGCTTCAAGGACATTTATGAAGGATAAAGTTTGAAAATCCAAATAGCAAACCATTTGGAGAGCCTAATTGAAGAGTTCCAGAAATACTTCCCAAACACTTGTGACGATAGTATTTACAGAATGTCAACTGACCCATTCCATGTCAACATAGACTCCTTGCCTGAATCACTTCAAGAAGATGCTTTGAAAATAAAACATGATTCCTCTGCCAAATGCAACTTTGATATAATGGATAAACCTTCATTTTGGTTAAAATATTTCAAAGTGTATAATCTGACCACGCCAAGTGAAAAGTCGGTATAATAAAACTTTTCAAAGGATTTGTACTGATAAATACTTAATTTTGAAGTACAGCCACATTCAAAAATTATAAAATAAAAAACTCACCCATTGATTTGAGAATCGTATTTTTACCATAGAGATAGTATACGCGATGTAGAGTATGTAGAGTAGGCAACTCCTATGCAGCACTGTAAGTGGTGGTTATGGATGGAGAAAAAAAGATGGAAAATATCTGTACTGTTTTTATTTTTGTTTCATGACGCATGCGCATTAGTAGACTTTATATGGTGCATAATTTAAATTAACTGCGTACATAGTTCAAAATAAAAAGAGATAGAAACTGTACAGTTATTTTTTATTTATTTTTAGCAACTCATTTCTGATAGCTTGCCTACTCTATTGTATTATCTCTATGATTTTTACTGTCTAATTCATCTTAATTTTTTGAATCAAAGCCCTCTGGTTTGTAACGATGCAAGCTTCGTTAGTTAATGTTAGGCTAACAAAATTTTACAACAAAGATATATGTTCGGCTTTACATATAGTGTTTTTAAACTAAGCTCATGAATAACATTTTTTGTTTTATCCCAATTTACTCGTCTTTCCCTGATTCAGCCCAGTTTACGGTATACAAACAAACTCATTCTATGTCTAGACCAAGTCCTGAGCGTATGCATAAAAAAATGTGGATAGCAGTGTGTCAGGAGTGTGTCAGATACCGCTTAAGGCATTTAGTTGGTCGGTGTTGGTCGGTGAATGCACAACGTTTGTTATGTATTGTTAAGACCATTATTGCTTGAAATAGACGTTGTTCTGTCCGTTAATACGTGTTATGTAGTTGTATGTGTGTGTATACTCACAGTATACTCACACAGAAGCAAACATCAAACCCACACCACTACAAACAGTGTGTACCTACACCACATAGTGGTGGGAAGTGGAGGGGATTTTTTGTCTACGTAGGTATCAGTAGTACAGAGATAGCAAGTTAGTTCCTGATTATTCTGTGATCTAGGCACTATATGTGCCTTATGCCGTATAACAGTAACTGGTACATTAATTATCAAAATAGTGTATTGCTTGGGTGTTTCGTCATAATCTCTTATAACCGTTAACGTGTTAAACGTTAAAAGTTTTATTACCCTCACTTTTTTCTAATCGTGGTCGCACTATATCCTGGTGTATCACGGGAAGCTCTTCGTTTATATTTGCCTTTTTCAAGCACCTATTTGTGCGAAAAAGCATTTTCAACACTTGTGACAATTAAAACAAAGTATGGGAATAAACTTGATGTTGCTAGTGACTTGCGTTGTGCACTGACTAAAACTCAGCAACGAATAGGCATACTAGTAAGAAACTAACCAACCTAATCTATTTTTCTCTTATTAATAATTTTTGTATTTTATGAAAACTGATATTGTTGTACCTTATGGCAGTATAAATAAATGTTTTGTTTTCAATGTAATACTTATTTGTTTTTGTTTTGTTCCTAGGCCCACACAATTTATTGTTAGGGGGGGAGCGAGAAGCTTTCATTTCAACAAAAGGGGCTTGAGGAGAGATTTGCTCACGTGCCGCACACAAAGTGAGCCAGATAAGGGAGGGTACATGGCAAGGATGCACGCCATATGGTGCCAGATGCATCCCGAACACTCAAATTTAACGCCACAAAATCTGCGTGACCATGTAGCCCGAATCATTAAATTAAACATACTTACCGGACATGACTATAATCGAGAAGCTCGCGAAGAAGCTAGGGTTGCTGAAACTGCGGTGGTGGAAGTTGAACAGGATTCTGCGGTCAATGGTGAGAGCTTGGCCAATATTAACATCACAGGGCAGGATCAACCGGTAACTCATGGTGACAGCATAGTTACTGAGGCACAGACGGACTTGTTAAATCAAGCCAACACAAATACTGTGCTAGAGTCTAACACCAGAACAAGTTCAACTCCCACACAGAATGATGCCGATCTAAATAAATCCCTTTCTGTCTCAGACAATTTAAGAAAACAGTTTCGCGATCTTCTCGATACCGATTTAGACTTTGACAAACGACCACGTTCCAAACACCGACGAACGTATGTAAAGGGCGAACAACTGACCCTACTAAACGAAATTTTGGACGATCATCTATCCCCATCCAGTGATTTCACCGACGTCGACAATGCAGTATATGCAGCGATGCGTGTCCTGATCCTATGTACTAAGCAGCAAAAGACTGCAGAGGAGAAGCCACGTATCCGTATTAAACAAATTGACACCAAGGTGAGGGCACTACGACAGCTGGTATCGCGTATCCAATGTGTGATAGAATATATTCAGACCAACAGGCGTTTTACGCAAAAGGTACGGGCTTTTGCCAGAGTACTAAGGTACCGCTATCACACAATCAATTTGGGCAATCTGCTGACCATCAAACAGACACATTTAGATAAGATGCGCGCATTGGCCCTGGCCAAGAAGAAATTAGCCAGGCGTGAACGGTGCATTCGGGAAAATAATATCTTTAAATCGAACCCTTCACGCCTGTTTGCACCAAAAAACCCTGTCGTGGAGCAACCGCCGACGGTCGACGCAATAGAAGATTATTGGCGGGGGATATATGAGACGACTAAACAGACTGACTTGGACTGTATTCCCATCAGCCAGTTTAGATGGTACTGCAAACAACAGCAGGACAAAGTGCCATCTCATACCATTATACCATCTATTGATAAAGAGGAAGTCGAACTTGCTTTCAAAGGCAAGAAGAACTATTCGGCTCCGGGCATTGATGGAATAACGAATTTTTGGTGGAAAAAGTTCACTAGTACCGACCGCCACCTTGCCCGTATATTTTCAAATTGGTTATTTAACTGTGAGCCAATACCATCGTGGCTCGCTGAGGGAAGAACGGTTCTAATACCGAAAAAAGGAGACCTATCACAACCACAGAACTACAGACGGATAACGTGCCTGAACACTGTGTATAAAGCGTTCACTTCCATTCTATACGAACGCATCTTGAAGGCGATTGAACTCCAGTGTGGAGTTCGATCTATGAACAACGAGGTTCAAAAAGGGGAATGTCGGGTTGCAAAGACAACTTGCTGGTCGACAGGTGTATCTGTCAGGACGCTAGACAGCACAAACGCAACTTAAGCATGGCCTGGGTGGACTATCGAAAAGCAACTGACACAACGTCACATGAGCTCATTATCTATTTGCTCCGTTGTCTGCGAGTCCATCCCGACATTATTAAATGTACTGAACACCTGTTGCCGCTCTGTAAAACAAGGTTCACAATAACATCCGGTGAACGCGTTGTGTCAACGGAGTTGGTGACATACAAACGAGGCGTATACCAAGGAGACAGCCTCAGCCCACTTTTTTTGCATCTCGTTGTTGCCTCTGTCAATCAGCCTGAGGGAGGAACCCGTCTACTTGTGTGGCCCGGTAGGAAACCGCGAGCATAAAGTCACAAATTTATTTTATATGGATGACTTAAAACTGTATGCTTCGTCAGAGAGTGATCTCAACTGCGCTCTAAAATTAACACACGAATACACGCACGCGATCGGTACGGAGTTCGGACTGGACAAATGCGCGGTGGTGCACTGTAAGCACGGTGTAGTTCCGAATTTTGATTCACACACCCAATTAGTGGATGGAAGCATCATAGAACATCTTGATGAAGGAGCGACCTATACGTACCTTGGTGTTGGCGAAAGTCATATCCAGGATGTGCGGAACATGAAGGCCGCCTTAAGTAGTAGATATAAGCGTCTTCCTCGACAAATTTGGAGTTCTAAATTGTCGGCAAAGAATAAGACCAGTGCTACAAATATGTTAGCCATACCCATCCTTTTATATACTTTTGGCTCAACTAAGTGGAATGTGAATGAATTGGAGGAACTAGACCGAGACACGCGAAAAATAATGAACATCAACCGTAGTTAGCCATACCCATCCTTTTATATACTTTTGGCTCAATTAAGTGGAATGTGAATGAATTGGAGGAACTAGACCGAGACAGGCGAAAAGTAATGAACATCAACCGTAGTTGGCACCCACGCGCATCGACACAACGACTTTACCTCCCACGTGACCTAGGGGGTAGGGGGCTCCTGTCAATCGAATGTTTACATGATCGTATAGTCTTAGGTACAGCTTGTCGTGTACTTAACAGTTCAGACCCGCTTTTGCAACTCGTCAGGGATCACGAGCTTGCTGGCGTAGGCGCATTTTTATTCACAGCAACGCAATGTGCCGCCGATATCTTGGGCTTAGCCTTCGATCCGCGTAATCGCGACGATGATGACAACATTCTTTCACTATCACAGTCGCGCCAAAAGTCGGCAATCAAGAGAGCCGAGCAACAACATCTGCTCAATAAACATCGCGACAAAGTTCACCAGGGTATGTTCTACCGTCACCTTGACAACCTTGGCTTTTGGAGCGAACTCACTTGGGCTTTCTTGAGAGCGAATGGACTTAAAACGGAAACGGAGGGTTTTATCATGACGGCTCAAGATGGAGTGTGGAACACCTTAATACACCAAAAATATGTGATGGGTATTAAAGGGGTTTCGAATACCTCGTGTCGGGCATGCAAAGCATACCCGGAAACCTTAATACACCTGACTTCAGGTTGTTCTTATTATGCTAAATCCACCTATATCCATCGCCATAATGCTGCGTTGCGCGTGCTCTACTTGTATCTTCGCCATCATTACGAAGTTGACAAAACACCAGTTTTGCCCTACGATTGGTTCTCTTAATCCTGCTAAGAATACGTCTTTTGATAATGTCTGGTATAGAGTTATTTTTGATTTGATCACGCCTGGATTTGCTTCGTTTAGTTTTACGAAATTTACCAATGATGAAAGAATTTCAATGACTTGAGCATAAAATTCTTCCATTTTTTGGTTACTATTTTGTCTTAAATTATGCAAGTTTCTAATAAGGGTTCCTTTTATCGGCGTAATGAGATATAAGGTTATTTTTTATTGTTGGCCAATCTATTGGTGTTCCATACATATTTAACACCTCATTAGCTTCACCAACAGTTTTATTCCTTATTGGTCTTATCCACATCTTTCCGTAACTTTGACTCCAGTCCATACTAACACAACTTATTATTTCCTCTACATTTTCTATAAAATCGTACAAAGCTCTGGGGTTACCGTTGTATTCCGGTAAATTTTTGATTGGGTCTGGGATCTTAAATGCTTCTAATATTTGTGTAATTGCTGATAATTCAGTCATTTTGTTATTATGATTATTTTCAATTACTACCGAATTTGAATTTAAATTATTACTAATTAAACTAGGAGGTACGTTATGTATCGTATTCTGCGATACCAACGTTTTAAGCTCAACACCTGCGTTTACTGCGCCGTTTGTGTGAGGGATACTTGTCGAGTATGGTACAGGATTTGTATATTGTAATTTAGATTTAGGATCTTTAGGCATGGAAAAAGAAGCAGCAAATAACAAATGAACTATTTTACTCACAGTAAGCTGTAGATGTTCTTCTACATTGATACAGTTCGTCTCCGCGTCAAGAATTGAAATCCAAGTACTGGCGTTGAGTGAACCACTACACTTGATGTGCCCTCAAGTTTGAAGTACTGTTCTGATGAACCGTCAGTCAATAATTCACAATTCACAAACTTATACACCGTACTCGCGGATCCTACCGACTGCGCCAATTAACTTTGCGGGGTGCGCGAATTTAATAAAAAAATTTATTTATTACAAAACTTTATTACAACAATTAAAGTATTACAATAATGGTTTCGATTGTTACAATTCGCGTACTAAGTCCTGACAAGTATATCCAACAATCTCAGTTTCTCAATTCTTTATATAGTGTAAAAGTGCTGAGTTTGTTGGAGATACTTTTACATTCTAGAATATAAAAGAAACAATTTTATGATTTCTCACAGGAAATGCTGATATAGATTCACATGCACAGGAAATGTTGATACAAATGTACGTGAAGTTTCTTTAATATAGGATTACAAAAATTACAGAAATGCTAAATGTTGAAATTGCAATAATTGAAATATGATATCTGTGGAAGTGAAGAGAGTTTGGCTTGAGTCACGTATACGCTGACTCAGTGTGTGTTGTCGTTCTTATATTTTGTTTATTGTGTTTGGAATATGAATCTGTTCTGCAAAACAGAGAAGGAAATATGATGTTCATTCCAGGTGTTCATATTCCAAACAAAATAAAAAGCTATATATAGGTGTATATATATATATATATATATATATATATATATATATATATATATATATATATATATATATATATATATATACCTAACCTATGAACACCATATTTCCTTCTCTATTTTGCAGAACAGATTCATATTCCAAACACAATAAACAAAATATAACTATATATAATAACAAAACATACATTCAATTACAATAATTCTGTTATTTCATAAGGCATTTTACTAATTACAGTAAATGGTCTGATATTAGATACACCAACAGACGTGGCTCTCTCTCTGTGTATTTTATATCAAGCACTAGTATACAGGGTGTGACCAATGGAATATAACATAAGTACATAAGATTTTCAAAAATTATGTTAAGAAATAAATTTATTTCTACATGTTAAATATAAAACTTCCCAAAAAAACAAATAAAATCGCAATATAAAAAATATTTTAAGCAAAATAGGGGTTGAACAAGTTGAATAATGATTGCGCATCGATATATATTGCGTACTATGTCTACAGTTTTCATACACACTATGTATTATGCATTTATGTTTAATTTTACGTTCTCACAGTTCGACACATCATGTCAAATTATATCACCGGTAAACGCACTCTTGATACATACATATTGTCTCTTAATATTAAATAAACATTGCAAGTTTAATAAAATAATAAATAAATCACATCTCATATCATGTTTATGTTACTAGTAATAAAAATCATACTGTGCAATAAATATGTCAAATTTTTCGAATAAAAAGAATAAGAATGCTATTTTTTTATCTCTTTTCCGCAACGCGGTGTATTTTATGTTAGGCGTATCTTATGTTAGACTTTACCTGTAAATACTTTTTTATTTAGTTTAACATTGAACTTATTACATGCGTTCTCAATTTGTATATCTTCAGGTAAATTTTGATAAATTTTATAGCCTGTGTAATAGGGAGTCTTTTCAAAAAATCTTATTCTGTGTGCGAAACTGAATAAATTTTCATAGGTATCGCGTATCATATTACATTTTTCTTCGCTATTAAATAATTATTTTCTTTCATGTATGTTATTAATTCATACAGAAAGATACCATAAAAACTTAAAATTTCATTTTCTATAAATAAATACTTGCAAGATTCCCTTTTTGGGACCTTGAAAATTGTTCTTATTATCTTTTTCTGTATTATGAATGCTCGGTTTGATTCCGCAAATTTTCTCCATATTAATATTTCATAACCAAATAATTACAGTTGCTGTTTTAAATGAAAATGTCAGTGCCGTGTCTGTCAGTACCGCGTGAAAAAATAATTAATCAGTAATAAAATTTGATTTCAGTAATAAATCACAAGCTGATTTATCAGTATTTTTAAAAATATATTTGTTAGAACGTTATATAAAATCATTATACTTAGTTTTTCTTTTTTAGTGTAGAGTAAACCATAGTTATATTCTAAGTAAAACATAGTTATATATAGTTTTCATATTTCAGTGTAGAGTAAACCATAGTTATATTCTAAGTAAAACATATATAGTTAATTATATTCTAAGTAAAACATAGTTATATTTTAATTTACATGAACTGAAAATGACTCATTCACATAAGTTTATGTTTCAGAGAAGCTCGTAATATAGCTATATCTCACAAGATCTACTATCTAATATATTGAAAAAAGATAGTAGAAATTATAATAACTTTAATTTGACAAAATTTTATTTTTGGTATGAGTCACTTTCATTTAATATAAATTTGCGTTTGTTCATGATTCACATATTTTTTTAACACTCTAATCTGAAATAAAAATATATTCAGTTTCTTATATTGATTTTAGTACTGTCTGATCTATACATATTTCTACATTTTCGTTATATGATTGTCGTAATTTGAAATAGTTTGAAAAGTTTGTTACTCGGTTTAATATTACTTTTTCAAAAATCCAGACAGTATTGAAATTGGTATATAGTTATTAACCTTGTATCGATCATTTCGTTAAAAAGGAAGATTATTTTTATTATACAAAAATTAATGATTCATCCAGAAAGAAAAAACGAAAAGCCGAAATAAGACGACAGCGACTTTTAAATGAAAAGAGAAAAAAATCTATAAAATGATTACAAAAAATAAAAAGAAGAAATATGAATTAAAAATACATTCTTTAAAAAAAGTTTTAAGTACATTAGAAAAAAAGATTAATAAGTGATAACGAATTACTTGCCTTAAATAACAAGGTTAGTGAATTAATTCAACGGCAAATAATTAAAAGTAAAAATAATCTTTTAAGGAAACAATATTCGCCTGATTTACGTGTTTTGGCACTAACATTACACTTTTAATCACCAAAAGCGTACGATATGTGAAGGATATTCCTCACGTTCAAACAATAAAAAAATCAGGGTTGTAATGCTGAGCACGGATTTACGACGGAAGCCCTAAAAGCTTTGAAAATGGAAAGCGACGCCACTAATTACAAACTTCTAGGTAGTTAGTAATAGACGAAATAGCAATACTTATTCGTTAGTAGCATTACAGGTCGGCAACGAGCAAATTTAGTGCTTCAATTTAAAAAAAAAATGTACATGAAGCTGACATTGATACTGTGTCAGTTATCTACGACGAGTGTCCTGCAAACATTACTGTGATGGCAAAACTAGGGTGTTCCACTGATATTGGCAACTTTAAAAGCATCTTTCTACATCCATCAACAAAAGAAGACGTTTAGTATTTTTAGATCCATGCCACATGCTAAAGTTTGTGAGAATTAATTTAGAAAAGTCAAAAAAATTCATTGATGTATTCGGAAATATTATAGACTGACAGTATTTCGATGACCTACACAAAATATTAGAAAAAGAAAAGCTTAATTTATGTAATAAAGTCACAAAAAATCATATATTCTGAGCCATTATGTCCAGATGTCTGATTAATTCTATCAACGGGAGAATTTGTTGTTAAAATGGATATATTTCCTAAAGGAATACAATTACCGTTAAACGATTCCTTTAGTTCCATATGGACTAGTAATTTTTTATAAGCAGCTTTAAACTGTATAGTAGTAGGATTATTATTATATCCGAGATTGGCCCGTATGTTTCCGAAAAATAATTCGATATGATCCTGACTCAATTTAAATAGAGGCAAATAAAAAATTATTTGTTCTTTTTCAATTAAATTTGAATATAGAATCTTTGCGCTCTCTATACAAACACACAAACCTAAAAACCTTGTTTTTAGTCTCGTTTGCACTAAAAATTCATTTTGATTTTTTAAATTAATTAAATAATTTTGGAATTTTCAAGAAATTCCAGTATGTACAAATAATTATTTTTGTTTAATGGGGTTTTAAAACCTTTGGTGTAAATTTCTAGAATTTAATACATCGAATAAATTATTTATTATTCTAATGAAATCGATAGTAGAGTGATTCCGTTCTAACTGATTTTTTTACTAATAATTTTTGGATTTTAAAATTAATTTTTTTTTTATTTGTATATATGCATATTATTATTATTATAAATTATTGTAAAAATGAAAGTCTGAAAGGATTTCGCTACAACTTTAAAGTTTCGAAAATGACAATCAAATTTCAAATTTTTAAAAATAGTAAAAAAAAAAAAGAAATTCCAAAAACCCCTACATCGGACTAATTTTAATATTTAATAGTAGTTACAGGTAATTATGATAAATATTTCAAGTCAAACGGACTGAAAATATACTGGCAAAAAAAATATACTGAAACTGAAACTAATAATTAATATCTTGTAAAAAAGAAAAACTAAGTATAATGATTTTATATAACGTTCTAACAAATATATTTTTAAAAATACTGATAAATCAGCTTGTGATTTATTACTGAAATCAAATTTTATTACTGATTAATTATTTTTTCACGCGGTACTGACAGACACGATACTGACATTTTCATTTAAAACAGCAACTGTAATTATTTGGTTATGAATGTAATAATATCCATTCACTATATAATTAAGGCTAGTCATAAGTAGAAAAATTTATTACTTATGATACAAAAAATTCATAGTTGATAAAGTTTATCAACACCACGGTACTGACAAGTAAATTTATGACATACCTTTTTTAAAATTGAGTTCTAAAATGACACAAAATTTATTGCACTAATCCATCAACTTGATGTTTGTAAATATTACTTAGTTGACGTACTTTCAACATGGCTCATTAGCCGTTTCATTAATTTCGAGGTAGATGGCGCGCGAGTCATACAAATTCAAATTCAAAAATTCGTTTAAATCTAAGGACAAAAGTTATTGAGCCGGAGTTCAATGTTAAATTAATATATTGGGAAAAAATGTGTTAATTTTTTTAAATTTAATCATACTCATTAAGATTTATTAGGTAATTAGTTTGAATTGTATATTGCGACAAAAAAAAATAAACAATTTATATAAAAATTCTAGAAATGGACATGCCACGGTACTGACATTTAAGAGATAAATGTGTAAGTTTCCTTTGGATTGCAAGTTATACTTTACAAAAAAAGTGATGAAATATGTTCAAGAATATACAATAAACACAAAAATTTCATTAATAGATCGTTAATTAACGACCAGTGAGAGCAAACAGTACAGGACATAAAAAATCACAGTTAGAACGGAATCACCCAGTAGCAGATGCACCTTGGAATTGTGGCAGTTTTAAAATATCTTGGCAAAAATAAAGTGCATCTGCTACACTTTGACTCAAAAGTTGACTAGCATATTTTACTTTCATTATCTGATTTCTAAAATAAATATGCTGTTTTGTTAATTTATTACATAAATGTAATTTTTCTTCCTCTTGAATTTTGTGAAGTTTTACAAAATATTCCCAGTTAATGTGACATCTCCGTTTCTGTCAATGAACTGCTTCGATTTTTCCAAGGTATTTCTAACTAGTTTCAGCATGTGACACGGATCCAGAAATACGACGACATCTTTTTTCGTTGAAGGGTGTGGAAAAACAGTTTTTAAATTGTTGCTGTCGATAGAACAACCCAATTTCAACATCATGTTGATATTAGCAGGACAACCATCGAATGTAATAGATACGAAATAACGAGATTAACAAAAATAAAGGAAAGGGGAAATCGAAATTTTAACATTTTTAGAAGTATTTACATAAAATAAATTTAAAACACTTACAAAATAAGAAACACCAATAAATAAAAATAAACGTTATCAAATTTTTAGAAAAAATCTTAAATAAAAATAAAATCTTAATAAATTAAAATTATTAAGATAATTACATAAAGTCCGGACCTGCCATTTTTACTTTTACATATAACAACATTGACAGAATTGACGTTTAAGACAACATGGCGTACCAAAAATGTAATATTTTGAAAGAAAAAAAAATTACTTACACGTGGTAACTTGTGCCATCATCCGCCTTCGTAACATTTATACTCCTATTACGGCACACACAACCATTTTTGAACAAAAAATGTAAAAAAAAAAACAACAAAATTGTAAACGTTAGCACTGATGTACACGCACTGAAGGCTGAACTGTAACTGAATAACCAGACCTATTTCTACCAATTGTTGACCAATTCAACTACAACCAGTATCGTACAATATGCTAATTCCATATATCCTTTATAATTCAATGCTTACATGTCATTCTATGTAGGTGAAAGACCAAGCATAGCTTTTATACACATTTTTTGCGTTATGAAGAGACGTTTGGATTGTGTAGAATTTCCCCACATTACAATTCCATATTGAACAATAAAATTGGTTGTATGTAACCATAATGCACGTTTAAAAAAATTTCCCAAGGGATTATTCTGGTTGCACGACGGAAAAAAATATAGCCACTTTGACACTTGATTAATCACATATTCTATATGGTGTTCCCAACTTAAACACTTGTCAATCACCAAGCCAAGAAATTTTGTAAATCGATAGTTTTCACAGCACCTATGGTACTGATCATCAATTTATCAACAGATTCATTCATACTTAAAGAAAATTTTATGAACTGTGTTTTATCAATATTGATTTTAAGTCCATTGTCTGTAAACCATTCACCATTTTTAAAAAACAATTTGAAATTTCGTCAAGTAAAATATCGTGTCTGGGAACACCAAATAACAGTGCCGTATCATCAGCGAATAAACTAGCATTTGGTAACTCATTAATATCGTTAATATATAAAAGAAACAGTAATGGTTCAAGAATACTGTCCTGTGGAATACCTCTTTTAATCTGTTGTTTGTCAGAATTAAATTCATTTTGATAATTAAAAAAGTTTGTTCGAATTTTAACTATTTGAAATCGATTATTTAAGTAAGACATGATTAAATCTAAAAGAATACCTCCTATTCCATATCGATCCAGTTTATTGTATAATATATTATAATAATCAAACGCCTTAGACAAGTCAACAAATGCAGCCGCAGAGATATCACCTCTATCAAGCGTACTCACTGTATTGTTTGTTACATTGAAGACTGCTAACTGTGTAGAGTAATTTTTACGGAAACTGTACTGATTGTTTGATAAAATGTTATGTTTATCTAAAAAGCTTATAATTCTGTTATAAATTACCCTTTCGAATATCTTGGAGAAATTAGAAGTGATATAGGTCTGTATTTGTCCATACAATGTTTATCACCCTTCTTATAAAATGGTCTTATGATAGATATTTTTATCTTATCAGGAAATATTCCTGTTTCCATACAGTTATTAATAATCAAAGTTAACGGTTTTATAATATAGGTTGAATATGTTTTAATAATATCAACTGGTACCTCGTCCCAGCCAACCGATTTTTTATTTTTTTATTTAGTAATAATATCAGCAATTTCGCTTTCGTCACAATGATGTAAAAAGAAATTAGTTTAATTATTATTTAAATATTCACATTCAAATGTATGTTGTGGAAATTTTTTGCTGAGGTGGCTTTCTATTTTTGCCTTTTCAGTGCCATTTGCTACTCTTGCGACATACAACCATAGCTTCTTTTCAGTTGCTTGAAAACCTTCACCTTCTTTAACGTCATCTTTTCCAATCACTATTTCAGATTGATGTCTTGTAAATTTCTTAGGATGCTTAGAAGCATCTTTGTCAATTTTTCTTGCTATATCAGTAACGTCGGGTCCAACTATGTTGGCCTCCAGGCCCGCGCTTGTTAAAGGCCTTGGTTCAGTTTCAATAACATTAGTATCAACATTAGAATCACTCATAGTTAAATTATGAATTTTGGTATTTACATAATTGATATTTTTCTGTTTTTTATTTCTAGTATCAACCGGTTGTTGTGGAAATTTCGTAAACACGACATAAGTTAAAATATTATGCAAACGACATAACTTGGATGTTATAACAATTAAGTATTAAGTTTGATGACGACATAATAGATTTTGAATAAAATGTACATGTGTATACGGGGAATATCCGAATTATGTTAATCGTTATGATGACAGGAGGTGCCGGTGCGATGAGGCACACCGCACCACATAGAGAGATGTCTTGACCACTTAAGAGAACAGACGTATTTTTGAAGAACTAATTTGATATTTTTAAACAATGTAATTCCAATTAGCATCTCTCATTCTGTGTTATGTTTCGCGGTTAATAAACAATTACAGTACGCCCTCGGTTATTGCAACTAATAAAAACCAAGGCTGTTGCAACAACCACGGTTGTTGCTTTGACCGAGTCACAAATTTTTATATGCCATTAACACAACTTTGATATATCAACATTGCTCTAATTATCTAAACTTTATTGTCCCAAAGAATAATTAATACCTATATCCTTTTTTAATAAAACAACTTCGATATTGAATTATGTATGTATTTATTTAACTAAAAAAATAATTTTTTATGAAAATTTAATTCATTTTACGTTTTAATTCGTTTTCATACGTATGTAACACATATAAAACACAAAACAATATCCATAAATAAAGTTAGATAAAAAATAAAAATAAATTAAAAATACACATTCTTATGTTAAAAAAGTAATGGGGTATTTGTTATTTGTATGCAGTTTTTCAAAATGAGTTTAAAAGAAGTCAGAAATTTTCGACTGTTTTTTTGCACAAGAAATGTGCTTCTGCACTGCAGTTTCACGAAGATCGTGAAGAAGCAGAACTTCTTTTAAGCCGATATTGTTTTCTTCAGCCCACTGAAAACAAATGTTTAAAGAATTAATGACATCCTTGGACTTTATTTTAGGCATATCCTGGACAGTGCTAGTAATTTCGATTTCATCTTCGCTTTCAGTATCTTCATCTTCTGCAGTATAATTTGAGTTATTGTCTCCAGATATCCAAGCCTCAATTTCTTCATTTGTAATGTCGGGGATAATTTGATGAAAATGATCATGGACTGAAGTAATCATTGCTTGTTGATTGAGAATTTCAGCTCTAATTATACTTAAGGGTAACAGTTCTTCATCAGTCCACGGATTCTGAGAACTCATCAGCACGTTCCAGCATTTTTTTATAATGTTAGTCGGCAATTTATCCCAAGCATTAGCTAAAAGGCAAACTGTGTTCTTTATGTTAAATGTTTTGATTTTTTGTTTAATATCTGAGCCTTCACTGCGAATTATATGCGCCCAGAGACTTTTTTGTAAATCAATTTCGTTATGTTAATAACGTTTTGGTCCATTGGCTGAAGAATTGCTGTGCTATTTGCTGGAAAACACATGACGATGATCATGCCATCCTCACTTGTAAGTCCACCATCCTTGGGATGACAGGGTGCATTATCAAGCAGTAATAGCGCTTTGTTTGGAAGACCTTTGGAGGAAAGAAATGATCTAACCTAAAAAAAGTTTACCTTACATTACGTGCTTAATATGTAACTGGGTCGAATTCCATGTTATACATACCTCTGGAACAAACGTATGGTGAAACCATTCTTCGAATAAAGTTAAAGTCATCCATGCATTTTTGTTGGCTTTATAAACAACAGGATTGCTTTGGAAACCTTTGAATGCCCTTGGATTTAGAGCTTTTCCGATAACAAATAGCTTAACGTTATGCATACCGGATGCGTTGGTGCATGCGAGAAACGTAATTCGCTCTTTGCTGGCTTTTCGACCTGGAACAGACGTCTCCATAGAGATCATATACGTTTTATTCGGCATGACTTTGAAAAATAATCCAGACTCATCTGCATTATAGATTTGTTTTGGTGTTAATCCTAGTTCTTCAACTTTTGCTTGAAACCGTTTTATAAATGGGTCCACAAGAATTGCTTTATTTGAAAGCTTCTCACCACAAATCGTTAACATGCGAATGCCGTGACATTTTTTAAAATTAGCAAACCAGCCGTTGCACATAGGAGTATTTGACTCAAAAATGCGGACAATATTATTATGAGAAATTTTTTGACATGCAAGTCTATAATAGCAATATGTATAGTGAATTTATTTTTTTAGCAATGTAATTTGGAGATTTAGGAAAAATTAAGACATTATTAACTATTTTTCGAGCATAGATGTAAAAAAAATCTTTCAAAATTGTTTATTTTTAATTTATTATTTACAAATTAGATTTTGAAACAGCCACAATTATTCAGAAGACGAGTCCCACCCTTCTTCATCATCAGAACTACTTGTTCCTTCCTCCAAATGTCCAGCGGTATCAGTTTCTTCGCTCAAGGCCTCAGTTTCACTTGGCAATAACATCTCCATGGCAGCTGCACTAAATGGCTTTGATCTCTTCGGTGGTTTTGGCCTTATGCTACTTATAAAGGGGTCTGACGTTAGAAGCAACCTGTTTAAAACGTCTTGGTTACATTGTTCCCGGGAAAACTTTCGCGAGAAGTTTTGGCGAAATTGGCGGAAGTGTTTATTTCGCGCCTCACCTGCTTCTTCTGACAAGGTACCAATCGGTAATAGGCTGTGTTGGACCACGATGGGTCCGTGAATTAGTACTTTGTGTACAGTGGGCGTCATGGGATGCCAGGAGTATAGCTCTGCATACAGTGAGGCTGTATCGAGGCAATATGTGGTGAATTTTTCAATGTTAATCTTATGCCCACTGGAAATTACTTCTAAGATTGCAGCAAATATTTCTATCAATCTTATGTCAATCCCAGTGATTTCTGCAGAAACTTGTGGATTTTCAAAAAATCTTCTGCTAGCATTGTAAAAGGCACACTTAATATTAGTGGTTTTCTCGAAGTTTTTAATTCAGTGCTTGATTTTCCAAAAGCCACCAAAAGCTCTTTTTTTTGATTTTTCAAATTCATGTAAAGTATGCAAAAAAATTTTTTTCTGAAAAAACGTTAGCAAACCAATTATGGTGCAGTGAATGTGACAGTGCTCTGTCACTTAGAAATATTGTAGAAGAGTCATGTTCAGGACTAGCGAGCACTTTTAAAATTAAGTGTGAAAAATGTTTACTTGTTCATATAGTGAGAACATCTAATTTTAAAAATTACAATACTGATGATCTTCGCAGACGACAGTTCGCGATCAATATAAAAGCTGCTGCAGGTATTATTAACATCTTTTATTTACTATAATATTAACATAATTTTTTATTATCACTGAAATTAATGTACATGTGTTTTATAGCAATGATAGATGGAGGAATAGGGGTATCTCAGTTAAACAGTGCATTGCCAGAGCTGAACGTGCCTTCAACAACAAAACCTTTAATACGGCGTCATGAACGTTTAGTGGAGAACGCATTGCATGACTTAGCAGATAAAAGCTGCGAGCGAGCAATAAGAAAAGAAAAAATTTTAACAATGAAGAATACGACAAAGTAAATAATATATGTTCACTTAATCGGTTTCCGATAACAAAATTTTTTTATTCATGTCTTAATTTTTAGTTCTAATGGAGAATTTCCAGTCGAAGAGCCTATAAAAATAACAGCAAGTATAGATGGTTCATGGACTAAACGTGGAAATGGTCGTAACTATAATAGCAATTCAGGTATTTTCTATCAAGTGGAACCATATAAATTTTTTATTCGTGAACTCATCCTTTATAAGACATATAAATCATATAATCATTCTTTATAGGACTGGTTTCGGTTTTCGGTCAAGAAACGCATAAATGTATTGCTCTTGGTACAAGAAATAAAATTTGTTCGTTATGTAGACGAGGCCATTCAAAGAATGATCACAAATTGCCACGCCAACTGGGATGGTAGTGCTAAGGGAATGGAACCCAGGATAACAGTTGATATCATAGTAAAAAATGAACAATTTCAAAAAGAAAATGTAGTAGTTGGAACCTTAATTGGAGATGACGATAGCTCAACTATAGCAGCTGTACGTAGAGAGAGTTCACATTATATAGAGAAATGGTCGGATATTAATCATTCCACAAAGTGTCTTAGTAAGTCACTTTGGACCTCTAAAGTGAATAAAATCGAGTACCTGAAAAATTGTTTTACTTATGCTATTAAAAAAAATAAAGGTGACGTAGAAGGTGTCAAAAGATCAATTATAAATAACGTCCCTCATGCGTTTGACCAGCATGATAATTGCGCTGAATGGTGCAGGTACCATGAAGATAAGGAAAATTATAAACACTATGGATTTCCGGGCGGAAAAGGATTGAAAGGCGATGCATTAAAAGCTACCCTTCAATCTATTTTTGAAGTATATGCAAAAAACGGAGACAAGTTAGCTCCATGTGGCTCAAGCCAAGTTAATGAATCATTTAACGGTTTGGTTGCCAGTAAACATCCCAAATCAAAATTTTATGGTGGAAGTGGCTCGTATAATGCGAGAGTTGATGCAGCTGTTCTACATAAAAATGAAGGGACATCTTATATAGTTGAATTAAATAAAAAATGCGGCGTTGAACCAGGAGAAATTACTGACAAATTTAGAAAAAGAAAGACAATGAAATAAAAGGTAAGAAAAAATTAATTCAGCAACCAGCATTAAAAAGTCGAAGAAGACAATTAAAAAAAATTAAATCCACTAGAACATGGAATACAGAAAGAAAAGAAGGTATTACAAAACAGTTTACGACCTTTCTCAAACTATTCAATTTACTGATTTATTTACACATGATGAAATCATGCCTGATAACATAAAATATGTGTATTTTGATTTAGAAAGTACAGGTTTTAGTTCAATACATGCAGAGATTTATCAAGTTGGAGCGAAATTTGAAGAAAAAGTGTTTAACGCTTATATAATTCCATTAAATGGAATTCCAAAAAAAAATAACAGATCTAACAAAATTATCTATTCATGATGGTAAAATGTTCGACACTGGTCAAACCTGTTGTTTCTTTAGACATATATTCAGCTTTTGAAAACTTTTTAAAATTTTTGGGTGATATAGGGAATAAAATTGTGTTGGTGGCCAGTAGTAAGGCAATGCCGTTTCAAGCACAAATGGGTTTATTGACCCCAACCCACTGACCCACATTGTCCCGTTAACCCGCTAATCTATATTGACCTAGTCCGATTCCCCACACCACAAGTTTACCCAGTTTTTTGACACCCAATTTTTGCATTTTAGGGAAGCTGAGCTTTTTAAATTGCATACACTGATTAATTTTGAATTTTAAAGAAAGTGAAATTTTTTTGTAGATGAATGAATTTGTTGTTTATAAAAATGAATAAACTTTTTTTCTGTAACGGCCTTGTGTAGGTTGAACGAACGAATGAATGAACTTTTTGTGTGTGGATTCTTACGTTTTAAAACTGGTTTTTGTTATGTATGCGTACGTGAAGAATGTGTTGTACACATAACTGTTTGTCTCGTTCTGGATACCTGAAATTGAATAGGACAAGAAAAAAAAAAAAAAAAAGATGTTTATAGTAAAAAAATGATTTATTTATATACTTATTCTTACATAATTAGATACTTAATTCTAAACTAAAATACATTAAAATAATAATTTGAAAAAAGTGCACATTTTTCTTTCTATATTATGTTTCTTATTCACTAAAATTAAACAAATTTTTTTTTGTCTTTACGATTGTACATATAATATATTGTTATTACTAACATTGTATACACATATTTATGAAAAAAATCTTATATTAAAACTTTCACATTACTCGTTAACACTGAATATTCAACTAATCTTTCGTGAATAATAAGACAGTATGCGGTAGTTTTTTCTGCCGGCGCTTCTTTAGATGTGAATTCTAATCGCAAATCAACTGGACCAGTTTTTAATGAATCATTTTGTCGACTAGCGTCAAATACCACAATGGGGGCTTTTGTACGAAATTCGTTGTATGTTAGCATCGGCTCCGAACGTCGTTGATAATATGCGTTTTGGAAATTTGTATACATATCATATAATTGTGCATATTTCATTCGATCAAAATCGGTTGAAATGTCATCATATGGATACACTTCAGAATTTAAAAACAGTTTTGCTTTAATTAATTTACAGTGGTCAAAATGACTAACCACACCAGTTGCAATATCTCTACGATTTGTCTGAAAAGCTAGTATTACAAATCTAGGCTTTTCTAATTGGCTCGATGTCTTTACTGTCCATGAGTGATCTGTTGCTTTTGGCAAAGATGGATATTCATGTAGTTCCCAACAACGAAAAGGTACCGTAATTATTTTATTAGTATTAATAATCTTCATGAGATGTAAGTTTGTTTATCAGAAACTGAAATGTGAGGCACTCTCAATTGAATTTTTAAAATTTTTACTTTAACATCTCTTCCATCTTTTTTTTGGTATAACAATTTATATCATCTCTTGAACGAATTAAAACTAGTTCATGTCTTGAATTTATCATAATTTTTTTATAATCTTCACAAAATCCAAAAATCATTTTTAGTGGTATAGATATTTGATAACTATAACTCCAATCTACTATTTGAAATTCTTCACCTCCAGTCCACCCAGCAACAGCCAAAGATTTGCTTTCATTTCTGTTGTAGGAAATATAATTTTTAAGAGACGTACTAATAACAGGACATCTACATTTATCTATTTCTGTAGCATTCAGTTCATAACGAATTTCATCAAAAAGACTAACACCAAAGTTTCCACTAAGAACACAGTCCTTTGATTCGGCTGCTTTACTTTCATCCTCTTTTAAAACGACTTGAGCTTCAATATGGATATAGCTCTCAGATGGCAAAACGTTAATGTCAACCTGGTGAATAGGAATACGTATCTCGTCTCCGTACGAATAGGAATTTACATAAGGATTGTAAGAGTGTATTTCATTACGTGTTACACTGTCATCAAACAGTGGTTTTTCATCGATATTAAGAATATCCATAATTATGTTTCTTTAATTTTGAATCCTAATAATTTTAGAAATTCTCTATTTTCTTTGCTAAGCACACTTCTCTTCTTATTTACTTTCTTAGAAACACTGAGCGACTGTTGTTTTGGTTGTTTCTTTTTATACAACAGTTTTGCATCTGAACTTAAAATTAACATTTTCAACCTCTCTTATTGATGTGAATTCTTAATGTAATCTCTTCACCATTAAAATTTACTAAATTATCGTCTTGATCAGTGATAGTCACAATTATTTCATCAATGTATTTTCTATTCATAGGAAAATAAATTATGTTTTTTGGTGTTTCAATAATTTTATAACCAATTTTCACATCAGGGTAGAAAGAATATAAATGATGTGTTGTATTATTGTTTAAATAAGCTCCTTTTACCAAATTACAATTCACAAAAATAGTATTAATTGCTTGCATGCGAACAATTTCATCAGATGTATACTTTTTATTTGCTTCTAAGACGTTTGTTTTTGTAAAACCGAGTAATTTTCCAAACGATTCCTTTTCCGTAAACGTAATTTTCTCTGAACAATGAATTTCACTCTTTAAAGTCCATGTATTCACTTTTAAACTGAAGAATGGTTTTGGTTTTTGTGGTCTTTTATCTCCCTTTTTAGGTGCAGGTGGTGGAGGAAAAAGTTTGTTGAACTGTTTTAAAATTTCATCTTCAATTTCAACAACTTCGTAACATCCAGTTGGTAATGTAATTGTTTTATTACCTATGGTTATCTTATTACGATGCGTATCAATATTCGGTATTGAGTATAAGATCCAGGCAAATTAGATGTTTGTAGGTTAATGATACCACTTTCAATTTTCCATAGTTTATGTGGTAGTTCATCTCTCATAAATACCCCCCTGAAGTATGGGATATTCCTCGCATAATAAATCAAATCTCTATTTGTTAAAGCCTTTTTAGGTAAAATACTTAAAAAACGATTTTTATGATTTTTTATAAATGTATCAAAATACTGTTGCTGTCAATACACATTTCTTTTATTATTTCCTAGTGTGTGTGGATTTAAGTATAACCCATATCCCTTTTTATATGGCTTAAAAACAATTGCTTTTCCTTGTTTCAAATTTAATTCAACTTCTTTGTTATGACGTTTATTTTCTTCTAAAAATTCACGAGCTTTTTTAGCATCACTAATCGTTTTGGCGATACTGCTAACACCACCTGCTAAACTACCAACAGCGGAAAGCCCAGCAAGAAGAGGTATTAAAAATGGTAACGCTCCACCAATTTTTTTAGGAACCGGTAACACTCTTGGTATTGAAATATTTCTTTTTCCATATTTATGTACACTTCTTTTAGCTGCCAACAACGCATTTTTTATAATTTGATTAATATTTTTTGCATTTTTTTCTCTTAATGCTTTGCGAGACGATTGTATTATTTTACTTAGCGGAATTTTCTTTTTTGTTTTCACTTTTATTTTCCCACCCATCTTTGTTTTAGCCTTCATAATGTTTGTCACAAACCAAGCTGCTGATTTTTCACCCAAGCTGGCGTCTTTTGATTTAACGCGTTCCCAAGCTTTTTCAATTAAACGTTTGTCGGCTTCCCTCCTTTCAAGTGAATCAGATGTTTTAGAATAAGCAATGTCGTGTTCGAGACAAGCTTTGCCTAGTTGATTTATTGGAATATCACCTTGATTTAAACGTTTCTGTAATTTTGTTCCTGGTCCACAAAACTTATAAAATGGTAAATGAATCTCCAGTGGTAATTTATCAATTAATGTGTGAGTAAACCTTTTCCTTGAATATCTTTTAATCGACTGATTGTTTTTTTTGGTTACCTGTTCATTTTTTACAAAAAAAACTTAAATTTTTTAGTTTTACATATATGACAATTTTTTTTCAATGGTAAAGGTCCGTCACAATGATCCGACCACGTTGGTAAATTGTAGTGTTCGAAACAGTGTTGTTCTTCAATTCGTTGTTTCTTCGCAAATAAATAGTAAAACACTCGTAGACACATTCTTAGAAGTAAATAAACGAATAAATACTCGAGTAGACTTGTTCTGTCTCAGTATATTGTAAAAATGAAATTTGTAAAACAACCCGTGAGTTTAAAAGTAAATGAGCGTATAAATACTCGTGTAGACTTGTTTTGTCTCAGTGTATTGTAAAAATGAAATTTGTAAAACAGCCCGTCAGTTTAAAAGTGAATAACAACGACAATAAACTTTCTACAATTAATAATAAAAATTACCAACGACATATTAAACTTTTTCCTAATACAGTAAGATGTATTATTGCTGCTCCATCTGGGGGTGGTAAAACGAATTTGATTTTATCATTGTTGGAAAGCAAGAATGGTTTATCATTTGAAAATTTATACATATATTCAAAAACTTTACACCAACCAAAATATATGTGGTTAGCCGTGGTTTTGAAAAATATAGATGGTATTGGATTTTACACGTTTACGGAAAATGATGAAGTGATTAAGCCGAATCAAGTTAAACCTAATTCAATTGTTATATTTGACGATATTTCATGTTCTGATCAAAGTAATGTAAAATTATTTTTTTCTTATTCCCGACATTTTTTAACAGATGTCATATATGCATGTCAAAGTTATTTAGCAGCCAGTAAACATCTATTACGAGACAATGCAAATGTTGTAATATTATTCAAATCAGATTATCGAAATACTTTTAATGCAAATAGAGATCACGTGTTTTCGGATATGCCCTTTGAAAAATTTTCAGAAATGTGCAACAAGATTTGGAAAAATAATCCATATGGTTTTTTGTCAATATTCAAAGAATGTGGACTTAATGATGGACGTTATCGTAGAGGAATCGATGAATATATAATATTGTAAAATTTGTAATATTACTTCAAACAGAGATCAGATCTTTAAGAATACACTTAAAAAATTTTCAATCTACTCCAGAATTATGGATAAAGAATCAGTAAAAATTAAAAGAAAAATTATTGAAACCAGTAATGCTATTCGAAATAAATATTTAAACATAAAACGAGGTCGTTTAGAAATGGAAAAAAATCTTAAAGACTTGTACAAACCGCTTACAGAAGATTTACAAAAGATTGGTGTTAGGAAAGTGGATATTGAAGATGATAGTGAAAAAAGCAATAATGGAAAACTTAAATTAGAAAAAAGTGAAGATGAAGCAGAAAGTAGTTTTAATGAGTTTTTTGTAACACCCAGAAAAGATTTAGATGATAAAGATACATTATTATCACCACAAAGTTCAAGCAAAACTATTGAATCACCTCAGAATGTCAGTTATGGTAAACTTTCTAGAAAGTACATGAAGAGTGTGTTATCAAGGAAAAGTCACGACAAAGGAGATTTGGGAATAAGATTTGATCAAAATGAATGGAAAATTGGTAAAGAAAAAGTATTTTTTGATTCAGATGATAATTTAACTATTAAAGATAATGTATATAAAGGAACACCCGGTTTATACGAACTATTATTTAAAAAAGTACCAAAAAGATACACTCAAAATGATTTAATAACTTACAAACAAATTCTTGAAGATGCAAAAGCAACAGATGATTTGAATATGAATACTTTTAAATACAAAAATATTTTTCGCAAGTTGTTTGCCAGTCAAAAAGGAAGTGGGATGTCTGATTTAGCTTTTAAGCAGCTGGATAAAACCAATTTTATTTATTACGATAATGTTAACGATCTAATAAACCGCCTAAGATTACTTTTTTTCGCTAGAGAAGCGGGAAATTCATTTTCGGAAAATCAATTTCATGAAATAGTCCAACAATTACGTGAGTTAGATATAATTGAATAAAAAAAGTAAATAATATGAGCCCGAGAGAAGTTTTATTTAAGAAAGGAAAAGTGCTTATTATTGTTGTAATCAGCGTGTGTGTATTGATTGGAATAAGTACATGTTTAATAAACTGGGAGTGTCAAGACACGTTGACCCAAATTGATGATGAGTTTAATAAAAATCTTTCAAGAAAAATTGACGAAAATTTCAACAGAACTGTTTTATTTTTATTACAAAGTTTTCAAAATGATAATGTTGATTACGTAATTACAAAAATGTCAGAAATGGATGCAAAAATTCAAAAAATAACAAATTTAACTAGTGTATTAATTAACTAAAAAACAGAAAATCTAATAAAACTAATGAACAATATTTCTAAAAGTATAAAGTTGAAAA
Organism: Brachynemurus nebulosus; assembly: GCA_035578155.1. Classification (NCBI taxonomy): domain Eukaryota; kingdom Metazoa; phylum Arthropoda; class Insecta; order Neuroptera; family Myrmeleontidae; genus Brachynemurus; species Brachynemurus nebulosus. The sequence goes on from JAPWDM010000007.1 coordinate 9,765,771, forward strand.
TTGACAATCAAAAAGAGTATATGATAAAGTTGCTGCAGTCTAATGTAAATTGTCTACGTGGAGAAATTAAAAAGAACACACATCAAAGTAATCATGAGCAAAATAGACATCGTGAATGAATTACAGAAACCAGCTAGAAGAAAATTTAAACGTCGTAGAATAAGAATGGTTGGAATAGATGAACAATGGCAAGCTGATCTTTGTGATATGACAAAATTTGCAAAATATAATAAACAATCTAAGCACATTTTAACTATCATCGACAATTTTTCGAAACAAGCGTGGTGTGTACCATTAAAGACCAAAAGAGGAGAAGAAGTAGCGAAAGCTATGGAATCAATTTTTAAGCTTAATCGAAGACCGGTCCTAATGCAAACAGACAAAGGCTCAGAATTTCTAAATCCTCATTTTAAACGCTTAATGGAAAAATATGGTATTAAACACTTTACAACTTACTCAAATTTAAAAGCAAGTATAGTCGAAAGATTTAACAGAACTTTAAAAAACATGATTTGGAAACAATTCAGCATCCGCTCTTCTTACAAATGGATTGATATACTCGATGAATTGGTGAAACAATATAATAATACTTACCATAACACTATTAAGATGAAACCAGCTGAAGTCAATTCAAAGAAAATTGAAGAGCAGTTACGACATACCGTTTATAATTACAATCAGTATCAAAATAAAAAACAACCAAGATTCAAAAAAAAATGATCATGTTCGTGTTAATAAATTTAAAACTACTTTTGAAAAAGGATATACATTCAACTGGACTCCTGAAATTTTTAAAATTTCTCAAGTACACAAAACTGATCCAGTCACATATTCGTTAATAGACTATGAAAATAAACCTATAGAAGGCAAATTCTACGATTTCGAGTTGCAAAAAACCAAGAACCCGTCTTTATATCTAATTTCCAAAATTATTAAAAGAAAGGGTGATTCAGCACTGGTGAAATGGTTGGGTTTCAAAAATCCTACTTGGATTAAACAAGATGACATACTATAGTTAAATGTAATAAAAAATTATATATATTTTTTTTTAATAAAGAAAGTATTTTCCAGTTTTATTAAATTAAATATTTACAATAAAATTACAAATAAATGTCACAAGTGTTTCTTAAAATCGACTGAAGAAAAACGTTCATTTTTTTTTCAGTCTCACAATAGTGTTTTATAAAATTACAACTTAAAGTAATTAAAATTAGTACTTAAAGTAATGCTTCAACATAGACAATGTTTTGTTCCTGAATATACACAATTTCATTGCGTTGACAAGTGGCCCCATATTATAATAGGATTTTTTAGGGGTAATGAACCCCCCTTTATCAAACCCTTAAATTTTACACCAAATTTTTATGTATGTATATATGTACAAGTACTTATCTAACATAGTTACAAACAATGACCTGTGATTTTACAAGAGTGTAGTATTACAATATTAAATAGTAATTATTATTGTAATGTGTCTTTATGAAACCATGCTAAAGTAGTCATTTGTCCGTTTATCAATACACGTTTATCATTTTCGGCAGACAAAACTTTTTTATTAACTTTTATTGTAAAAATATTATGATACTTTGATCGTATTAAAGTCATTTCTCTGTACAATATATTATTGTAAAATAAAGTATTTAAATAATCATCAAACGTAATTTTCGATAAATAAGATTTTGAAACACCTTTAGCACGCTTATCTACAATATCATCTAACGTAATATATGAATACATTTTTGGTCTCAAACCACAATAACAAGTTATTATTTTTCCACTTAATTCATCTTTTAATAAACCAAATTTCTTTTTATTGACTTTCGGAATTCCGAATATATTATTATCATCATAACCTGATGTATCAAAATAATTCAAATTGTTTTTCATAACTTGATATGGATTTATATTTTCCAATCCAATTAATAGGGAATCTGTGTCACTATAAAGGAGTTTAACTTTATTTTCAAAAATATTCTTAAAAACATCATAATATAAACAGTACATATGATATTTTGATAACTCTAAAATTGTCCATCTCACGTATATTGGTCTATTATAAAATATTTCGTCCCGAGTTTGTTCAATTAATACTAAATTTTCTGCTAAAATAGTGAGTTTTTTACACCGTGGACTGCAAATCATTTTCCTAGCACCATATCTTCCATCCCATTTACAACAAAGTTTATTATTACACCGTTTTCGTAATGATTCTATAGATTTTCCAAATATAGCATTTAAAATAAATTTAAAAAAATTTGATTCAAATTTTGTTTTAGATTGTCCTCTCAACTTTGCATTTAATTCAATATAAGCTCTGAGCCAAAAGGAGTGTTTGAATCTTAAAACCCTATGTATTCGTTCTAAAACTAATCCGTGCCTTAAACATTGTTTTAAATTTCTTATGTGTGTTATATAATTTTGTTTACGTCTAAAGGAACCGATAAGTTTAGGTATATGTGACTTTGATGAAGGAGGTACAAACTTTTCCGGACAAAATGGAAAGTCGTTATGCTCGTCGTGTAAATATTCCGGGTAAAGCAAATCAACTTCGAGAACATACCCAAAATTCGGATCTAGTTCATCAATTTTATCTAAATCAAAATTTTCTACATCTAACCATTCAAAACCTCCATATGGCAATGGGAAATTTGACATTGTAAAACCATAGAGACTATTAGCATCATAATACATAATATATTGTTCCTGTTTAGTTTCATCATAAAGATTACCCATATACGGATTATTAGCTTCAAAAAATCTTGTAGAAACAAAACAATTCCCGCCCCTTATGGAAGTTTCAAAAAAGTTTAATATGTCTATGTCTGTAATAAGTTCAAGTTCCACATCTGTAAATTTTAGCATTGCATCAAAACTGAAGCCCGGAAGGGAAAACGAGTGACAAACGTCCAATTTATACGTGTTATAACAAAGTTCTCGAAAATTTTCAAATATATCAGCCATAAGCAAAACATCCGTTTTTAAATATAATTCTGTATATTCACCTAAATTTTTTATATTAAAATGTTGCCATACAGTCTGTGCATGTATATAATCTTCATCTGTAATTTCTTGATCTTTTATATCATTAAAAAAACAATGTTTTGGTGGAAGCTGTGTTTCTTCTAATTTTTCAATACTATATCTACATATGAATACGGGTATACACCCTTCCTAATTAACAAGTTAAAATCCTCTTGTCGAGAAAAATGTTGTTTTAAAATTGTAAATTGATGAGGTTCTAATGTTTTAACAAGTTCATCTAAAGACGAATTCAAAAATTTATAAGAATCTAAAAATCGTACATAAACACTACCAATTTTTTTTTGTATTTTCTTTTGCGAATTAATTGGAATGGCATATATGTTCTCGCTCGAAAAGTTAAGCTCCTTCAAGAATAAATGAAAATCATATCCGCTACCGTTATGAAAAAAAACTGGTATAAATCTCGACACCTGGAGTGCAAGGTTACAATCTCTGTGACTAGCTCCCCTAAAATTTGGATTACCGGAACAGTCAAGTCTATTGTGATCGCGACATTTTACATCACCCTCTCTCTAAGAATGGCTTGTCACATATCCAACAGGTATTTGCATTTTGAAAATCAATTTCATTTTGTTCCGACATTACAATAGGTGCATTTGTTTCTAAAAATTGTTCAATACATTGAGCTAGTTCATAAATTTTTTTTATAAAATGTTTACCTGCTATTGGTCCTATATAACTGTGGTAAAAATTAAGATTTGGATTAAAATGAAAAACAACTTGCATACCTATTGCATATGATACATGGTATTCAACTCGTTCCTCATATGGTGTATTAGGATTCGGTTTGCATGTGCTAATTTCTTGCGTTAAACATTCAAAGTCGGCCATTACAATAACTGGTAGCTTGAGTATGTGCTTAATATTTTTAAATTTTAGAATATTTTTACCTTTTTCAGGTAAAACTGTTTTAACTGCATCTACGAGTTTACACTTTTCTAAATAAGTGTTTAATGATGTGTTAGAAGTGAAACAATTTAAACATTTTTCACATATGTACTGTTTATGAGCATTTTGTGACAACTGCGAACCACACAAACGTGCTAGGTTCTTAATTAAACAATAATGATAATTATTTTTATCAGAAATTAATAATAAGTTAACATGTATATTTTTTCTGTTTTTTGTAAAATAGATAGGTCCACAAATACGTGAATTTTCGTTAAGAGTGTAAACATTGACAGACACTGGATTTTTTGATTCAAAAGTTGCTATGTCTTTAAAAGTTACTGGAAATGAAATGTTTTCCAAATTAAAAATTTCTCTAAAATTTTTCGGGTAATTTGAAACCCGATTTGGATTCCTTTTTTGAGGATAAATATGAGCTAATATTGACCAAATGAAACAATATTCGTCATTATTTTTTACATTTATTACAGAATTTGTTTTAAGAATTTTCTTTGGTAAGGGGATATATGTTCCTCCATTTAATGGGTCATTTTTAGCTAAATTTAATTGTAAATATAAAATTCTATTTAAAGTTTTCCCACTTTCCCGTTTTTCAAATTCATCCATTTTTGTAAGAATACCTTCTAAATGTTCTTCATATACAATTGAAAGATCGTCAGATAAATTTAAAGTAGTTAATTTATTTTGCAAATAAAAATCGTCAAGTATTTCTCCTTGATTTTTTAAAAGTTTATATTCACAGCATAGGGTAAAATTTATTTTTACAGATTTGTATTTGTTAATATATTCATTGTATTTTGCCTGAATTAACGGAAAACACTTTTCAAAAAATTGACTTACTGTTTTTAAAATTTTCCCAACAAAAATTCGGTTATTGAAGGTTTTGGTGACTTGTGACCACCCCAGAGGATTGGTAGCACTTGCAGCTGTTGATGTACTCGGTTCGGAAATTGTGTGTGTTGTTTCTCCATGTAACGCATTTGAAGGTCCAGGTAAATTGTTTGTTGATTGTTCTGTTTGAATAGACGTGGAGTCTGAAAATAATATAAATTAGTAAAACATTCTTTATTAAAGAGACTATTGTTTCTTACCAGTAGTTTGTTCCCATCTACGTTTAACTGCTTTCTTCATTGTATACGATCCAAATACGACTGAAGATTAAAGGAATGATTGTTTCTTCCAATTCCTGAAGGTCCAGGAAGGATTTCCAAATTTTCTAGTGTCTGCTCAGGTAGTATTGGTACTTCTAGCTGAATTGAAGGTGAAACTAAGAATAAATATAAAATAATTAAAATTTTAAAAAAAGAAGAAAACAATTTTTCTTACCTTCGTTTTGTTCCAAATCGACAATTTCTATTATATCTTGACTTTGATATATTTCACTGTTATTATTTTCAAATATATGGTAAGGTGATCTATTTGGTGATATATTGAAATATGTTTCCTGTGAATCGATACTAACGTCTGATTCACTGCCGTCATCAGAAATAATTATGGTTTCTTTATTATAAATATTTTTTTGTGAATAATCAAAATAAGAAATAATTTTACAATTTCTATATAAATGATGTTCGCACACATGTTTTTTTACTTCCTCGGATGGTTTAAACTCAGTTTCTAATATATTACGGATTTCATTATTACGTGAAGGGTATAAATTTTTTTGAAAATCTGTGTGTAAAACTAATTTTTTCCATACATATTTTATATCTATCTCTGGTGAATCTTTTTCAATAATTTTTATATAATCATTTGTTTCTAAACCGTTAACTAAACAAAACATTGCGTCTTTAATAAATTCTGGAGTAGAGTATCTAATTTCTGAGTAATCTTTTTTAAAATATAATAAATAATCAAATTTAACAGAGTGATCTTTTGCATAAGGGTAAATGCTTTTTGTAAACTTGCAAAAATTATAATTGTCGCTATTTTTGGTGTTTCTATATTTATTATATAAATAATTATTAAAAATTTTAAGTAAAGAAAACTTCACGTCTTCACACAGACACATTTTTCTCGGAATACATTCTTTAAAAATTTCTAAATTTGATAATTCATCATCTATTATTTCATTTTCCCAATCCATTTATAAAACCCTATACAAGTATAACCTATTTAAAACAAGTACAAGCCTATTTAAATAATCAAAATAGATGTATATAAACTAACCCTACGTATAATTTAAGAAATTAAGTTACCTTAAAAAATTATAAACACAGTAATAATATAAAAAATTATAACAGCAGTGAACCACCGATAGCACAAAACACACAAAAAATTATATTTCACTAAGAAAAACCTTTATAAATAAAAATTTTATAAATATGGTTGAAAACAATGTCTGCAATCATATATATACACTTAAATTCGAAAAAGTGGAGGTATACACAATCTAATTTTAAAACAAATTTTTTCCTTGCTATCCTAATTTTAAAAAAATTTCTCTGGGGTACAAGGTTATTAAAATGTTGATTTTTTTACCTTGAAAAGTTTATTTGAGAATATTAACCCGTCTGGTTTTTTAACTTTCAAATAACCCACATTACAATAATAAAAAACATACAAGCGGCTTTTAGATATTTAATTATCATCTTCTTATGTGTGGGAATTGATTAAAAAGGTTATATCAAATGTTACATCATTCCATTTAAAACATGTTTTGGAAATAAAAAAATTTCTCTTCTTAATATTCAATTCAAAATATTCACTTTATTAAAATATTACCTTGAAAAAAGTTTATTTAAGTTTATTAACACTATACAGTGGAAACACGATATTTCGTCACTTGATATTTCGTTATATTCATTAGTCCTAAAAAAAGTACGTAGTGACGTTGTTTTTCTAATTAACTTTTTAAAATCTAAATAGAAATAAATATGGAGTGTATCCTAGATAGTTGTAAAAATTGCGTTAAACAAAAAAATAAATACTCAAAATAAAGAGATGGTTTTCTTTAAATAAGCAAAAATATTTTATTAATTTTTCGATATCTATTTTCGATAATTAGAATTCGATGATATATTATATACATTTTGAATGTATGAAAACATACTAAAATTCGTCTATTTATAATCCATCACCTCACCCGAACATGAGAAGTTATCGCACGCCTGCTGTAAAAGCTTAGAAATTATACATAAATTTAAAAAACGATCATTAAAATAAATCGTAGGTAGTAAAAGAAATAAAATTTTTCAGTATCTCCTTAAAATTACATAACCAATTTCAAAAAAATAATTGACATTAAATTTTATTACCATAAGAATATTCAACTAAGAATATAAAAAATATTTGGTGGTGTAAGTATAAATGTAAATTAGTATAATTTATTATAGAAAGTGGATGCTATGTTCAATGCATTATCCATAAAATTGTATAAATTTAAAATGCATTCCGTACTCGTGTGATGTGTTTTTATCGGTATTCTCTAAAAGTTTATTTTAAACTTTCTAGTTTTTTAGGTCAGGTGGCATTGAACTACATGTGTATATGCTTTAACAAAGAATATCATTACCACGCATTTTTATTTAAAAATATAAAAAACTATTAAGAAGTGACATTAATTTATAACCAGGCTTAAAAATGAATGGTAATCAAATTTTATGGTTTAGAATTCTTTTAAAATAAATTAAATACATATACATTGAAAATAGTCTATTTCTGTTCTTACGTAAAGGCCAAGGTCAGACGTTGGCTTATTGCTTAATATTGGAAGGAAACATTTTCCTGGAGAAATTTTCGTATATAAATGTTCGCCGAAAATCAGTTTTATGTTCAAACATACCAAATCGCGCACAAGAAATACAAAACAATGGCGGAAGCGTTTATTAATCTTAATAATACAGATGATAATGTTACACCAAGCAAAAATAGAATAAAATCAACTACGACAAATTTTAAGCTTATTTTAAGTTCAACATACTTTCTTAATTTAAGTCAAACTAAATCAATCGAGGTTGGTGTCCTTGCAAGTGAAGAATTTCGTGTAATAATAAAACTAAGTGGTGGAAAAAACTGTCAAACTATTTACTTGAAAAAGACACAGTTCGACAAAATTTTCGATTTTCGCGAGAAGATTAATGATTATTTTTACACAGACTCTCCACAGGATTTTTGTGAAAATTTAAGTGATGTAGTCGTTTTAAAAGGTTGGTACTACTGCCAGTAAAAAAATTATCTCTGTGATATTAAATCCAAGTTTTTTATTAATTAAATAGTAATAATAGTTTATTAAAATAACTGATTAAAGTTTTTAAGATTAATTTTTTAATCTCTGTGTGTGTTAATTAAATTTTCCGTGCATCGAATTAAGTTTTAATTTAGAAAGTTTAATAAAGAACAATATTCTATTACCATCTGAAGTTGTATACGAATAAAAATATTGCACAATTATTTAATTATTTACTAAAATAACAAATATACATACAAGCATATACTTCACGTTTTATCAGTAATACCGTGTGTCTCACTTCATAGAATGACAGAACAAATATTGCAAGCAATAACTGAACTAAAAACTGAATTAAAAACCGATGTTAAAATATTAACAGAACATATCGAGAAACTCGCAGAAGATGTGATATCCGAAAACAAAAATCTTAAATCACAAATAGAAACTCTAGAAGCAAAAATTCAGAGATTGGAACGTGAAGCAAGAAAAAAGAATATTGTTATACATGGACTTCCCAGCAACAATAATAATATTGAACAAACTAAAGAAGAAGTTCTACACCTTTTCAATCAAACTATGAAAGTTGAATGCTCTTCCAACGATATTGATTTTATACGAAAACTGGGAAAGGAAGGAAATAATAAATGCCCAATTCTCGTAGGTTTCCTCTCTCAGAGGAAGAAGATACAACTCCTCGCAGGAAAGAAAAATCTCAAAGATCATAGAATTTCTATTACCGATGATTTACCGATTGAAGTAAGAACAGTGAGAAATAGTTTGATACCTAAAATGCTAGAATATCGAAAAGAGGGAAAGAAAGCTTATTTAAAGTATGATAAATTAATCGTAGAAGAAAAATCAATGACAACAGAGAATCAAGTAGCACTTACAAATCCTAAAAAGCGGCCACAACCAAACGAAGATAAAAATAATCAACAAGCAAAGAGACAGGACCTTTTGGCTAGCAAAAATATAGGAAGCGCCAGTATCAAGGACTAGCGCCAGTATCAAGGACTATCTTCAGCGTGCAAGATCAAATTCTATTTCTAACACACAATAGCAACCAAGGAGAATCAATCGGATTGAAATAGGTGCGAGTACGGAAAACGAATCTTGTGAAATGGAAGTGGAGAGTGAAAATCTTAATTGTCTTTTTTGGAACTGTCATGGGTACAACAATATACTTAATCTGGATAGAGGAAGTCAACTATTTCTAAGGAAATTTAAAATTATAGCACTAAGTGAAACGTGGTTATATGGATCTCATTATGAATGTCCAATACTTGTCTCCAATACTTGTTTATACAATGTGTTTTTTATTTATCGTTTATTATTTTTATCTTGAATTTGAATTATTGTTGAATTTGTTATTTTTGAAAATTAATTATTGTGTAATTATTATCAAAATTGAAATATTGTTAAAAATTAATACCGTTAATGTTTGTAATTTGTATTGTTTAATGACTGAAAAAAAAAGTTTGTACCAACCAACTGTAATGAGCTTAGCTCTAAATACAGTATACTTATTTATTTATTTATTTTTTATAGTCGTTTTAAAAAGTGAAATTTTTGGAAAAAATGTAAAAGTGATTAAAATTTTTAATAAAACGAATTGTATTATGTTTGCGTTGAAAACATTTCAAGAAATGGAGCAATTAAAATGTGTAATAGATACGCAAGTGTTAAAACTGAATAGTTTAAATCTTTTCAATTACTACAAAAATTTGGTTGAATATATTACGAATAATCACTACAGCAACTTGTGTACAATAAAATTACTTGAAAATTTTGCACAGACTGAAAGCAACATGAATTTTAAACTATTTATTTTAGAAATGATTCATTATTATCCTTTAATGTTTATTAACAATTATTATTAAATATTAACGTAATTGTAAAACTTAAAGTAATTTTTTATTGTATTAAAAAAAAATTTATAATTAATACATATTATATGTGTTTAATTAGCATTTTGTTGTAATAACAAACCTTTTACAATAAATAATAATCAATTTACGTATTTTGTTGATTTTCATTTTATTTCAACCGTTGGTGGAGTTTATGATCAATTTCAAGCAAGAAGTTTTGGATAAAAAATGGTATTTCATTGATAATAATTTTGTCTCATTTGGTCTTGAATTCAATAAAGAAATAAAAAAAGAGAGCGAAGAATTACTCTTCGATATATTAAAACAGTGTAAAGAAAAACTTAACCTCTTAGAAGAAACCGTATTGGGTGACCTCAATACGATTAATCGACGAAGTGAGGGTACTTGAAATTATATATATAAACACCTTATAAACAGGCTTTGACACGATAACGTTGATAGTTACGTTTTTTAACGAGACAAGTTACGTAAGTTACAAGTTAATTTTTTTTTGTGAAAAGTTTAAAATGAACAATTTGAGTGAATCAATTTTTATCGACGTACAAGGGTTCCGAGGAAAACATGGTGAATATGTTTTAAAAGAATTTGCCCTGTTAAAGGACCAGGCAATACTCCACTTAATTTTAAAACCACCTTACGACTGGGAAAATTTAATCGGCAAATATAAAAATGCAAACGCGTATATAAGTCGTAATATTCATCAACTATATTGGGACGATGGATATGTTCCCTACGACGAAGGAATAAAAAAAATTCAGGAAATTATCGACGACAATCTTGGGTTGGGGGATATAATAATAGTCAAGGGAGAAGAAAAGTGTAAATGGATGCAAAACATATTTAATTGTAGTGCGGTAAACATAGAGACAATTACAACTGAAAAACACAGTGATGGAAGTGAAATGACATGCATAAACCACAGATACACGATTAATAAAAGATGTGCTTTCAAAAACGTTATATAAAAAATTAAAAATTAATAAAAAAACACTAGAAAGTTTGTGATATTAAAAAAAAAGTGTGTATTTTTTTATTGTATATATTTTCTATTATTTTATTTTTTTATTTATATTTTAAGATAATTTATTAGCGATAATTTTATGTATGTATTAGCTATAAGTTTTTCAAATCATTCTTTTATATGTATATTTTATATAATTTTAGTTTAGAGATATAAATGTATTTAAGTATATTAATAAGTATATAAATAAATCATTTTTTTACTATAAACATCTTTTTTTTTTATTTTTTCTTGTCCTATTCAATTTCAGGTATCCAAAACGAGACAAACAGTTATGTGTACAACACATACTTCACGTACGCATACATAACAAAAACCAGTTTTAAAACGTAAGAATCCACACACAAAAAGTTCATTCATTCGTTCGTTCAACCTACACAAGGCCGTTACAGAAAAAAAGTTTATTCATTTTTATAAACAACAAATTCATTCATCTACAAAAAAATTTCACTTTCTTTCAAATTCAAAATTAATCAGTGTATGCAATTTAAAAAGTTTCGCTTTCACTAAAATGCAAAAATTGGGTGTCAAAAAACTGGGTAAACTTGTGGTGTGGCGAATCGGACTAGGTCAATATAGATTAGCGGGTTAACGGGACAATGTGGGTCAGTGGGTTGGGGTCAATAAACCCATTTGTGCTCGAAACGGCATTGCCTTACTACTGTGGCCCATAATGGATTTGGTTTAGACAGCCGTTTAATCCTAAGAGACATGAAAAAAAATCTATGGGATAAATTTACTTCTGTAGTGTATGGCATAGTAGACACTCTTCTTCTTTTGAAAAAAAATGCCTGAACGCGTTAAATCTAAACTTAAATTTAATCAGACTGATTTAGCCGCTCATTTGCTAGATCATTTTGATATTGATAGTGCTCATAATGCTTTAGAAGATTTAAATATTTTAGAAAACATTTTAAAAAAAGTTAACGTAACTGAAACTGACTTAAAAAAAGGCGTCAAATCAATTTTCCAATTGCAAAAAGAAAGCGAGAATGTTGCAATAAAAAAGCAAAATAAAGAATCCATGAGAGATTTGACGAACTATAATGTATCGTCCAATATGTTAGAAAAAATAGCGAAAACAGGGATTGTTTTGCATCATCTTCAGCGAGCCTATACAGACTACAATGAAAATGGTATTAAAAATTTACTCCAAGAGGATGTACGTGGTCATCCACGTGTTACTAATTCAAAAAAAATTATTTTTAATGTAATCGAAGGAGTCAAAAAATCTTTAGCAAATAATTAAATAAACTGGAAATTTACTGAAAATTTATTGAAAACTTTTTATTTTGTCACGATTTATTTTAATTGTGAAGATGATGTAAAGCAATCCCTTTTTTTCTAATATAGCAAAGCATTATGGGCACTATCAACATTAAAATTACCTAGCAAATCGTAGACTAAATCAGTCAGTTGGAATACAGTGTGTAATTGGATACAGTATGTAAAAGAATACTTTCTGGTTACGCGACTTTGTCGTTGAAAAGTATCGCGCAATCCGATCCTTTTGATTGTGATAAAGTTTAAACAATAAAAGAAAAAATTGATTACTTACTTACTTGTGGATTTTCGATATTTCTGAGCTTTACTCCCTCGTACTGGCGATCCTTAGCCGCTACCACCTTTGAGGGATAGGGGAAAAATGGGACTTTGAGGAAGGTGGTAATAAACAAAAACTATAGTGTTACAAAATAAATCGACACGAGAATCGAATAAATCGAGATTGATAAATCGCCACTAAACGTTAGATCAAGCAAACAATTTTGCACGAAAAGAAAGATTAAAAAAAGGTAAAAATGATTTGATTTTAGCCGAACTATATTTGATATCAATACTACGACAGCTGATTGCTAACTAAATATTAAAAATTTTATTTTTTGACCAGTATTATGGCAAGATAATACAAGTCCGATATATTGATCCTATTTTTAAAAAATTTTAATTACGATTTAAAATTACATAATCGAAGGAATTATACTTGAATTATTAGCTGGCGTTAACATTCCCCCCCGGCAATTGAAAACACAGTTTTCAATTAAAAAAAAAATAAACCATATTGGTTTCCATAATGTTATTGGTTACCTAGATAGATACCTAAGACGATTGAGAGTACATATTATTGAATCGAGTTAAGTTAAACTAGATTTAGAATAAATAAAATTAACCAAACAGAAATGCCTGATTACTTGTTAATAGTTAAAATTAAATTAACATTCTAATATTACTTAAATTTAATAATAAACAATTATTCCAATGTTGACAAATACGTATTATTTACATAATAATGATAATAAAACAAAACAAAATGTAAATAAATATGAACTTGAAATTTTGATAATATTTACTGTGTAGGTAACGGACACAGTTTTACTACAGGACGTTTATAAATTCCGTTCTTTGTACGGACGGTCGCTACTCTTATTGTTCCGTCCGCACCAGGATGAACCTCTGTTATAATTCCTATGAGCCATTGCAGAGGGGGTAAATTTTCCATCATTAAAACCACCACCGTTCCAACTTTTACTGATGATGTGGGTGTATTCCACTTCTGTCTCGCTTGAAGTGTATGTAAATACTCGGTGTGCCATCTTTTCCAATATGATTGGATTATTTGATCAAGTAACGATTTTCTATAAGTTAGGTTGGTATGTTCGGGAAGAACTGCTGGAGATGGTAAGTGGGTTAACGGGGCGGCATGCAGAAAATGTGATGGTGTCAATGCTAGAGGATCAGTTGGGTCTGAACTTAAACAATATAATGGGCGAGAATTTAGTAATGCCTCAACTTGAATGATGATAGTATTAAGTTCTTCGTAAGTTAGGATTTGTTCACCTATAGTTTTATTTAATATATTCTTGCAACTGCGAATATTACCTTCCCATAATCCACCCCAATGTGGAGAATAGGGGGGAAGAAGTTTCCAAGTGATTTTGTTAGCTAATAATTCATTTTTTAAGTTTTCTTTGTAGTCCGATTTTTCGATGAATTGGTATAATTCTTCAAGGTTAGATTTTGCTCCGATGTAATTTCGGCCGCAGTCAGAATACAAAATACTAACAGGCCCTCTACGCGATAGGAATCGTTTCAATGCTGCCAAAAAGGTAGCCGTGGACAGATCTGAACACAACTCCAAATGTACGGCTTTTGTGACAAAACATATAAATAAACATAAGTATGCCTTTTGTGTTCGATTGCCGCGATGCCTCGAAAATGTTATGCGATACGGCCCTGCAAAATCGGTACCGGTATGAAGAAAGGCTTTAGCCTGATTGACGCGTGGCGCGGGTAAATCGGCCATAATTGGATATGTTGCTTTCGGATTATTTTTAAAACAAAAATTACACGATTTTACTATTTTTCTAATCAAAGGTCGACCGGCTATTATCCAAAATCTCTGTCTCAACAATGATGATAATATAAAGGTGCCTGCATGTAGATGTTTTTGATGATAATGTCTAACTAAAATTTCAGAAAAATGATCTTTACTTGGTAATAAAATGGGATGCTGATGGTCATAGTCTATATTTGCATTTGATAAACGCCCTCCAACACGTAAGATAGCTTGATTATCTAAAAATGGACGCAACTGTCTGAGATTACTAGATATTTGTTTTTTAGTGGTGATTGCCTTAATTTCCGAACTAAAGTGTATTGACTGGACTGCTTTTATGAGATATTCTTCTGCCTTTGAAATATCTTCTACTGATTTTGATAGGGTTCTAGGTAATATTTTTAAAAAACGTAAGATATAAATTGTGGTATTGATCAAACGATTCCATGAAGAAAATCTTTGAATAGCTAAATAGAGGGGCGATGGATCTGATTCTATGGCGACTAAGGCAGTAGATTTGATTTCAACGATAACTGAACTATCAGTATCTATTTTTCGAATAGGCCAATTTGCTACATCCGTCATAAGCCAAGGATGCCCAAAAATCCAAGTTTGGTGATTTTCAACGAATTGTTGAGGCGGAAGCCCTCGTGATACAGGATCTGCCAAATTAAATTTAGTTGGAATATGATACCAATGGTCATATGGTAAATCTTGTTGGATTTTTGCAACTCGATTTGCTACAAATGTACTCCAACGGTGGGGTGACGAACTGAGCCAGTTCAAGACTACAGTTGAGTCCGATAAAGCGAAGATTTCGATAATTGGTTTCCGTTTACTGTAAACATTTACAACTGTTTTCAATAATTTTGTGAGCAAGACTGCTGCACATAATTCCATTCTTGGAATTGATAAAGATTTTAATGGAGCTACTTTCGATTTCGCGCATACCAATGAACAAAATGTGTTATCATCGTTATCTACCCGAAGATACACGGCAGCACCATAACCCCTTTCACTACCGTCAGCGAAACCGATCAAGTGGACATTACTATTTTTGTCCACCAAGAGATGTCTAGGTATGTTAAGATCCGAAATAGAACTTAGTTCAGCACAGAATTGGGACCAGCGCGATTTTAATGGTTGAGAGGGATCCTCGTCCCAATCTAACTTTGATATCCAATAATCTTTAATTAATAATTTTATAAACATGGTAATAGGTGCTAATAAACCCAAAGGATCAAAAACCTTTGCCAAAGTAGATAAAACATTTCTTTTTGTAGGTTTAGATTCAAAATTTCCCAATTTAAATGAGAGACAATCTGAAGTTGGGTGCCACACAAGACCTAATACTTTAAGAGTTGGATCAAATTCAAGCGTCTTACCATACCTATATGATTCTGGTATTTTACGAATTAATGACTGTGAATTAGTTGTCCATTTTAAAAGTTCAAAGCCACCGGATTTAAACAATTCGATTAACTGATGATAAATATTTTCAGCTTCCAATTCATTTTCAACCGAACAACAGAGATCATCTACATAAAAATAGTTTTGTACAATTTGAGAAGCTAAAGGAAACCGTTCAGTTTCATCTTGGGCCAACTGATTAATTGTACGTAATGCTAAATACGGTGATGATGTAACTCCGAAACAAACAACATTAATTTGAAAAACAGATAGGGGAAGGTCGGGTGAAAATCGCCACAATATGCGTTGAAATTTTCTATGTGTTGGTAAAATATATATCTGACGAAACATTTGTTTGATGTCAGCAGTAACTACAATACGAAATAACCTAAAGTCCAATAATAAGGTATAAATATCCTTTTGTAACTTAGGATCGGCGTGAAGAAGATCATTCAGAGATACTGAATTATCTGATTTTGCGGAGGCATCATATACTATTCGAACAGGTGTGGAGCTGCTTTCTTTAAATATTGGATGATGAGGAATATAAAAACTTAATTCCGATAAATTAGGGTTCTCTACGAGCGACATATGTTTCTGATCCAGATAATCCTGCATAATTTCATTATAAGCCGAACGAAGTTGATAATTTCTCTCTAATTTTCTTTCTAATGATAAAAATCGTTGATACGCTGTTTTATAAGAGTTACCGAGATTTTCTGGTTCTAATTTAAATGGTAATGGTACTGTATAGCGACCCGAAGGTTCCCTACTAACTAATGATTGGTATAATTTTTCGCACTCAGCATCATCTTTACTCAAAAAGGGAGGATCCGAAATATTTTCTATTTCCCAAAACTTTTTCATTATATTTTCTAATGGTTGAAAGGCACAAAAGGTTTGTGTTTCATCAGGCCCTTTATGTAGTACAGGCGCTTTACCCATAATAACATAGCCTAACTTTGTTTGAATTGCAAGGGGGGTGTTAGGGGGACCAATGACCTTGCCAGACTCTAATAACTCAGCTATAAGCTGAGCTCCAACGATACCGTCTACCTCACCAGGAGTATGGTATGTGTAGTCAGCCAACGGCAGATCTACAAGATGATTCAACCGAGTTGCATCAATTTTAACAGACGGTAACTGATCAGTAATTTTGTCGATCACCAAAACATCCATACTAAATCTATGATGATCGTTTATGGTGGATATAAAGGTGAGATGCGAATACCCTTTAATAGATCTTTTGGTTGAACCGATGCCTTGCACTAATAAATTGGTTTTCGAAATGTTCAAACCTAACCTTTTGCAACAATTGTATGATAGAAAATTAGACTGACTTCCAGAGTCTAATAATAATCTAATTTTATGTTTAACATTGAAACGATTAAAAGCATAAACAATTGCTGTGGATAATAAGACGGTCGTATTTGATGATATCACGCAATTTGATGATTGTTCACTAGAGCAATAACTACGAACGATTTTATTTTCATTTGTGCTAAGGATAGGTTGAGTACTATCCGCAGAAGCAGATGAAGTAGTTGCGATTTCATTATTACGCGGTTGACTTACAACTTGATCAAAATGAAGTAAAGTATGATGTTTAACTTTACAACGAGCACAAGTTTTTTCTGATTTACAATTGGCAATTTTATGGTTAGGATTCAAACAATTAATACACAGATTCTTTTCTTTTGCCAATTTATATCGTTCACCCGGTATAAGATTCAAAAATTTCACACATTGTGGTACCGTATGAAAATGTTGATTACAAATTATACAGGTATTTTTTGAATTCATGTTATTGTTATTACTAGATGTGTTGTTGATATTAAAACATTTGTTTACACGATTCGGTAGTGGTGATTTATTTACATTACTGGCTACATACGATCTACTAGTTTTTGAATTGCTAGACAAATTATTATTGACGCGACATTTTTCTGTTCGTAAATTTTTACTTTGGCGTCTAACAAAGTGAATAAGCTCGTCGTACTCTGGTAACTCGGGGCTATCACGAATCAGTTCAAAAGTTTGAATTGTTTCAGATGGAAGTTTCGACATTGCAAGATAAGTTAATATGTAATCAGCTAGATCCTTAAACTTTAACCGTTTTAATGCGACAACTGTTGTGTGAAAATTTTCTAAAAATGTTTGCAGTTGGTTTTGATTTGAACTAGAAGATAAACGAAAACTGAATAAACGTTCCAAATATGAATTAGCTAAATATTTTTGATCTTGATACGTGTCTTCTAATAACTTCCAAATTAAAATATAATTATCCGGTACGGGTTCAACGGTACTACATGTTTTTAAGGCTTTTCCCGTAAGGCTACTTAATAAATATTGCAATTTTTCGGCATTACTAAATTCTGGTTTTACATGCACGAAATGTTTAAAATTTTCGTAAAAGAGAGGCCATATCGTCAAATCACCGTCAAACTTCATTAACTCAACCTTTGGCATATGGACTCTTTTCTGGGTTTCCGAAACTGATTGAATACTATTGGTGTTTGGAGGTGAGGCGTTTGGTACTGATTTAATAAATTCCATGGCTACATATTCAATATGGTCACACAAATCATCAAAGGCGAATAGCAATTGATATGAAGGCTGTTCATCGGGTTTAATTTGTTGTTTTTTAATGACAATTTGTTGAATTAAATCATGGTAATCAACTACTGTTTTCGAAAATTGACTATATCGTATTTTAAAATTTTCCAATTTTTTTGGATCATTTGGATCAGCCTTTAAGGCTTGGGCATCATCATAACATAATTGAACCCGTCGAAACAGACCTTCTCGTCTTGCTAATAAGCGATCTAATTCCAATTCAAGTTGTTGCTTAGAAGTCATGATGAGAAAATCGAAATATAATATTAAATCGGTATTAAATTGAAACGGTGGCTATTCAAAATTGGCAATTTTGCTATGTGAAGAGAATTTTTAAAATGAAGAGAGGAAAAAAAATTTATTTGTCAAAAATGCTAAATTTAATGAATGAAAAAATATGAATTTATTTTGTACAAATATTCGGTATAGATTAGTGATGTAACAAGAGTCACTGCAAAACAAAGGGTATTATATAACAATCAATTAGTGATTAATAACAGGCTAGATTCTGGTAAACAGTGTTTTTTTTTTTTTTTTTGAAAAAAAAAGAGAAAGAAATAAAAATTATTTTAGGAATGTTAACGACAACCAATTGATGATCGAAATAAAGCTAAAATTCCTCGATTGTCCCTGCTCGGGCGCCAAATTATGGTTACGCGACTTTGTCGTTGAAAAGTATCGCGCAATCCGATCCTTTTGATTGTGATAAAGTTTAAACAATAAAAGAAAAAATTGATTACTTACTTACTTGTGGATTTTCGATATTTCTGAGCTTTACTCCCTCGTACTGGCGATCCTTAGCCGCTACCACCTTTGAGGGATAGGGGAAAAATGGGACTTTGAGGAAGGTGGTAATAAACAAAAACTATAGTGTTACAAAATAAATCGACACGAGAATCGAATAAATCGAGATTGATAAATCGCCACTAAACGTTAGATCAAGCAAACAATTTTGCACGAAAAGAAAGATTAAAAAAAGGTAAAAATGATTTGATTTTAGCCGAACTATATTTGATATCAATACTACGACAGCTGATTGCTAACTAAATATTAAAAATTTTATTTTTTGACCAGTATTATGGCAAGATAATACAAGTCCGATATATTGATCCTATTTTTAAAAAATTTTAATTACGATTTAAAATTACATAATCGAAGGAATTATACTTGAATTATTAGCTGGCGTTAACACTTTCATTTGTTTAATATATAATTGTTCAATTTTTAATAAATTTTATTACAAATACAATTAAAAAAAATTTATTTAAAGTAATGTGTAGTTTTATTTATAATTTCCTACACTTTTTTTAATAGATAGTTCTTCTGATTTTAATAGTCTGCAAGTTTAAAATTTTTAGGTAGATAATTTAATTTATCAGTACCAAGTCCCACAAGAATATTATTATAGTTTTTTTCACTTTTACCATGGAAAAATAAGTTAGGATAGATTTTTACAGTGAAAAAAAATGGTACAAAACATTTCATTGTAGGTAAACACGATAAAAACGAAACAAAAAATCGTATTGGTAAATTTAACTGATTTCAGGATAGTAGAATGGCTAGGCCGATTCTACCCCACAATAAAACACCAATTTTCCGGACTACTTTTTTGACGATGTTAAGAACCGTGTAGTTTGGGGTCCTACTGTACCTAGTGTATGAACTGACCTTTGACCTGGCATGTACATGTATTTAAAATTTGTTGTTGACATTTGACCCCAACACTCGCTCATACTGTTGGCCTTGAAACTCCAGAGACATGAATCATCACTTCGACATAATAAATTCAAGTTAACCCATTATGCGTCATCACAATTTTCTTATCACAATTTGGTTTTGTGTTAACCCATTACCCGCTAGCACTGACGTAGTTTTTGAATGCAAACCTAACGCATGCGCAGATTGAATTTAAGTACACGACGCATGCGCAGACTGAATTTTAGGTTACAATTTGATAGATGGGGTACACTACCGCGTCAAAAATGTGGGGATACTTTAACCCGGGGGTGGCCCCAAACTTTTGACACCGTACTGTACTTAAATTTTTGGTACGCTGCCGTGTCAAAAGTGTAGACCCCCTAACTGAAAAAGGTATCCGATCACTTTTTGAAGCGCACTGTACTTATTTTTTGTGTGTACATGCAAGCCTTAGCCTTTAATCTCACTTAATTGAGTCATCTTAAACGAAAGGTACACTATCCCACTTTTAATTTGTTTATTTATATAAGTTTTAATTTAAAAAATGTTTATTTAAGATTTTGATGACTCAGCAATTTCTTTGTTTGATTTCAAATACGAAATAGCTTTGAAATTGAAAACTACACCATGCTTCCAGTGCACCACCGCGCATTTGTCCAGTCCGAACTCCATACCGATCGCGTGCGTGTATTCGTGTGTTAATTGTAGAGCGCAGTTGAGATCACTCTCTGACGAAGCATACAGTTTTAAGTCATCCATATAAAATAAATGTGTGACTTTATGCTCGCGATTTCCTACCGGGCCACGCAAGTAGCCGGGTTCCTCCCGCAGGCTGATTGACAGGGGCAACAATGAGATGCAAAACAAAAGTCGGCTGAGGCTGTCTCCTTAGTATACGCCTCGTTTGTATGTCACCAACTCCGTTGACACAACGCGTTCACCGGATGTTATTGTGAACTTTGTTTTCCGGAGCGGCAACAGGTGTTCAATACATTTAATAATGTCGGGATGGACTCACAGACAATGGAGCAAATAAATAATGAGCTCATGCGACGTTGTGTCAAATGCTTTTCGATAGTCCACCCAGGCCATGCTCAGGTTGCGTTTGTGCTGTCTAGCGTCCTGACAGATACATCTGTCGACCAGCAAGTTGTCTTTCCAACTCGACATTCCTCTTTTTGAACCTCGTTGTTCATAGATTGAACTCCACACTGGTTCAATCGCCTTCAAGATGCGTTCATATAGGATGGAAGTGAACGCTTTATACACAGTGTTCAGGCACGTTATCGGTCTGTAGTTCTGTGGTTGTGATAAGTCTGCTTTTTTCGGTATTAGGACCGTTCTTCCCTCAGCGAGCCACGATTGTATTGGCTCACAGTTAAATAACCAATTTGAAAATATACGGGCAAGGTGGCGGTGGGTACTAGTGAGCTTCTTCCACCAAAAATTCGTTATTCCATCAATGTCCGGAGCCGAATAGTTCTTCTTGCCTTTGAAAGCAAGTTCGACTTCCTCTTTATCAACAGATGTTATAATGGTATGGGATGGCACTTTGCCAAGCTGTTGTTTGCAGTACCATCTAAACTGGCTGATGGGAATACAGTCCAAGTCAGTCTCTTTAGTCGTCTCATATATCCCCCGCCAATAATCCTCTATTGCGTCGACCGTCGGTGGTTGCTCCATGACAGGGCTTTTAGATGCGAACAGGCGTGAAGGGTTCGAGTTAAAGATCTTATTTTCCCGAATACACCGTTCACGCCGGACTACTTTCTTCTTGGCCAGGGCTAACGCGCGTATCTTATCCAATTGTGTCTGATGGTCAACAGATTGCCCAAATTTATCGTGTGATAGCGGTACCTTAGTTCTCTGGCAAAAGCCCGTACCTTTCGCGTAAAACGCCTGTTGGTCTGAATATATTCTATCACACATTGGATACGCAATACCTGCTGTCGTAGTGCCCTCGCCTTGGTGTCAGTATGTTTAATAAGAATCCGTCCCTTCTCCTGTGCAGTCTTTTGCTGCTTAGTACATGGGGTCAGGACACGCATCGCTGCATATACTGCGTTGTCGGTGTCGAATTTCGTTTAGTAGGGTCAGTTGTTCGCCCTTTACATACGTCCGTCGGTGTTTGGGACGTGGTCGTTTGTCAAAGTCTAAATCGGTATCGAGAAGATCGCGAAATTGTTTTCTTAAATTGTCTAAGACAGAAAGGGATTTATTTAGATCGGCATCATTCTGTGTGGGAGTTGAACTCGTTCTGGTGTTAGACTCTAGCACAGTATCTGTGTTGGCTTGATTTAACAAGTCCGTCTGTGCCTCAGTAACTACGCTGCCACCACAAGTTACCGGTTGATCCCGTTCTATGTTGTTATTGGTCGAGCTCTCACCGTTGACCGCAGAATCCTGTTCAACTTCCACCACCGCAGTTTCTGCAACCCTAGTTTCTTCGCGAGCTTCTCGATTATCGTCATGTCCGGTAGGTATGTTTAATTTTATAATTCGGGCTACATGGTCACGCAGATTTTGTGGCGTTAAATTAGAGTGTTCGGGATGCATCTGGCACCATATGGCATGCATCCTTGCCATGTACCCTCTCTTATTTGGCTCACTTTGTACGCGACACGTGAGCAAATTTCTCCTCAAGCTGTCCGTCCACTTCAGGCGCACGAGACGAGAAGATGAATTTTGACTGGCTCCGCCTTTATTAGCGGGCCCATCCGAGAGACCCGCAGCACGACCAGCCTTCCTAATTCTTTTATCGTTTAGAACTAGTAGAAAACCTGTTAGGGGTAGTTAGCCCGTTAACAGAGACCACCATTTAGCGCTGGTTGACTCCACGCACCAGGTACCAAAAAGTACCTGGTCTTAGCTCGGGAACCCCGGGAGCGCTACTTCCCGTGTTGTTGTAGCAACCGACCACCTAAGCAACCAGGTGTTACAACAAGCCCCTGAGGGTTTATTATTATTATTATTATTATTTATTTAACGTAAATATCGCGACTGCACTTCAAAAACCCCCAGGCGGAGGAAAAAGTGTCCGTGCAGCGTACCAGGTCAGGTACTTCTAGGTCAGGTACGTAATGTCCGTCATACAGCATCCCCTTCCTGGTCTTCCCTACCTAATAAATCCCCGAACCTCGCTGCGAAACCATAACAGTGGGAGATTCGAGGGCAGGTCCAATGGATGTTCGAGGACCCGCTCTAAACGGGGCATGGGGTTCAAAGGTGTTCATGAACTCCCGGAAAAAGTCGTCTCGTGCGACCGAAGCGTGCGGAGCGTCCCAATGATAACTGCTTTTTGCATTGACGCCGCTAACATGTTGGCGTGAGATCTACAAGCCGGAATGATGTTAAGATCGCGCACAAAGGAGTTATGCATACCCCCCAGACATCCGATTATAAGTACGACCAAGCGGACCGTATAGCCCGGGTACAGTTGTCGCAGCTCGTGTATTAGATCTTGATATTTAATCCTTTTTTGCTCCTCCTTTTCGACTATGTTAGTTTCCGCCGGAGCAGAGAACTCGATAACATACATAGTCTGAGATGTTAAATCTTGGAGCACAACATCAGGCTTATTAGCGGTCAATTGCCTGGTAGTTGCAACCGGCATATTCCAAAAGATCTTGCACTTTTGGTTGGCAACAAAGGATTCTACTTCCGCAGGATCGTAGGGCAAGACTGGTGTTTTGTCAACTTCGTAATGATGACGAAGATAAAAGTAGAGCACACGCAACGCTGCATTATGGCGATGGATATAGGTGGATTTAGCATAATAAGAACAACCTGAAGTCAGGTGCATTAAGGTTTCCGGGTATGCTTTGCATGCCCGACACGAGGTATTCGAAACCCCTTTATTACCCATCACATATTTTTGGTGTGTTAAGGTGTTCCACACTCCATCTTGAGCTGCCATGATAAAGCCCTCCGTTTCCGATTTAAGTCCATTAGCTCTCAAGAAAGCCCAAGTGAGTTCGCTCGAAAGGCCAAGGTTGTCAAGATGACGGTAGAACATACCCTGGTGAACTTTGTCGCGATGCTGATTGAGCAGATGTTGTTGCTCGGCTCTCTTGATTGCCGACTTTTGGCGCGACTGTGATAGTGAAAGAATGTTATCATCACCGTCGCGATTACGCGGATCGAAGGCTAAGCCCAAGATATCGGCGGCACGTTGCGCTGCTGTGAATAAAAATGCGCCTACGCCAGCAAGCTCGTGATCCCTGACGAGTTGCAATAGCGGGTCTGAACTGTTAAGTACACGACAAGCTGTACCTAAGACTATACGGTCATGTAAACGTTCGACTGACAGGAGCCCCCTACCCCCTAGGTCTCGTGGGAGGTAAAGTCGTTGTGTCGATGCGCGTGGGTGCAAACTACGATTGATGTTCATTATTTTTCGCGTGTCTCGGTCTAGTTCCTCCAATTCATTCACATTCCACTTAATTGAGCCAAAAGTATATAAAAGGATGGGTATGGCTAACATATTTGTAGCGCTGGTTTTATTCTTCGCCGACAATTCGGAACTCCAAATTTGTCGGAGAAGGCGCTTATATCTACTACTTAAGGCGGCCTTCATGTTCTTCACGTCCTGGATGTGACTTTCGCCAACACCAAGGTACGTATACGTCGCTCCTTCATCAAGATGTTCTATGATGCTTCCATCCACTAATTGGGCGTGTGAATCAAAATTCGGAACTACACCATGCTTACAGTGCACCACCGCGCATTTGTCCAGTCCGAACTCCATACCGATCGCGTGCGTGTATTTGTGTGTTAATTTTAGAGCGCAGTTGAGATCACTCTCCGACGAGGCATACAGTTTTAAGTCATCCATATAAAATAAATGTGTGACTTTATGCTCGCGATTTCCTACCGGGCCACACAAGTACCCGGGTTCCTTTCTCAGGCTGATTGACAGGGGCAACAACGAGATGCAAAACAAAAGTGGGCTGAGGCTGTCTCCTTGGTATACGCCTCGTTTGTATGTCACCAACTCCGTTGACACAACGTGTTCACCGGATGTTATTGTGAACCTTGTTTCCAGAGCGGCAACAGGTGTTCAATACATTTAATAATGTCGGGGTGGACTCGCAGACAATGGAGCAAATAGATAATGAGCTCATGCGACGTTGTGTCAAATGCTTTTCGATAGTCCACCCAGGCCATGCTCAGGTTGCGTTTGTGCTGTCTAGCGTCCTGACAGATACATCTGTCGACCAGCAAGTTGTCTTTGCAACCCGACATTCCTCTTTTTGAACCTCGTTGTTCATAGATCGAACTCCACACTGGTTCAATCGCCTTCAAGATGCGTTCGTATAGAATGGAAGTGAACGCTTTATACACAGTGTTCAGGCACGTTATCGGTCTGTAGTTCTGTGGTTGTGATAGGTCTCCTTTTTTCGGTATTAGGACCGTTCTTCCCTCAGCGAGCCACGATGGTATTGGCTCACAGTTAAATAACCAATTTGAACATATACGGGCAAGGTGGTGGTGGGTACTAGTGAGCTTCTTCCACCAAAAATTCGTTATTCCATCAATGCCCGGAGCCGAATAGTTCTTCTTGCCTTTGAAAGCAAGTTCGACTTCCTCTTTATCAACAGATGTTATAATGGTATGAGATGGCACTTTGCCAAGCTGTTGTTTGCAGTACCATCTAAACTGGCTGATGGGAATACAGTCCAAGTCAGTCTCTTTAGTCGTCTCATATATCCCCCGCCAATAATCTTCTATTGCGTCGACCGTCGGTGGTTGCTCCACAACAGGGCTTTTAGATGCGAACAGGCGTGAAGGGTTCGAGTTAAAGATCTTATTTTCCCGAATACACCGTTCACGCCGGGCTACTTTCTTCTTGGCCAGGGCCAATGCGCGTATCTTATCCAAATGTGTCTGTTTGATGGTCAACAGATTGCCCAAATTTATCGTGTGATAGCGGTACCTTAGTTCTCTGGCAAAAGCCCGTACCTTTCGCGTAAAACGCCTGTTGGTCTGAATATATTCTATCACACATTGGATACGCGATACCAGCTGTCGTAGTGCCCTCACCTTGGTGTCAATTTGTTTAAGACGAATACGTGCCTTCTCCTCTGCAGTCTTTTCCTGCTTAGAACATGGGGTCAGGACACGCATCGCTGCATATACTGCGTTGTCGACGTCGGTGAGATCACTGGATGGGGATAAATGATCGTCCAAAATTTCGTTTAGTAGGGTCAGTTGTTCGCCCTTTACATACGTCCGTCTGTATTTGGGACGTGGTCGTTTGTCAAAGTTTAAATCGGTATCGAGAAGATCGCGAAATTGTTTTCTTAAATTGTCTGAGACAGAAAGGGATTTATTTAGATCGGCATCATTCTGTGTGGGAGTTGAACTTGTTCTGGTGTTAGACTCTAGCACAGTATTTGTGTTGGCTTGATTTAACAAGTCCGTCTGTGCCTCAGTAACTACGCTGCCACCGAAAGTTACCGGTTGATCCCGCTCTATGATGTTATTGGTCGAGCTCTCACCGTTGACCGCAGAATCCTGTTCAACTTCCACCACTGCAGTTTCAGCAACCCTAGCTTCTTCGCGAGCTTCTCGATTATCGTCATGTCCGGTAGGTATGTTTAATTTTATAATTCGGGCTACATGGTCACGCAGATTTTGTGGCGTTAAATTAGAGTGTTCGGGATGCATCTGGCACCATATGGCGTGCATCCTTGCCATGTACCCTCTCTTATTTGGCTCACTTTGTGTGCGGCACGTGAGCAAATCTCTCCTCAAGCTGTCCGTCCACTCCAGGCGCACGAGACGAGAAGATGAATTTTGACTGATTCCGCCTTTATTAGCGGGCCCACCCGAGAGACCCGCAGCACGACCAGCCTTCCTAGTTCTTTTACCGTCTGGAACTAGTAGAAAACCTGTTAGGGGTTATTATTATTATTATTATTATTATTATTATTATTATTATTATCATGTTATTACCTCATTTATTTCTTCACACTACCTGCATATCTGTAGCGGTTTTTATTAAAGGTTGTCAGGTTGACCTGAAATTTTGATAGTTTGATAGCTGGTATTTTTATTGGCCTTTTTTGAAATATGGTTAAATAATAATTTGCAGTAATGTTAAAATTTTTGGGAATAACCCATTGCTATTAATAAATGTTAAGTATTAGGAGGGGGACAAAAATTAAAGAAAATTTTATTTATATCAGTGGTTTTCAACGGGAGTGGGGCAAAAAATAATGTTGACAGAAATAATTTTGTTTTAACTAATATTTCCAATTGACCTAATTCAGAAATTATGAAAATGCAAACTTTTATATCTTTTTTAAATTGAATCGGAATTTTATTCACAAATAAGAGTGAAAAGTGACAATTTGAATATTCTTTGATATTTTCGCATATAATCATAATTAAAGTAATGAGAAAATGTCATTAAGCTTCAAGTTTTCACAGCTTGCGTCACACACATTTTGGTTCATCGGTAGGTATAGTTTTTGATGGTTACTCTGACGATCCAAACATAGCTGGCGTCAAATCGTGGAAACGTCTTCGGAGGTCGAAAAAGCAACATTGTGCAGATATAATTTGCAATAGCAATAGTATTCCGACAATCCCACAAGAAAAATTTCTTTTAAATGAAAATAACAAGAAACATTTAATTACTCTTCTAAAGAAAGAACTGCTGGAATGGGACTATAATATCGAGCAAGCAGAAGCAGACGCGAATTCACTAATTGTAAATTCTGGTCTGGAGAAGTGTGATTTGTACGACTTCGAAACAATCGTTGCTGAAGATATAGATATTTTAGTACTGCTGGTTGGTCTTGGGCGTAACAAATCAAATGTTTTTTTTCTTTAAACCAAAAAAAGGCAACACGCCTGATAAAATTTACTCTACATCGAGCTTGAGGCATGGGAATGTAGTAAGTAATAACATTTTGTTTATTCATGCTTTTTCTGGGTGCGAGACAACATCGGCAACCTACAATATGGGCAAAATGAAATTTATATATACTCTTGAAAAAAATTCAGAGCTGGTTTCAGGAGTAAAATTATTCCAGAACGAAGAAGTAGACCCCATTTTATTGAGTGCTGCTGGAGAGCGGTTTTTTATTGCTTTGTATGGCGGTGATAAGCATGAAGAATCGATCAATATATTGAGGTACAAACGATTCGCGAAATCAACAATTAAAAGTAAATTTAATCTTGCCTCGCTCCCGCCCACACAAGATGCAGCTCGTATGCACACATTCAGAGTGTATCATCAAGTACAGTCGTGGTTGGCAAGATACAAAAATCCAGAATACTGGGGCTGGAGGAGAAGCTTACGAATGTTCATCCCTATACAGTGCACCAATGAACCCGCACCTCCCGAGTTACTTAAATTAATTTTTTGCAGGTGCAAAACTAGTTGCATTACGACATGTGGATGCCGAAAAGCTGGCTTAAAGTGCTCCCCCATCTGTCAGCACTGTAGCGGTGAAAGTTGTGAAAACGTAGAAAAAATTACAAATGTATTAGATGAAGAAGAAACTGAAAATGATTATCCTTCTTTGTTACCCGTTGACATAAATAAATTTCTGACTTCGTCTAACGACGATACAGAAATATTCCTCAGGGCAAATTCAACGATTTATATCGGTAATGATGTTTCCTCACATCACTCAGAATCGAAACAGTCAAAACGGAGAAAATACTTAGCGTTTAGCGTCTGTTTCTGAGAGTTTTCCGCGTTGTTATAAATTACTTATAATTATAATAATTTAATTTTATAAAACATTGTTCTTTTAAATAAAAAAAGGGGCGTTTTTAGTAAACAAATAAAAATGGATGAGATTTGTTATGAATGAGGATTTAAGCTGTTAAAAGAAATATTACGAGAGAGGGGCTTTAAGCGCCACGGGTGGTGCGGAAAGGTGTTAAATTTCAGGTTTTTTTTCATAAAATCATACTAGCCAAAAAAGTAAAACAATATAAAATAATTGTATTTTAAAATTAATATGTCACTTAAGAGTCGACGATTTTTTAGTTACAATTTTTACCTACCTACTTTTGGAGAGCTATAACTTCCTAACTAGAAGTCGGATGATAAAATTTAATACCTTAAATTTTTCGTTGAAAAGTAGGGTAAAAGACCCGATTGTCGAACGGGGTTATAAGTCCGAACAGTTTTGACATTCATATATTAATGAAGTTATTTCTGAAAGAAACCTCTGATAAAAAAAATTATTATTAATAGAATGATTATTTTTCAATTTAAATTCACCTCACATTTAATGCCTCCTCACTTAATTTAAGAAATATATATATATATATATATATATATATATATATATATATATATATATATATATATATATATATATATATATATATCGAACAATTTTTGTTGAATTCGTGAATTTTTAATGATGGATGATCATTATTCAAAACACATGAGTTATAAATTGTAACATTTTTCACCGAATTTTTAAAGTTACTAGCATAATAAAAGTATACAAATAATTGTTATTAGTCCACTTAAGAGATTAGGATAGCCAAATTATATTTTATATGCGTTAGATATTATTTCTAGAAGTGTTCCTTCTTGGGATCCACGTTTTAAGGTTGGGTACCCCATTTTGAGAATTATATATTACATATCTATTTTATAAACATTTTTAATTAATTTTTGGGTTTAAAACACTTAACTAACCGTTTTTATAATTTCACTTTAATATTTTATTTATTTCAGAACGTAAAATCAATTGAAAAATAATTAATAATGAATTAAAACTTCGAAATTGAAATAAAAACGTCAGATATTTAGATTTGAAACAACATATAAATATATACGTCATATATGTACTTAATTTAACTGTTTAAAACACAGAACAAATAGAACGAATATAACTGTCTCTTTTCTGCAATCACTTATGTGGAAGTATGTGCATCTTAGGCTGCTTAATGTCAGTTGCTCAGTACCCGTCGCTCAGTGTAAGTCAGTCAAACAACAATAAATTTGATTGTTGAACCGGCACAAGTAGCGTTGTGGTATCACACACCTCACATACATGTATGTGAACCAAAGGTCACGTGACGGCTATCACCACTCACACAAACAGAGTTTACCGCACAAATACAAAGTAAACACCGTGCACGTATACAACATATTTTCTATCTCAAGTGGTTACACAGGTTCCAGTAGTATAGAAATATGTATTTTCTCTCTAGTTGCTCTATGGTATGTATTGTATGTCATGTACATTAAATGCGTGTTTTTTCTTACGGGTCAGTGTGTTGTTTTTTTAAAGAAGGTTAATATATTCTGTCCGTTTTTTCATAGACGTCAACAAATTATAAAACAAAAACAGTAATAAATCAAAATTTTTGGATTATATTTTCCTAAAAACATATTCATTGGATTAAAAAAACTTGGTTTCATACTTATTAAGAAAAAAAATGGGTGTTTTGTTTATTTTTTAATTTTTTTAAGCTACTTTAATGATACAGCTAAAAATAGTGTTCGGTCATCGGGTCTCTTACCCTACTCTATAAAAAAGATAAGAAGTAAATAATAAACAAATACTTTACTTTGCAAAATACCACGTTTATTTTTGAAACTGTGACAATATTGTTTCGAACCGTTAGTTCATTTTCAAACAGTTAAACATCAACAAAGAAACGGTTCGCAAGATGTTACACAAGAAGGATGGCTGGATCTTGCATCACGATAATGCACCGGCCCATTCCTCGTTCGTTGTGCAAGAGTTTTTGGCAAAAAAACGCATCCCAACGTTGCCTCACCCACCCTATAGCCCCGATATTGCTCCCTGCGACTTTTTTCTATTCCCCAAGATGAAGTCGCAACTCAAGGGAACTCATCATGGCGGCGTACAGGAGGTCCAAGAAGCTCTAACCGTGGTGCTAAACGGGCTAACTTCGGAGGACTACCAAGGGTGCTTCCAATCATGGGAGAAACGTTGGAATCGTTGTGTAGAGTTAAAGGGAGATTATTGTGAAGGTCGATAGTAAAATTTTTCCTAAAACTTCATTTTCTTGTTTTTTATTGACAAATTCCCGGAACTTAATTGCCACACCTCGTATATATATATATATATATATATATATATATATATATATATATATATATATATATATATATATATATATATATATATATATATATATAATATATATATATATATATATATATATATATATATATATATATATATATATATATATATATATATATATATATATATATATATATATAATATTGAAACAAAATGGGAATTTTAAGTGACTTTTGAAATACATTTATGATTATTTTTGCTCTGATACTGAATTAAAGATTAAAAATTATTATTCGGAATAAATGTTTATTGGTCAAAGTGAGTCAATATGTTTTCATTTGTTACAAAGAGTATTCAAAATTTAAATTTAGTTTTTGAAGTATTTTTGGATTTACTTTTATTTTAACTGAGTTAAACCTAATTGAAAATTATTAATTAGAACAGAAGTGTTTATTGGTCAATGTAAATCTTTTTCGAAAGAAACTAATTCATATGTTTAGGGAGGGGGTAAGGTTAATTCGTACAAAAAAGGCATATTTTTGTTATTTTTTTGTGACGACACAGTTAAAATCTCTTTAGTAAAGCCAGTGGTACATTAAAGTATGACATTCGAAGAATATTGTACAAAATTTTCACGAAGAAATGTTAAGAAATACAGTAATGGCAGCAATTGTTCGGACGCGTCTAGGAAAAAAGTAGAATTGTGGTGCCCTTCATAACTTGGTGTTGGATCATCCGAAAACAAAAAATGAACGTTCATTCGTTAGATAATAGTTTTCCTCAGGTAACGCTGGAAGGGTTTTTCGAAATTTCAATTTTTCACTTTTTTGGAACACTTAGAAAGGAAAAACACGATTTTTTGCGAAAAAATCGGCTAATTTGTTATTGTAAAATAAAAATTATTAACAAATTTGAAAAAAAAAAAAAACCTCTCCAGCGTTACCTCGTAAATTATGTACAGAAATGGTGTTCAAAATTTCAAAAGGATCGGTACTGTAGTTTTGAAGTTATGAGGGGCACCGACTTTGAAAACGTGAGTTGTGGGGAAAACGCCTTAAAGTTTTGAACATTTAAAAACTTTTGTATAAAACTGATATAGAATACTTACTGCTAAACTAAATTTTGTACTCTACACTGACAAAATATACAGTATATGTATAAACACGTTTGTACTTGCATTGAAATTTCTATAATAGAACTGAGATAGATATATATATATATATATATATATATATATATATATATATATATATATATATATATATATATCGACGGTAGAAATGCAATACCTCGTATCTACATATTTTTCAAAATTGTCACTAGTTAGCGTTTTTTATAAAAGAAGACACAATTCCTCGATTTATACACCTAAATAACGTTAGTTGGCTACCTAATCGAACTAGGAGACGTATTTTTGTCTGCAATACCACGTATCTACATAAAACATGGCTATTACTACCAAAACTAGGTAAGTGCCGCTCTTATTTCTTAATTTAATTATGTTTATTGATTCATTAATATAACTGTAGCTACAAAATATTATTCTTAAAACTAAAAAGAAGCATTTTTTTTAACTGAAATTGCGATTCTATTGTTCAAAAAGTAATTTATAACTTTACAAATCAATGATATGCAGTTACGTGGGTTTGCATATTCCTTAACTTTGTGAAATTAGAATTACTACTTGCAGATACGTATAAAATTTTCAAATCTTAATTGTTGAAAATACCTTAATTCCTTTATCGGCCGTTAAAACAATGAATGATTGTTTAAATTAATTTTGATTTTAGTTTTAGAAGTCGTACCAAAAAAATATTGGAAATGTGTAAAGAAAATG
Source organism: Brachynemurus nebulosus (assembly GCA_035578155.1). Classification (NCBI taxonomy): domain Eukaryota; kingdom Metazoa; phylum Arthropoda; class Insecta; order Neuroptera; family Myrmeleontidae; genus Brachynemurus; species Brachynemurus nebulosus. The sequence continues at coordinate 9,798,737 of JAPWDM010000007.1, forward strand.
AATCCACCGTTTTTAACCAGAAGAACTTAGCAGCTCCTTCAGAAAATCAAAAAAATTCCGATACTGGAGATAGCTTAATCAGTACTGAAGACACAAAAACTTCAGCTTGTAACTCAAAATTTCAAGCTGAAGCTTCTCAAACACTGTATGAAATTTTACAACAAAGTAGTTTTATATTACTCGATGATAACGAAGAATTGGTACCTGACTGTGGTATACAACAAAGAGTAGAAGTTCAGGGAGAAGGAATTGTTGAAGGTAACGTTATGCTTTCTAATAACGAACAAATGACATGCATGAATGAGGAAGTAATTTTAAGCGGTCTGGTAACAGAAGAAGGTGTTGTACTGGTAGATCAATTATTAAACAACGAACAGAACAATGAGACAGATATTGACATTCAGCAAAGGTGCAACGTAGAACAAAAAAACAACAGTGACAATAAAATTATTGAGGAGGGAAATAATTTGGTTCAAGATGAAGATAGCTTGCATGATAATGAAAAAGAGGGTAAAAAAATTATTGATGAAAATGAAGTTCGAGAAACTTTAAATACCAATAAAAGAAAAAAGAGCGGTAACAGAAGAGCAGTAAATAAGATTAAAAGAATGAGAGGAAATGATTACATTGGTTTCAGGCGACCAAAGAATCAATCCAATACATTTCAAGATGTTAAAAGATGCAATAGAGTCTTAGGCGAAAATTGTAAGTCTTCAGCGTGTAGAAAATCGAAAGTAAGAATGTGTAATACTATAACAGAGGCTGAGAGACAAAACTTGTTCGAATGTTTTTGGAATAATTTAAGCTGGAATGAACGAAAAATTTACATAGATAGACTTGTGCTGTTAGTAAACACTAAAAGAAAAACTGTAACTAACGAACAATCAAGAAGATCAAATACGTATCTCTATTTTTTAACTGTAAATGAAAAACGACTTCAGGTCTGTAAAACTATGTTTTTAAATACGTTTGGGATTCGTGAATGGTATGTTCACCATTGCAAACAGAAACAAGAAGGAAGTAATTTCATACAAAGGAAACGGAAAATTCCCCAAAAAACTACAAGTGAACTATTTTTACGAAAATTTCTAGAAGACTTGCCAAAATTACCAAGCCATTACTGCCGGAAAAGTACCAGTAAGCACTATTTAGAACAAAATTTTGCAAACTATAGCGATCTTTATAAAATGTATAGTGTACACTGCTTGGAAAATAACAATTCTCCTATGTCAAAAAAAACCCTAATTAAATACACAAAAATGCTAAACATAGGAATTTTTAGTCCAAAAAAAGATAGATGTGATATTTGCGTACAGTATGACTGTAAAAATATAAGCGAAGAGGAATGGAAAATACACGTATTAGCAAAAGATAGAGCACAAGCAGAAAAATTAAAAGATAAATTAGATGCTGAAAAGGAAAAATGTCGAGTTTTATGTATGGATTTGCAAGCAGTTAAAACGTGTCCGGCAATTAATGCAAGTAGTTTGTATTTTAAGACGAAATTATTGTGTCATAATTTTACAATTTACGACTTAACTACTAAGAAAGCTACATGTTACTGGTTTGACGAAACCCAAGCAGATCTTCAAGCGTCAACCTTTGCATCGATGATAATTGATTTTTTGAAAAGGCACTACGTAATTGATGGAAAAGAGTCTTACCAAAAGCCAATTATTATTTATTCGGATGGGTGTACTTACCAAAATCGAAATGCAGTTCTCGCTAACGCACTCTTGTCTTTCTCTAAACAATACAATATAGAAGTCACACAAAAATTTCTCATAAAAGGTCACACGCAAATGGAATGCGATAGTATCCACGCAACTATCGAAAATAAGCTAAAAAGAAAGCCAATAGAATTTCCAAATGACTACCTTAAAATAAGCGAGCAAGCAAGGGAAAAGCCATTTCCATACGAGGTTATATCTTTAAAATATGATTTTTTTACCAATTTTAAAAAAGACATGGTTCTTGATTCTATAAGGCCAGGTAATAAAATAAATGACGCTACTGTATGCGACATTCGAGCTCTGAAATATCAGGATGGAAATGTATTCTATAAAACAGATTTTAATGAAGAGTTTAGACCACTTCCTAGACGAGCAAGAAGTGGTTTAAAAAAGCTAGAAGAATTCCCGAAATTATTTAATAATAGATTACCTATAACGCAGAAAAAATACAATCATTTGCAAGAAATTAAAAAATGTATAGATAAAAATTACTGGAGTTTTTACGAAAACCTGCCATATCAATAGTTTTATTAAGACAGATTAATTTTTGATATTTTTGTACATCCATATTAGTATGTATTTTCTTCATTAGAGAGTTCCTATTAATAATTTAAGACTGATTACTTTTTTAATAATTTTATACAATTACAGAATATGTATTTTCTTTAAAAAATTTCAAATAAATATTTTTTTATCTACTAGGTATTTATTTATTATTTAAAAACAAAAATCCCGTTTAACTGCAATAACACGTAAGTGCTGTAATGGTTCCTATTATTAGATACAATACCACGTATGTGCATTTTAAATTGTTAAAACTTAAATTTTATATTTCTTAATTATAAAATCATAAAAATAAATAAAAATAACATCAGAAATATAGTAAAAATATTAAAATGATCAAAAATAACCGTACTGGAGGTTTTTCGCTGCTGCTGTAAAATTAACCAAACAGCAGATACGTGTTATTGTATTTCTACCGTCGATATATATATATATATATATATATATATATATATATATATATATATATATATATATATATATATACAGTCCGCGACACCAGAATAGACGCACTAAAAATTTTTAATTAAAATTGGAAATAAGGGAAAATGTAGGGAAAATAAGTTAGCACAGGACACACATTGCATTAATACCAATTTATATTGAAATAAAAAAATCAACAAATTTTTTAAATACCATTTATTTAAATAAGACACTTCTTCATTGCGACACTTAAATAGACGCACTTGAATTTTCTTTATCTTTTACTAAAAATACAAAAATAAGAATTAATATACGTAACTTAGTTAATAGTTTGTATGCCCCCCATTACGTTTAATCACTTCAAAAGTCCGTGATGGCAATGAATTATATAGTTCTGTTAAATAGTTTTGAGGTATTTGAGTCCATCTTTTTCTTATGCAATTTTTTAATTCTTCCGTATTAGCAAATTGTTTACTATTTTACTATACTTTTCTACTTAAGAAGCCCCACACATTCTCGATGATATTTAAGTCGGGCGATAAGGACGGCCACTGTAAACAGTCATTATTTTCATTTTGAATCCACTCTTTTATTGATTTGGACCGATGAACTGAACCATTATCATGCTGTAAAATCCATTGGCGATTTATCATTTTCACCTTTAGTTTCTTTAAAAGTTTTAAGTACTTTTTTGAGTCTTGTCGACCCTTTAAAACCTCCAACAGAACCACACCATCGGAGGATATTGCTCCCCACACCATAACAGATCCGCCGCCGTGTTGCCTTCGATAAAATTAACTCGTCTTTACAAATATCAGGATAGTAATATGAAAATCCGTCAGGACCGTCCAAATTAAATTTTTTTTCATCCGTAAAAACTACTAGCTTCCACTCATTGGTCCAGCCCATATGAGTTCTTGCGAATTCCAGTCTTGCAATTTTATGAATTTCTTTTAAGACGGGTTTTTGCTTCAACTTAAGTCTTCGAATGATTTTGGATTTCTTTAAAAACCTTTGTACGGTCCGCACAGAAGCAGTTACACCCACATTTAGCGCAATTTGCTTCGCAGATGCGGTGCTATTGGACGCTTCTCTCAGGATTGCCCTTTTATCCCTGGATGAAAGAGCCGATACGGTGCAGCCACGAAACTTCTTTTCATAATTTTCGGGATCTTTTAAAAAAGTCCGAATTACTTTTTCACTGCGATTTAGTTTTTTCGCAATTTGTCGGTTAGACATCTTTTGTTGTTTTAAAATTTTTATTTGTCCAATTTCTTCAGAACTTAACAATGTATTTCGTCCCATTTTAAAAATCTTTAACAATAAATGGAAACAAATGTGCACTACTTAAGCGTTTTCGAAAGACAATTACAAAAATATTGAAGAATGTGCACATTTTGCTTAAACGTAATATGATACATTTGATGCGTCTATTCTGGTGTCGTATCATAGTGTTTACATAAAATGACCTGAGTGCTCAAATAATTTATAATAAGTGTCAATGAATATACAAACTTAATAAATAGTGATAACACATGCTGCACATTTAAATGCCTATAGTTATTCTTTCCTTCGTTAAGATTTACTTCACTTCTCTGTCGTATTACAAGTGCGTCTAATCAGTTGTCGCGGACTGTATATATATATATATATATATATATATATATATATATATATATATATATATATATATATATATATATATATATATATATATATATATATATATATATATATATATATATATATATATATATATATATATATATATAGAGCCAAACATCTGCCACGTAACACAAAAAATACTTATAATCTCGTCAATTTTGCTCCAATCAACTTGAAATTTTGAGACAATATTCTTCAGATATTATGCATTCAGCTAAAAAAATAAAAAAAGCACAAAAAATTATTTTAATACTTTACCCCGCCCTTAAATTTCAACATTTAATAAAATGTAAATGTGATTTTTTTAAACAACTAAATATTAAACAATATTTATTTCAATTAAAAACCAGATATCTGGATGAAACAAATTCTCAAATTTTTTTTCAATGGAGTGACATCATTATAAAACATACAAACAATGAAAAAAATTTGATGAAGAAAATGGTATTATATGAATTGGATGTTTACTATCCTAGTGCAATTAGTTATATTTTACAATTCTTGTAATTTTTTTTTTCTTGAGTATAAAATACCTTACAAAATGTTTTTTTAGCCACTTTATATATATATATATATATATATATATATATATATATATATATATATATATATATATATATATATATATTGTAACCACCAAAAAAATTAATGTCCTTTTATCCATCCTAATTTTAAATACAATAGAAGTAAATTATTTTACTTCATTTCTAACTTTGTTTTCAAAGTGTTAATTTCTATATTTTCAAAACCAAAAAAAAAAAAAACGGATCACAACAAATTAACTTATACTTCTATAGTCTTAATTTTAATATTAATAATTACAAATATAACACTCACTTTAATTAAAACAGATATCAACAATAATGAAATAAATAATTAAAAAAACAATTAAACGCTACAAAAATTAATATAAATAAAGAAATTGTGAAAGAATTAAATAACACAAAAATTAATATAAGTGAAAAAAATCAAAGTCATTAACAATACATACTGGAAATTATTTTTTTTGATTCTCATAATGAAAAATTTGAAAGTAGTTATCAATAACAACGAATCATTCCAAACCAGAGTACGGAAATATTTTCGTGAAGTAACAACGATGTTCTATAATTTCGAAACAATGATTACTAAAGAGCTAAAAAGACTGGTAAGTTTTTTAATACACTAATATAAATATTCCCTCTTATTTTATTGGGTTGGTGCATATGAAATTGTCGATTGCGCAACAATGTAAAACAGTGGGCGCGTACTACTGAACACGTTATGACTTGTTCATTTTTGTTATTGTAAATAAAGCATCGACACTTGATTAATATTTTAAACACCATCAGAGGATTTAGACGTTAGACGTGAGTTAATTTAAATTTTTCGTTCTTACCATGAATTCGAAAAAAATTAGAGATATCATGTTTTATGAGTTCAAAGGTGGATTAAGTGCACGTGAAACAGCAAAAAAAATAAATGAGAGATTAGGAGAGAACACAGTTTCTGAAAGGACAGTGAGAAATTAGTTCCGAAAATTTCGTTGTAGAGTAGAGAATTTTGAAAATGAGCTTCGCGGTCGACCTTCGCGCGTACTGGATCTGCAAGTTTTACAACAGTTAGTGGAGTCCAATTTGGATATAAGCACATGAGAACTAGCACAAGAATTCGCTGTCCATCATACAACTGTAGTACGAGGCCTCACACAAATTGGTAAAGTAAGGAAGCTTGATCAGTGGGTACCACACGAACTCTCAGAGCAAAATAAGCAAAATCGTTTTATCATTACATCATCTCTTTACCATCGACAAAAAACTGAACCTTTTCTTGACCGTATAGCGATATGCGATGAAAAGTGGGTGCTTTATGATAATACACGAAGGTCTGCATTATGGTTAGATAAGAGTGAACATCCACGTTTGGCCTAAAAATACGAACTTCACCCTCGAAAAGTTATGCTTATTGTATGGTGGTCACACAAAGGCGTTATCCATTATAACTTTTTGCCACAAGGTGAGACAATGAACGCCCAAAAGTATTGTGTCGAACTGCAAAAGATGCATGAAAAATTAAAAGAGAAACAACCAAAATTGGTTAACAGAAGTGGTGTAATCCTGCTTCATGACAACGCTAGACCACATGTCGCGCAAATCGTTAATAAAAAAATACATGAGCTGGAATATGAAGTTTTACCACACCCACCCTACTCGTCTGATCTTTCTCCAACAGATTACCATATGTTCAGAAGCTTTGACAATTTTTTGAAAAATAATAAATTTAAGTCTGATCAAGATATACAAAATGCCCTTCGTGAATTTGTTGATTCAAAAAAAGATAATTTTTTTTTATAATGGCATAAATTTTTTGGTGGATCGTTGGTTGTTATGTATTGAAGCCAATGGTAATTATTTTGTCACGAATAAATAATTTTTAAATAAATTATTTTGTGTTTTTGATCCTCTGTTTAAATCGGCAATTTCATATACACCAACCCAATAAATTTTCTTTTAATACAATTAATTTTGGGGTAATTTAACCCTTTGCACTCGAAAGTTGAAAACATAATTAAAGACGTACCATATTTAAATTTATTTAATCCTGATTCTATTTTAAAGTTTATTATTAAAGTTGATCGTATTATTTCTTCCGGTATTGTTTCCGAACAATTATTATTAAAATATCTTACAACTAAATGTGCAAAAAATGCTAAACTTATTTGGAATAATCTTATTTTATCCAACGTAAATTGGCCGTCAATTAAAAATACTTAAGTGCAAAATCATTTATCACAAACACAATTACAAATCCTTATTGAGAAATATGTCAGACGTCCTCAACGTCATGATGAATCATTTTCTAGCTTTGTTACTTCAGTTTTGGAGTACGCTAGGATTATTTGTTCTGATATACCTATTTTTCAAACAATAAATGTTATTTTTGCACATATTAACGTTGAAACCTTTAATATTTTTAAATTGCATCCTGTACCAAATAATTTGGAAGAATTAAATTTGTTGGTCCGCAATGTAGAAAAAGTTCAGTACCGTTTAAAATTTTACTCTCAAAATAGACAAACCAACTCAACTCAACCTTCTTTTTCTAATTCTTTAAATAGCACTAAGCCCCCAGAATCTTTAAATACTTCTCGTAAGCTTAAAAAATTTACAAATATAAAGTGTGCATATTGTAAAACATATGGACACCATATACAAAATTGTTTTAGACGTCCAAAAAAGAATTTTTCCCCAAATAATGACAACCCTTCGTCGTCAAAAAACTAGTATGCCACCAATCCATACTCCAGAATGTTTCGGATTTACCTTTGCTTCACTTAAAAATAAATAATTCTTCATTTATAACGCTGTTAGATTCTGGCGCGAATTTAAATGTTCTTTCACGTAGAGTCTTTAGTAAATTATGTAAAACTTCCTTTATAAAACCATCTCATATAATTCAAAAACCTACAATTGCGTCTTTACCCGGTAACAATAATATTCTACTTAAGCAAATGGTTAAGTTACATTATAAAATAGAAAACTTGAGTTGGACACAACAATTTTATGTTGTGGACAAAATTCCATTTGATATAATCATTGGTTCTAATACTTTGAATTATATGGGAATTGTTATTGATTTTCAGAGTAAATTAATTTTATTTAAACATCAAAATTTTAATATTCCATTTCTAGAATTTCCAAAAAGTAAACTTAACATTATTTCCGTTATTTGTGAAGCAAAGTTAGATTTGTCTCCTTCTGATCAATCTACTTTAGATACCATATTAAAAAATTATCGTAAAGTTTTATCTCCTAATCCAGGACGTGCTCGTGATTATGAGTATCAAATTCGTTTAAAATCGAATACACCTGTTTCGAAGCACCCGTATTATCTTCCACCCGATAAATTTAAGCTTTTAGAAGAAAGTATCAATGAATCTATTCGTGTGAAAATCCTTAAACCTATTCAGTCATCTTGGACTTCACCCGTATTTTTCGTTAAAAAATCTTCAGGTTATCGTTTGGTCGCGGATTATCGCTTTGTCAATAAAGTCGTAGAATGGGATCCTGTATCAGGGGCCTCAATGAATTTAATATTTGCCAGTTTAGGAGGTTCACAAGTTTTTTCAGTCCTAGACATGAGTCAATCTTTCTATCAAATACCTTTAACGGAAGATTCTCAAGAAATCACTTCTATAATAACACAGTTTGGTCAGTTTGCTTACCAAGTCTGTCCTTTTGGTTTAAAAGTAAGTGCTCAAGCACTGAATAGATATCTCTTACGGGAATTTTCTGATTTTAGACACACTTGCCTCTTAATTTATTATGATGATATAATAATCCATTCAAAAAACCTTAAAGAACATTTTGAACACCTTAGACAGGTGTTAGCTCGGTTTAAAAAATTGAACTTAACCATTAATCCGCTTAAAGCTAAATTCTGTATGTCACGCGTAAAGATTCTTGGTAACATAGTGTCATCTCAAGGTCGTATGATTGATACGGAGAAAGTTTCTGCGATACAAAATTTACCCATTCCAAAAAACATCAAATAATTACAAAAATTCATTGGTATGGCTGCATTTTTTGCACGCTATATTCCAAAATTTTCCGAAATAGTAGCCCCACTTAACCAATTGAAGAAGAAAAATATGAAATTTAAAATAGAGGATATACATGTTAAAGCTATAAACATTTTAAAACAAAAGCTAGCAACAGCTCCGGTGTTGCGTTTTCCTATATTTGATGATAAGCACAAATTTATCTTAGTTGCTGATGCTTCCTCAATTGGGGTTGGCGCTTGTTTAATGCAAGAATTTTCGGATGGACATCATCCTATTGAATATACTTCGCGCAAACTTAATCCTGCTGAAACTAGATACAGCGCATATGAGCCTGAGATACTTTCTGTAATACATGTGTTAAAAGCTTTTAAAGATTATTTAACAGATAGACATTTTATTCTCGAAACAGACTGTAACGTGATAAAGTTTCTTATTGATTCTCCACAGAGATTCAATAAGCTGTCACGTTGGATTTTAACGTTGTCACGGTTTAACTTTGAATTACGGCATGTCCGTGGTGCCAATAATAAAATAGCCGATTGCTTGTCTCGTCTTTTCGTTAAGATCAGGATCCTGAAAGGGATCCTTTAGATTCTTCATCTCTTCTTAACAACTTCTTTGAAATTCCAAATTTTTACCTTTCTATTAAAGAGGCTCAGAAACAGTCTGAAGATTGCAAATGCGTATACGATCAAATTAAAAATCGTAGTAACGTCAAAGGTTATACAATCCAGGACGATCTTCTGATGAAATTAGTTGGTAAAAATAATAAAAAACGTGTCGTTTTACCACCTACGATGAAGAACCTCGTTTATAGATACTTTCACGATTCCTTTCATAACGGTGCACACAAAGGTGTAACTAAAACTTACAGAGATATAAGTCGTAGATTTTATTGGAAAAATATGTACTTTGATATTAAAACTATGTGACTTCCTCTACCTCGTGCCAACTTTCTAAACCTTTCAATCGATCGAATGATGTGCAACTAGCTTCAGTTCCACCTACTACTGTTTGGAAAAAAGTGTATGCAGACTTTGTGGGTCCTTTAATACCGTCAGCTGATGGAGACTATAAACATATTTTTGTTCTTATAGATGCATTTTCACGATGGGTCTTGGCATTTCCTACGAAAAGAACTACATCCCAAGTTGTCATAAAAATATTGGAAAACATCTTCACTACCTACGGCTATGTGGAAGAGATAGTGACAGATAACGCAGCGTATTTTACTTCAAACAAGTTTAGAAATTACTGCTTCTCAAAGTGTATACGCAATATATACACTTCACCATATCGACCACAAAGTAACTTGATCGAACGTATGAATCGCAATATAAAACAAATGATGACTGCCGTTATAACTCATGAAGAGCAGCAGCATACAACTTGGAATCGTTTACTAAAGTATATCGTCTACAACTACAATCGCTCTTTCAATTCTCTTATAAATCCCACCCCTGCACAAGTTTTTTGGGTCGAGATCTGAAAACGCCAGTTGACAACATGTTTGATATCGTCAACATTTTGGATGCTGAAAAACCCCCATCTCATGAAGACGTCAACGTCGCAATCCAACAAGCATACCAACTAGCCAAGTACAAAACACGTCATAAGCCATCGGAATCGAGGCATCATATCGATCAACTTGTCCTTCAAAAAGTTTTTCCTCAGAATCCATCTACTAATCTCATACCTAAATTTCTACCTAAATACGTTGGCCCGAGACGAATAATAGCGTTCACTACGCCGATTAGAGTTGAATTATTAGACGAAACGTCTAATAAGGTGTACAAAGCACACGTTAGTCACTTCAAGCCCTTTACTCCTCGGCAAAATACGTAGCATTCGCTGTTTTCGTGGGTGGCTCAATGATATGAAATATCATTAATTGATAATTTAATTTTCAATATTTAATCTAATTAAATTATAATATTTATGTATTATTGTAAAATTCAATTAATCGATCAATATAAGTTTAGTTACACCAAATCGACAACATCTCAATAGATATTATTATAAATAGGTATTAATATATACATTACTTGATATATAATTTTGTGTGGCATTGGTCATTTGGTGCACCCATCTACGTACATACATGCATATATTCAATGAGAAGGATGTAGTTAAGGTATTATTGGGTACATGCACTATTTTTTCCTTTTTGATTAGCGAGAGGGTTCACCCTCTCGCTTGAAGCTCATCAGTTTAGTTGAGTTTGTCTGTCTGTTTCTCAACATGCATTCTTTGTTATAAAAAATATGTTGCATATAATTTAATTTTAATAACCATGTATTTATATCAGGTAATGTTAAATATTTCTTTGTATTTTAAAATGTTTAAAATTTAGTAAACTTTATTTAATTTTAGTATTTTATATTTTAATTATCTCATTTTGAGAATTAAAGTAATAAGGGCGATTATTGCATGTTTTTTTGTGAATGACATAACTAGCCTTCTTTATATAATCGTCATTATTATTTTATTAAGTCTAACTTTATTTATAAATTGTTCGAGTTGTTAATAATCTATCCAAGTTTACATTTCATTAATATTTTCTTATTATTCTGTAAATTCATGTTCCATTATTTCACGTGTTTAAATTAACTGTAATATTAAAATGTTTGTTTTGTAAAAATGAAGCAATATTTATGCTATTAACCTCTGGGGCTAATGTGCCATCTTTAACAAACTTTAGTACAAATTAATAAATTGTTATTATTAAGTAAATCTATTTTTATTTATTATTAACCCTTTGGTACATTAGTTTGGACCGCGCTTCCGATATCTGTCATACTCCGTATGTTAATTCACTAAAATAAATACTCAGTAATATTCAATTTATTCCCAAAATACAACTTAAATTTTTTTTCTGCTTCAAAATAAACCTATAATTTTTAATAAGGATATATTTAATGTAATTTTTGTTTCGGGTTTTTAAATACATATATTTTTTTTGTTTCATTCCAACAGCTTAACCACCGCCACTTGATGGTTCCACAACCGAAAAACCATTCTATTCCCAACTACAATTCAAATAATAATTTAAATATATATTTTAAAATAAATATTATGTAAAAACAATTTAAATATATATAGATAAAAAAAACGCAAGCTTTTCATTTTTTATACCTTATAAAAAATCATACTTTTTATTTCAGATTCCTAAGTTGTATATCACATAAAAAAAAAAAACATTTTTTTAAGAGTGTGTAATTTAATACTACTTCACCTTTAATACTCATTTTTGTATTCAATATACAAAAAACATGTAGTGTGAAACCACTACCACACACAAAAGTAGTTTGAATATATAATTGTATTCATTAAGTACAACTACATATAAATATTAGATAAAATTTTTGTGAGGTAAATAAATTTTGTGGTAGGTCAATGTTAGACATAACGGTACTTGAGTTGGAAACGGCGTGGCCCAACTGCTATGTTACAGTTTTTATGTGACTTACTAGGGGAGTTACTGTTAAAATACCAGTTTGTAATTAAAAAAAAAGGGTTTTTGTCTCTCGTGTGGCTTCACATTTTAAAAGTGTAAAAAAAAATTGACCTTTTTGGAGACCGTAATAAATTTTATGACTTATTTTGGTAAAAATATTTTATCCTTCTAAATTTTTCAGTATTTTTAAATTGTGTTAAAAAAAAGTTTAAGTTCTATATGGGTTTATATGTAACTTAACTAAAAATTAATATCTTAATAATATTATAAATGTGAAAGTTTGGTGAATATTATAAATGTGGAAAGATGTTTGGATGTTTGATCTCAATCACACAGAAACGGTTGAACCGATTTTGAAAAAATTTTATATATACACTCCTTATACTCTAAATTAACACATGGGCTAAATTTTATCCCGGTTGCAAGTTCTTAAGGGATACAAAAACAATTATTCAAACACACCCCAAAAAACAAAACTCAATTCGATGAAATTTTGTACACTGGCATTATTTATCCTGAGTTAACAAATAGGATAATCTTATCCCGACTAAAGGCTCCTATGGGATGACTGAACCGAATTCGATTAAATATAATATAGAGACACTATTTACTATGAGCACATGTAGCTAGAATTTTAATAACACGTAGAATAGTTTTACCCCGATTGAATGTTCCCAGGAGATGCAAAAAAAATTCCAAAATCATGTCCAAATAATTAAACCGAATTTGATAACATTTGGTACACAGACATGATTAATCCTCAGTTAACGCATAGGCTAATATTATCCTGATTAAAGGTTTCTGTAGGATGACTGAATCGAATTTGATAAAATTTAATATACAAACGTTATTTACTATGAACGTACTATAGTAATAATTTTGAAATAGTTTTAGTCGGGATAGTTTAATCCCGATTGAAGGTTTCCGAGGGAAGAAGGGGAGACACAAAGGGAGAGGAGTTAATTCAATGCGGGTGAAGCCGCGGGTCAGACTTAGTTATATTATAAAAAGGTGTTGAAATGGTTATGAAAATTCATAGTGAATGCAGTAGCAATAATAATACATAGGATAGTTTTATCCCGATTGAAGGTTCCCGGTGGAAACAAAACCAACTGCTAAATCACATCTAACTAACTAAATCGAAGTCGATGAAATTTAGTGCATACAGAGACACTATTTACCCTGATCTAACACATGGTGTAATCTTATCCCGATTTAATGTTCCTGTGGGATTCAATATTATTTAATTATAATAACAGCAAAAAATCACAGATCCTTGAAATGTTTACTAAATTGCTCACTTTAACTACTAGAACTTGTTGAAAATTTCAAAATGCAAACTAGATTATGAGCTTTTAAAAGTGTAGTTGGTTACAAATGCATACATGCATACAACTTATTCATTATTTTATATACCTAAAATAATTTTCAAAAATAATTTTTGAAAATCTGAAAAACTTGTAGTGCGATTTTAAACCATTTTTGAACAATTTACATAGCCATATTTTCAAAACGAGGGTGGGGCAGAATTTAATTAATAATATTTGATATTTTCGTAATTATATAGTTCATTAAATTCCCAAAGAATGAACGTAGTAATTATTTACAGTCCTATAACTGGATTAAAATTGGATTTTTCCGCTATATTCAAATTCTCAGAAAAATATTACCTGAAACTATACATATATACTTAGTTTTTAGGGATTTGCAATTATCTGTAATAATTACCTACAGTGTGGACTTGAAAATTTCGGAACTAAAAAAAAAACATATGAATTGCATCCCGCGGTCACAGGGTACGTTTGTCCTCACTGAAAGTCCCTAGTCTGCATTTTAAAATTCCCAACTTTAATGGAAGCAATATCAAGAATCTATGATTTTTTGCTGTTATTAATTAACTGAGATTGAATTCACACAGGAACATTTAACCGGGATAAGATTACACCATGTGTTAACTCAGAGTAAATAGTGTCTCTCTGTGTACGAAATTTAGTTGGATGTGAAAATTGATATTATAAAAATAAAATTATATAAAAAATAAAATTATATTTATAATTTTATATTTTGGAATCGTATTAATTGTGTCTTCAAGAAAAATACAGAACATAAGAATCGTTCCAGTATGATATACGTACGTCATTTTGAAGACCTCTGGTGCATCCAAAATGTACGTATGTAATAATTATTTATTATTATTTAAATAAAGATATTCAATTCTATGTAGGGATATTAAAAAAAAATGTTATAATATTATTAGAAAAATATTCATTAATCAACAAGCTTAGAAGTAATGAAATTAACATAAATAGTTTAACCATTAGGGTGACGTATCTCATACGTACGTCAGTGGTTAAGAGCTAAGAAACTACTAATTAACTATATAATTAAAAAAATATCAAATATAATTAATTAAATTCTGGTAAAAAGTAAATGGCTTAAAAATCGCACTACTACAAGTTTTTTTAAATTTTAATTGAAATATGTGTTGTAATCACATCCATAAAAGCAATAAAATATTGACCACGGGATGCTATTCGTGTGTTTCCCTTTTTAGTTTTTGTGTTGAGTTGCAATTTTAGGGTCGGGTCGATCTTTTTCAACCGCGGGATGTAAATCATGATCAGCCGATAAAATAAAGTTCATAATCTAATTGACATTTTGAAATTCCCAACTTTAATGCAAGCAATATCAAGGATCTATGATTTTTTGCTTCGTTACATATAAATCCATATAGAACTTAAACTTTTTTTTAACACAATTTAAAAATACTGAAAAATTTAAAAGAATAAAATATTTTTACCAAAATAAGTCATAAAATTTATTACGGTCTCGAAAAAGGTCATTTTTTTTATTACACTTTTAAAATGTGAAGCCACACGAGAGACACAAACCAAAAACAGTTATACTGGAAGGTGTAGCAAGAATTTTAAAACTATTTTGAACGTTAATTTAGCTATTGTCTTGTACAATTAATATGTATTTAAAGTGCCGAGTCGTGCGGAGTTTAATAATTAATGTACTTATTTTTACAGGTCGGCAAATAATCAGAGAAGAGCTTTTTGACGAATGGTGTTCAACAAAGCCCATAGATAGTTTATCGTGTTTGATTAAATGTCCATAAAAAAAGCAATAAATAAAAATTCAGTCAAATATAACAGTTGTTTATTTTTGTCCCGCTAAATTAGCTATATCGAATACTGTGCGTCGCATAGTTTTTGTAATGCGATTAATTGGAGTTGGATTAGCAGGCATTAACAAATTTTGTAGTATGATGGAATTAGGCAGAGGATTATACAAAATGGCTTATTAGGATATTCTCCATCATATTACCACCGCAGTGAACAGTGTTTTTGATACAGTGACGCTCAAAGCTGTTACCGAGGAGCAAGAAAAGCAAAGGGGTAAAGGACTTCCCGAGGATGTGTTAACTGTTTCAGGCGGCGGCTCTTGGGAGAAACGAGGCAATAAAATAGTTTTTCCTTTATTCTTATATTTTGATGATTTTGAAACTAATGATTGCCTAGGGAGTCATGCAGGTGACGGTGGAAAAATAGGTGCTCTTTATATTCAACTTCCATGTTTACCTCCTGAATTTTCCAGTAAATTAGAAAATATTTTTTTATTTCAATTTTTCCATATTCTACACCTTAAAATTTTTAAAAACAGGAATTTTCAAAAAGTAATTGACGAGTTAAACTTTTTAGCTCAGAAGGAATAACTATCAAAACTTCCAGTCGAATAAAACATATTTATTTCGTATTAGGATTGATAATCGGTGATAACTTAGGATTAAATTCTTTGTTAGGATACATTGAATGCTTTAAAGCATCGTATTGGTGTAGGTGCTGTATTGCAGATAAAAAAATAACAGAAACCATTGTCACTGAGGAACCAGATGTGCTAAGAACTGTAACAGACTACAATGAATTAGCAGATAAAGTTATTAAGGAGAATAATTCTAAAATAACATATGGAATAAAGGAAAAATGTATTGGGAATGACGTGGATAATTTTCATGTAGCTAAACATTTCACTGTCGATGCTATGCATCACCTTCTTGAGGGCGTATGCAAACTCGAGCTAAATTATATTTTATACGATATTATTTACAAGCAAAAATTAATTGGAGAGAATACTCTCAATGATATAATTAAAAGTTTTATGTTTAGTCGAAATGAAAAAAAAAATAAGCTTCCTGAATTATCTCCTATGCACATTAAAAATTTGAAATTGAAATTTTCTGCATCTGCATGTTTTCTTAGACATTTCGGACTTTTGATAGCAGATATGATTCCTGAAACTAACGATACCTGGTCTGTATACACAACACTAAATGAAATCGTTAATATCATTTTGTCAAAAGTTCATCATCTAGATTGTCCAGACCCAAAATGGGCCCAATGTTTAAGATTTCAATTAATGATTTATTATATTTTAATGATTTCAATGAAAGTTTACCAAAACATTGGATTTATGATAAAATACAATTAGTAAAATGGATTCAATACATGGGAGTTGAAATTTATCCTAATGAGATTATTGCAATCTTCAGAGACAATGGGCCTATTTTCTCGGTAATCAAATATATATATTGTTATTTGAGAAGAGTTTTTTTATTGCATATGTTATCGAATATATTTTGATGCACATTTTCAAGCTTATTGTGTTAATTCAACTAAAATAAAACCACATTTTTTTTTTTGAATTAGAAGATGTTGAAGGCTTTTCATCAATGATGAAACAATTTAATGGCAACTATTATATAATTAATAAATGGTATTGTGTAATTGATGCTTGTAATATTTTTCAAATAATATAAATAAACAATATGTAAGTTTCAAAAACCTGTGTTTATTTTCAAAAGACTGTATTATTATTATGTAAGCAAAAAGTATATTGAAAGCTTCTTTTTTATTTAGAATACAGTTCCATAATTGCAAAAATAATTTAGATTAATATTAAGATTTACATTGATAAAATTAAATTGTACGTTTCTTGGAGTAAATTTTAATATGAGAACTGTACAAAAACAGTAACTTTTTGTAGTTACGGTTTGCCGCTGTAAATATTAGGCGGATGTATTTATAAATTTTTCGAGATCACACATTTTACTGTATGTACTACTGTAATATTTTACTGAAGCTTTAATGTAACAACTACAGTTTGGCCGGACGGGCGCACTGCTGATGGACAAAACCGTAACAATTCATGACATTCTCAATCAATTCTTACGGTTTATTTTCAATGTACATAAAAAGGACTGACCAACCACGGATCGAGGCATTCGTCATTTGCTGTTTATTTAAAAAATATCAATCGATCACTCGCATTTCGTGAATCGTGTTTCAATTCTTTAATTGTAAAACATCCAATTTTGTAATTCGTTTTTCGTAAATTGTAAAGCGTGGACCGAGTTCCAAAATATAAACTAATAATTTAAACAATTTGTTAATCGATGTAAACTTTTTTACGTTTAACAAATCGGAAGTTGAAAAAATTATTGTGTTTTTATAAATATTAGATTTCTTAATGATGTTTTTAACATCCTCTATAACAAAATATTTAAAGGTTTTATGAACTATACATGTAATTTAATAGTGAAAGGTCATCCATTTACTAAAATTTAATTGGTCAATATTTGGGTATTTTTCTTTGTACCTGAGTACTTTTTGTATGTGGAATGGGTAAATGATTTTTCAATCTTCGCTAAATAGTGGCACAGGGCACAGTGATTACAAGTGTAGTAAGCAACATTACAAAACGACCACAAAATTGCGTTGAACGAAATGGGCGTTATTTCGAATAACTTTTATAACTTTTGTGTATTCGTTTTTTTTTCTTTTTTTTTTAATGAGTTGTATTGTCCCACATTACAGCAGAACTTCTGAGAGTGTGAACTTCCCAGAGTGTGGCTTCACACATACATACTCACGAGATAACAAGTACAATACGTAGTCATTTGCATATATGTATTGTAGCAATAATTATTGCTACATGTGATCGATCAATTCAACATTTACTTTGGAAAACGATAATAAAACTTTAAGTTAATTAATAAATAATCGATTTGTAAAAATGCTAAAATACTGACATCTAACATTTATGTTTGAAATTAATATCAGTCCAATATCATCTCAAAGAATTCAAAAAATCAATTATATATGTATATATATTAACGACATCTAGCTTTATAGTTTCAAATTGATATCTAGGGACAATGTAAAAACTAATTACACGTTTGCAGAAATCTGAAATTTAAATTTATATCAAGTGCGTACATTATTTAATTAAACATTTATTTTTCAAAAGAAATAATTAACAAAACAAATTACATAATTAAATAAATAACTTATACTAATTAAAAATGACACAGGATAGTTAGAAAAGAGTTAGCGAGAAGTTCTCCTCTCGTGTGGCCTTCGGGCTGCACACATTAAAGATAAAAAAAATATGTATATTTTAAAATTAGTTTAAGTATTATTTATTTAAGTGTATTATTGAAAATTATAAATTCTTCATTGTTAAGATAAGTATTATTTTACTATAACATATTTGGAAATTTACTTAAACATAATCGAAAAATAATTTATATTTAAATGGTTAGAAAATAATTAAACGTAGCATGTAGGTAAAATTTAAATTTTAAAAAAAAAAAATCGTATAATTAATTTAACATAAATATATTTGGAAATTTATTTAAATTAAAATAAAAAAAAAATAATATATATATTAGATAGATAAAAGAAAAATAATTAAGTGTAACATGTAAAAATAATTTACGTTTAAATATTTAACGTCGTTTGTACTTTCGCATTCATCCAGATTTCTAAAAGATTTCCTGGGGATTTAGCAAAAAAGTCTACGACTAACAATAACTTATAGTTTACGAATATTATAGTTTATTAAATTGATAAGCTTATAATTTAGTTTTCCCGACACTTAGGTCGATGCGGCGAACGTAAAGTTCAGCCAGTATAGTTTAATCTAAATTTAGTTTCCGACATGTAAGTCGATGCGGCGAACGTAAAGTTCAGCCAGTATAGTTTAAAGTTAATTTAAATTTAGTTTCCGACATGTAAGTCGATGCGGCGAACGTAAAGTTCAGCCAGTATAGTTTAAGGTTAATCTAAATTTAGTTTCCGACATGTAAGTCGATGCGGCGAACGTAAAGTTCAGCCAGTATAGTTTAAAGTTAATCTAAATTTAATTTTCCGACACGTACGTCGATGCGGCGAACATCAGTTCTGCCAGTATAGGTTAAGTTAATTTAAATTTATTTAATTCGTTATTAAGTAAGTTTTCAAATATTTAAATATTGTCTTGATAATTTAATATTCTTTCAATTACGTAATATTTCCGGTTTAAAAAATTTAAAAGCACGTGTAACCTTTACTAATATTTCGATATCTGGTATAATCTTTTAAATCATATAATTTATTTGCGAAATATAACTTATAAAGTAACCTTCGATATTATTTCAATTCAATTTTAATAGTAATTTTGCAAAATAAAATAGATATCTGGTATAATCTTTTAAATCATATAATTTATTTGCGAAATATAACTTATAAAGTAACCTTCGATATTATTTCAATTCAATTTTAATAGTAATTTTGCAAAATAAAATAGATATCTGGTATAATCTTTTAAATCATATAATTTATTTGCGAAATATAACTTATAAAGTAACCTTCGATATTATTTCAATTCAATTTTAATAGTAATTTTGCAAAATAAAATAGATATCTGGTATAATCTTTTAAATCATATAATTTATTTGCGAAATATAACTTATAAAGTAATTTTCAGTATTATTTCAATTCAATTTCAATCGTAATTTTGTAAATAAAAAAAAAAAAAATAATATAGACTAAGTTACAATTTGTCAAAATTTGATATTTATGAAAACTCGTATACATGTTATTTTAGTCATGATTCCAAAGCGTAAAATTGGTGCAATAATAAAATTTCAAATTAACGAAATTAATTTAAATCTTGTATTCATTATTTGTTATCAGATGTTCAAGGAATGTATTTCGCGACGATATTTAAAGTCATTCCATAAATTCAAAACTTTAATTTTATATTTAATTTCAAATTGTATATTTTTACCAATTGATGTGGTGATACATTCCCATAGCCAGTACACACCATATACTTATATCGTGCGTCTCGGTTAGGAAAGTATAGCCACACCAAAGGCTAAGATGCAAATTCTATTTTAAAATACATTATGTAAATTTATTTGAATTAGTTTATCAGTCTCCCAAAAATATGTATAAATTCTCAAAACTTGTAATAATTTGTTGTCGTAAATTTTAAAGATTCCAAATACTGTAATTTAAAAATTGTTTCTAGTCACCTTTTATTGTAATAAAATTGTAATTTATGAATTCTCGTATTTCTAATTTAAAAACCACCCTTTTAGTAGTCGAAAGAAAAATTTAGGTTATTTGGGGATCTTGTGGTTTTGGGAAAACGATCTGCGACCATAATCTTCCACTGCCACTCACCCTCGTCTCCGTAAGACCTGGAGAAATGCTCTGCTGATCGAAACCCCAATCAACCCGAAAAGTAGCACCCAAATTTAAACCCGAAAACATAACCACCCTACCAATAACCACCCCTACCAATAAATAATCAATAAATATAATAATATTTTAAAATTTTTAATTTATTTTTTTGCTACAGTATGTAAGTTTGATGTAAGCAACAAAAAACAGTGACGGCTTTAATAATTAAAATTAAAAATATTTTAAAACAAAATAAAATTTTTTCAAACTTTATTTACAGTGGATATGTAATGGTACGTATTTCGACTTAGTAGCGACGTCAGTGACTTAGTGGGGTTCTCCTCTCACAAATATGTTATCGTTTATCTGTGTTGGTGAAAATTTATGTACCAAGCCAAAGTCAGGGCCATAGGTACTACTGTCATAAAATTTTAAAATTTTATTGCATACATATATGCACATATTCTGCATACGTAAGATGCAAAATGCAAATGCAAAATGAATAACGTAAAATTCTAGAATATTCTAATCGTCAATTAGCAGAAATATCAAAAAACAAACTTCACTATTGAATTAATCACTAAACATTCGATTAAGCAGCACAGTTTGACAAAAATTCTAGAATGTTCTATTTGTCAACTAGCAAAGATATCGAAAAATCAATTACAGCATTTAATTGGTCATTGAAAAAAAGGCCAAATAGCATAACTTGACAAATGTTCTGGAATATTCTATTGGTCAGCTAGCAAAGGTATCCAAAACAGTCGTCGCCATTGAATTAGTTACCTAAAAAGAGACCAAATAGCTTATTGGGAAATGTTCTAGAATATTTTATTTGTTAACTAACAAAGATATTGAAAAATCGATTGCACCATTTAATTGTCCAACCAAAATTAAACTAATATAAACTAAGTATCCCATTTTGGCAAACATTCTAGAATGATCTGTTTAGCCAGAATAGAATATTCTAGAACATTTATCAAAATGTGATATTTCGTCTTTTTTTCGATGACCAATTAAATGGTGCAACCGGTTTTTCAATATCTTTGTTAGTTGACGAATAGAACATTCTAGATTTTTTGTAAAATTGCGCTGCTTAATCTAATTTTTAGTAACTAATTCAATAGTGAAGTCTGTTATTTGATATCTGTGCTAGTTGACGAGTAGAATATTCTAGAATTTTTGCCAGCTTTCACTATTTGGCGTCTCCTACACTGACGAATTCGATGATGAAGTTGGTTTTTCGACATCTTTGCTAGTTTTCTAAAAGCCGTCACTTATATTCATTAATATAACATTCAATTTCGTTTATTTTTACTAAGTGAAATATCGTTATTTTCGATATCGATAATTTTCGGTAATGAAAACCACGTTTTAATAGTCGCAATATGTTCGGAATACCCACAACTTGCTTCGCTTAAGCCTTCAAAAATTTCGTTATTTTTTCGCTACGACGCTCTGTTCACGAGATATTTACGATCAAAGTATTCGATAATGACAAGTATTTATCATTTAAAAGCAAACATAATAAAGTCATTTACATTAATCATTTAGGTAATCCAAATTCGGAAGTACTTTTATTGTGGTAATATTCACATATTGACATATTAGTAGATAACTTTTTTAAAAGGCAACATAGTATACTTGTGCTTTATTTTATCTGTCTCACCGTTTTTGAGACACATATTTGAAAAATTCAATTTTTACCCTAATTTTTAAGGAGCGATTTCACTACGACTACAAAGTTAAGTTAACTAATAGTAAACTAAAGTAATGCAAACACAAATTCTAATTAAATGACATTTTTATAATATAGATTTTTGCGAGCCGCCAATGTGTGTCTCGATAAGTGTTATTTTCATGTGTGTGTCCGGACTATGTCACACTTTAAGAAGTTCTGGTGTAGTTGTAATAAAGAAAATTGTGTTATTATTTATTCTTAAATATAATATGTATTTATTTGATGCTATCTAGACGTTATTTTTTATCAACTATTAGCTGATTAGTTTATAAAACCTTTCAATATTTTATTATACAGGATGTTAAAAACATCATTAAAAAATCTAATATTTTATTCTAAAGGTGGACTTGTACTTACATTTTTAGGCAATATTATGTACTAGCAGAGTCATTTAGCAAATTTTAATAAACTAACGTAAATTTTTTGCTTAATTTAACAATAACAATAAAAATTTTGTAATGTTATAACACGTTTTTTTCTTACAATGTAAATTCGTGTTCAAAATGTCACCCGTAGAATTGGGTGCGGAATTACAGAAGGTACACTGGTTTGGTAAATTTCTTGTGCTCTTTCCAAATATCTAAACAGATCTTGAAAATTCTGATATACAGGATGTTGTTTTGAGAACATATAATTTATTACTTTTTTGTTAATACGGACCTGAATTTTTTCTTCAGATTATTATATCACTTGTTTAAGCAATGAAAGGAAAACATGTGCACCAAATATCCAAAAAATATATTGAATGGTTCGTTGGTTAGGATCTTAGAATCGTTAGGTTAAGATCTTAGGATCTTAGAATGAGCAAAATCGATGAAACACCCTTTATCTCGGTTATGAAGACCGTTAGATCTACTAACCATAGGCTTTTCATAACCACCTAAGTGACCCCTATCCACAGATAGCTTTTGTCCGATTACCAATGAAATACCCTGTATTGTCAAAAAGCATTATACTTAACAATTTTTCTAGATGTGTCTAACGAAATTATAATAACACTGAAATTTGATAGATGTATTGTAAGAAACATAATGAATCGACAATATTTCGTTTTTTTTATAATTTGACTAGAGTTATTATAATAAAACGGTTTTGACAATATCGCTGTAACATATACATCTAAATTGTTTACTTCTCTAACAGTAAAAAAATTTTCGGTATCGGTCGGTTAGTTTATTTTTGGAACCCATGGATCCTGGTGGAACTCATATAACACAGCTTCTGTTCATTTAAGGTACCATCACAGTGTGATCGGCCAAAAAATAGTTAATTTGAAAAAATGGCGGCCGTTTGAATAAAAAGTATCTACAAAATATTTTATAGTTTTCTGTGTGGAAAAATAGGAAGATTTCAAAAAAAGAAGCTTCCATAGGAACATAGCGGCTTACCTACAGATTGATAATCGATTTTTTTTTTTTCAAATAAAAACTGGGGCCGTAATCGTGAGCACTAATATCTGCCCTTTCTTAATGACATTTTTTTCAAAAAATTATAATAATTACAAAAAATAAATAAAAATGAATAAAAAAATATTTTTGTATTGTTAAATAGTGGTATTAATCGTAAAAAAATTCATTCCCATTCCCCCATCCTATTCATCCAAATTGACTATGTTTCGGCCGATCACACTATGATGGTACCTTAAGTAAAAACAAATTAAAATCGGTTAGGTGGTTTACTTTTGGTGCTTTTGAATCCTCATGATCCTAACGGATATCATAAAAAGATATTTTAATATTCATCTGACGTATTCTAGTTTTCTAAGAGCGAAAAAATTTTCGAAATCGGTTGGATAGTTATTTTTTCCATTACGAATTTCATATAACTTATGCGGACGTCATTTAACGTAACTTAAATAACTGAAATAGCTTAGTATTTTTCAATGTCGGTTGGCTAGTTAATTTTTGGTGTTTTTGAATAATTATATACCGTTTTGTACTATATTCTAAAATTGTAGAAAAATGTGTGCGATTGAACTTAATTTATTTTTAAAATATACTTTTAGAGATTTTTAGAGTGTCCCATGCCAATTACTTCTGGATTTGTCAATATTATGAGAACCACAAAATAATTTAAATAAGAGTAATATTTATTACACAAATTCTATTAATTTTTTTTTTTTTTAAATTTCTAAATAAAATATTTTATTTTATTCCCGCATTACAAAATATTTTAATAAATATAAAAATCTTCCTAAAACTCGTTTTAATTTTTTTTATAATTTACTATATCTACTATATTATTTTAGTGTGTAACCAAATTGCCCAATTATTTTATTTTACTATCTTACAAAACGGTTAAATTTTTTTGTTTAGTGTGTAACCAAATGAATGTGGACCATATTGTTCTTATTTATCAATTGAGGGATAGTATCAAGCCAACGATAAGTTCCAAATTGGACTCTTAACTCGACCTGATTTGCTATGGGCAACATTCAGTCCTGATGGGATTGTCATAAATGAATTTCAAGAGCCAACAAAGATTTTAGAAATTAAAAGTCCTAAAGAAGAAAAGCGATTAACCCGTGATGAGCTTGTCAGTATGAATGCAATTAAGTCAATAGATAAATGGTAAGGTTAAGAAAACACATCCCTATTACGGACAAATTCAGTTAGGAATGATGTTACTTGATGTTCAAGAAACTGATTTTATAATTTATGGATCAGGTGAAGATAATTATGTACAATTTGTTGCGCTAATGTACAATTTGATGTTGACTTTGCTTTTAAAATGGTTTCAATATTGAGTGTTCCTTACTTCAATCAGCTATTTACCTAGAATTGTTAGGAGGTATGATACATTAAGAGGTATGGAACATTTGATACAATTATTAGGAGGTATCGTACACATAAAAATAAGATCATAATAGATAGGTAGTTAGGAATGTATGGTATAATAATTATAGGCTTTAATAATTAATAAAATTATATTAACACTTTCAGTTCCACAAATAATCAAAACAACCGCAGTGGCCGATCGCGATCAATGGTTAATTGCTTACGCATTATGTGTATGATGTTATCACACCGATGTGTACTCATACAAACACTAACACACTATTCTCTTGGTTTCTATAAAAAAATTTTAAATCACATTTAAAATAAACAAATATATAAAAAGTTTTTATATTATTTTATTATAATAAACTAATAATAAAAGTATTTTTTTTATTTATTTATTTTCACCAGTTTCTTATCTAAACTTTCTTTAATTGATTTGAATGTCAAATATATGTACGTATCATGTACGTATCTTTACACATACATGTTAAATTACTTCAGGTATTTGTTTATATAAAGTTTCTTTAAAAATATTGTTTACTTCCGGGAATGTTTACTGTGAAAATGCCCGGGTTTCAGTGTTACATAAATTTATCTATATTTAATAAAGGGCTAATTAAATTAGTTACGCCATATGCAACAGTAAGGCCGTCTTCAAAATATGGGAGAAGTGATCATGCCACCTTTGAACCAATTAATTTAAATTCTTTAATTCTTTGTATGATACGTTCCATACGTACCCTGATACTTGCAACTTCTGCACTCTTTAGAATTTCTTCCCTGGATAACTACCTCTTCTTTACTAAAAAAAGTGGCTGATGTAATATCAAGTGATGCTGTACGTTTATAAACATAGTATTGGATCTTTTGCATCAATAAAAGGCTAAAAATGCAGGATAATTAAAGTATAATCAACCTCCAAGTATTTCTTTTCAATGTTTTCTGTTTTCTTGTTTTTTGTTCAAAAACCTTTGTCAGCCATTACTGCATATTGAATATCTATTTTATCTCAAATATGCGATTCTAGTGTAATGAGTTTATCCGAAGCTCGTCCTCCATACCAGTAGAATAGTCAGGCCGGTTCTGGGCCAAGCTTGGTGGTGTGGGAGTAAAACGTTTGGGGGAGTTGCGAGGGGGGGGGGGGGAGGGTAAGCTACATACGTATAGTTGATGATGATGACGACGATGTGAGTGATTGAGCGGCGGCGGGCGGTGAGGGGTAGTATTTTTTCCGCGAGTACGTATATGCTGCTGCTGATGTAAGTTGTTGTTTACATATAGGGTATACTTGTGACGCAAGTAGGTATACTATGTGTGTATGCGAGCTGCATACGTACAGTGGATGATGATGCGCGTTGTTGTATGAATGTATTTTTCCTACGAGTATACCTACATATTGCTGCTGACGTGTGTGAGTGTTGTGTACATACAGGGTATACTTGTGACGCGAGTAGGTATACTATGTGTGTATGCGCGCTGCATACGTATAGTTGATGATGACGACGATGTGGGATGTACGTATGGTGTACACCTGATGATGTAGTTTGTTGTGAAAATGTTTTTTTTTGTGATGGGCACTTCTAGGGGTATACTAGAGGATTATAAATATTGTTATGAAATACTGGTGGGAGTTAGTTTTATTGAAAACTTTGTTTATCGGTGCAACGAGATAACAATACCAGTAGATATCTACAGCAATAAGGTAATATAATTTTGAATTTAAGTTTTCGTTTGATAATATATTTTATTTATTAAAAACTGAGTTTTAAAATTATATTACAGATAGTTCTTCCAAACATTCAAAATTAACAATTGAAGATTCTGACGAAGATGAGCTATTATCACACCTATTTTCAGAGGAAATTTTATCAGATGAAGAAATCAATAGCAGAACACCTGAATATCAGATTAGGATCGATGTTTTAATATTGTGCACTTTACAATTAATTAATGATTCCCCGCTCAAATTCCAGACACTTTGGATAAATGGATTGGCGATTCTGTTAAAATTGCCGATGACGAAAAAAGAAAAAATAATTATAAAGAAATTTATCGAAATTTTTCAAAATTATTTCAACAAGTTAAAAGAAGATGAACAAACAAATATATATGGATGGATAAGCTTAGAAGAAATGCTTATGTCACACGATACTTGGCACACCGAATTATTCGATGCAAAAGTCATCGAGAATTTGAATAAGTTATTAAGGCGATGGGATGACGAATTCATAAATACCTAAAATTTATTATAAGAAAAATGTATTGTTTATAATAATTAACACCAGATGTTTATAGTATTCTTATTTTTTTTAAATATATACGATGTGTAGAAAATTTGGCTCATTTTGCTTTTAGCTACCATTAGCGTTGCAGCAAAAATGCTTTTAATAGTTTTACTCGCAATGTGTTCGTTAACTACAACAATAACAATGGCAGAAAATTTGATATTAAAATTGAAAAGGGTGTAAACGTATATGATACCAATAAACGTATCTCCTTATCATTGTCAACACTGAGACCGCCAATTTCATGTTACTGTAATAAAGATATGTGTGTTTCTACATTTAATGTTAAATAAATGTTCTTATTTTTTTTAATAATTAGACATCAGATATGGTTATAAAAATTAATATAGAGAAAATATTTGGTGTAGTTTAAATATGGATCGTGTGGAGGAATTTTGTAGAAAATTAGCACTGTTAAAGAAATCAATAGAAATGTATGAAGATATGAAAGAAATTAATCGTCGAATTAAATAATTAAATATAACTACTTACAATATTGTAAAAATGCATAACAATATAGAGAAAAAAAGTTAATTATTAAAAAAAATAAAAGGGGGGGAGGAGATGAGTAGGTTAATAAGGAGTGGGGATAAGAATATTAATACCGATTGTTGTAAGAAAATGGAAATTAGTTGTTTTTCTTGAGTAGTGTGTGGATAATTTTGAAAGAATGGAAATGGATCAAGAAAAACAATATATTTTGCAAAAAATAGAAAAACCTCAAAAAGAACAAAATGAAAATATTATAAAAAAATTTTTACACGATGCAATTAAGGCAAACGATTCGTTGTAGATACAGGCGATTTTGGAACAGTATTCGTATATGCTTAGCGATGATGATGCATTTGATATACTGGAAAATATAATCCGTGAATATGATTTCTGTCCTGCAGAACTACTAAAGAGGATTTTCCCTCTAAAACAACAACTTACGGATAATCTAGAGGAGGAGATTAGTATTTATTTATTAACTATAAATACTAATTCTAAACAATTTGAAAATTTTATTAAACAATGGTTGAAGGAGAGAAGTTTGGAAAAATTTGTAAACCAAGCGATTCGATATGCAATTTTACATGTTAAACCAAATATCTTGAAGTTGCTGCTGGATTACGTAAATGCTGAAAAAATCAACGTTGATTTCAATCCAGAACAAAACAACGTGGATAAATTCGAGTGAGAGTGGTTAGAAAAAACAGCACAAGAGTCGTGCAGCAATATAGATTTTAGTATGTTTAATATGTTACGTCATATTGTAAACTTACATATCGCGCGTTTTCTGTCTCAAACTCGTATATCAAAAATCACAGTTCTCAGGAAACACAAAAAACATATTAAATACTGTATTTTCATCACTATGAATTTAAGATTTATGTATGTTACACTTTTTGATGTTTGCTACCTATGTAGACATGAAGCAGACATTTAAATGTTTTAAATTACAAGCTATCGATGTTTTTAGTAAATACGAGTTTGCTACCCACTTTTTTTTTCAATATACGAGTTTGTGAAATAAATCGATTTTTTTTGCATATTCCAATAGTATAACCAGTAACTTAAATTTTAAACGCGTTTTTCTCGAAACTACATTTTTTCTGATAGTTTTCTGACAAAACCTGGTATATGGTATACGAGTTTGTGTAAAATTATTTTTTGAAATAAGTAACATTTTTGTCAGCATACCCTCGTACTTGACCAAGATACAACTATCTGACACTAGAGTTCGCAGGTGCTGTACACAACAAATCCAATGGTACGTAGTGGTCGGTGCAAATTTAAGGGGAAGTACGTAAAATCGGAAGATCAGGAGCGTCGGTAAACTTTTATTTGAGGGGTTGGTAAATATTATTTATTATATGAACAAGTACGTCGTCTTCTTCTTTATTTTCTTCATCCCCAGCCGTAGTAATTTTTAAATTTTCAATATTTGCTTCAAATTGTGTTTTTAGCTGTTGTAGTAGTTGCATAAATTGTTCTAAAATGTTTGCAGTTTGACATTGTATATTGAAGATAGACAAATCAAATTTACCACTTCGTTTAATAGAGTTTGTAAATTCATCAAATTCAAAAAAATGTTCATTTTTAAAAAAATATAATAAACCATTCGTATATCTAAAACTGAACGAAATCCATTAGGAATACCAGGAAATATATCCGAAACAAAACCGTATTTAATTATCCGCAAATCACACTCATCAATCTCAGCGAAAAATTTGTTATCGTAAAATACGTATTTACCATTGTAGGTATTAACTATACCGTTTAGAAATTTTTTCATGGGCAATCCAAAAACATCTTTTATTGATTTTGGATATCCGGGTAGTAAAATTAGATAGGGATATTTAACAATACAGACCAAGTTGTTTATTACGAAAAGTATATCATTTGGTCTTTTATAAACAGCCGAGATTCTTTTGAAATTATGCGGTACGAATTTAATGAAATCGGTTATTAATATTGGTTTGTCAACATTTTTATCGTTGAGATTTATAAGAAATAACCACTGATGATAAAATGCAAACATTTTTTGACCCCCTACAAGAAATGTATTTAGCGTTTTTAAATCACATAAAACTGGCGGCGCCGATGGTGTTAGTGACACTGTTGTTAAAGGAGAAGATGGCGTTGTTGGAGATGCTTCTTTTTTGGAACCGTAAAAAGTTTGAATATTTCGGATATCATCCTGAGTTAATTTCTTATTCCAATTTTCTCGATGGTATGGATACATTACAGAATTAATATCGTTTGAGTGATCGATCTCAAGACTATGTCCTATTTCATGGGTTAAGGTCGTAAAAAGGTCAATTTTGCCTTCCTCTGGATAATTGTTTATATCCCAATTTTCATCTTGATCAATGTGAATTTCAATGCTGTAGTTACAATATCGAGGATATGCATGTGCCAATACGTTACCAGGACCATCAAACAATGAAGAGCATAATTTACCACCGAAATTCATTGAATGTTGTAATCGACTATTTAGTATTACAATGTCAAGAAATTGCCTATCGTGTTCAAAAGTTAAACCATAATGATTAGACCATATTTGAAAAGTTTTCTTTGCTAATTCAGTAACTTCAGATTGCGGTAAATAATAGTGCCATTTTATATGAGTAATATTCCATTTCTTAGAAGTAGAATCAGAGGTATTAATATTATCCGCAACACCACACCGCGGTGATTTTAGTAAATTTAACGTTTTATTATTCACTACCCCATCAAGAGGTAAATGATAATATTCTTGAAATAACGACAGCGCATTTGAAAATAATGTCTTATTTTGCACAACACTATATAATTGTGTAGATTTAATATAGCCAGATTTTTGTAAATATTCCGCTAGACACATTTCACCTTCGCTTAAATCCGCCGTTACGATAGATAAAATGGGTACTAATAATATTAATAAATACATTTTTATAGAAGTAATAGCGATGACGATCACAATCAAAATCATTGCAAATACCTTCGTCGATTAATTATATATGCATAAAAATAAAAAAAATAAAACAAAATATTATAAAAAAATACAATATAAATATACAATATACAATAAAAAAAAACAATATTTCTAGTTCATTCTGTATTTATATTTTTTAACCATAGTTTAACTGACGGTGATATAATTTTCGGAAACTCGTTTGTTGCCAGTTTTTGTTTTAAATTCCGCGAAGGGCAATATGAAAAAAATTCCCCCGGATGTTCGTTCCAGTCGCAGCCACATATTTTTCGCCTCGGCTTTTCGGATTTTTTCTTATTTTCTAAAAATTGTTCCAATATGTTGTATGCTACTTCTCTTTCCCGGTCTGGACATTGCTGGAAATTCTTCTTTTCTGTTCCATCTTCTTCAAGTTATTGAAGAAGATGATTCCTTGAGAAGAATACAATTTTGTCGATTCCTACTAAACGCAGACCTGAAAGACCCCAACTTCCTCAAAACAATTTTATGGACTGACAAGTCGAAATTTGACAAAGAAGGAATATTAAATTTTCACAATATTCATTACTGAGAAGAAACAGAAGTGGGGAACCCCCACTTAAGGAGAGCAAAAGGTTCACAGAGGAGATTTTCTTTAAATGTATGGATGGGGATCATTAACAATAAACTGATTGATCCCCACTTCCTCCCCACCTCTGCCAGAGGATCTGAATGCCATATATTATGAAGATTTTTTAAGAAATGTTTTATTCAGCCTTTTGAAAAATGTGCCATTAGAAACAAGAAGGGATATATTTCAACACGACAATTGCCCAGCCCACTATAAGCTATCCGTTCGGGCTTGGCTCGACGAGCAATTCTCTAATCGATGGATTGACCCGGGAGGTTCAATACCCTAGTCAACGCGAAGTTTAGACATAACACCGATGCATTTTTATGTCTGGGGTTATATGAAGTCATTAGCGTATTATGATACGTCATCTGTTCCCAATGTGAATGAGCTGAGAAAACAATGCCGCTGAAGGAGTTCAGGTTACTTTGACTACTAAGGTAGTGAAAAGTGAGCTACGCAAAAGGATGCCGTTCCTGTATAAGAAAAAGGGATAGTCATGTCGAACATGAATTGTAGTAATTGTTAAAAAAACTCAAAACAATTTTGTGTAACAAAAAAAAGCCTATGTAATTTTGTTAGATTTTAATCTTACTAAATGTTTCAACTAAGTTGTTTTTACATAAACATAACTTTTAAGTGATGATTTTATTTTTAAATCTTATGTTTTATGTGTTCAACATTTTTTCCAATAATTGATCCTTAATGATTTTTTCTACCTGTTTCTTTTGTTTTCTGTTAATCCTTGGCTAATTTGAAATTTTTATACCTCGTTTGAACGCTAATGAAACGGAGATGTTTCTAAGATAATATGCATGGTAAAATTTGTAGTGAATTTTTTCTTTAAACTGGTTTAAAATGTTTTGGAGCATAGTGTCAAAATGTGCGTTAATAATTTGCATTTTATTCTTATCATGTATGTTTTAGGATGTAAACAATGTAAAACGAATAAAAAACTTAAAAGATTGGGAATGAAAAGTTTTTTTTTTTCATGTTGTACCCCTTGAATTTTGATGAGACTTACAAGGAAAGGTTTTGAACTGTCAATTCGCAATAGATTTTTTTAGTTATTTGATTCGCAATTTTGATGAAACTTGGTATATGTGTAGTACAAGCGAAAATAACCGACCCGTATTTTTTTTTTATCTGCCACCGTTGCCATTTAAGTGGTGAAATCACCCCTCAAAATTAGGGTAAAATTTTAATTTTGCTTGATAACTTGGAAACGACGACATATAGAAAAAAACTTTAAATTGACAAAACACTTTATTTTTAGAGAGCTTTCTATTGGTGTGTATAAATACAGGGTCGGACCTACTGGAGGGGCTGTTCAGGTAAAATTGAGGGTAAATTTTTTCAGTATATTAAAATTTGAATAGCATATATGAAAACTACATGAAAAATATTAGTTAACCTGTTTTTGCTCAAAGCTGTAATTTAAAGTCTAAAATCTCAAAACTGGACAGCTAATTTGAGGTGCCAATCGTAATTTTACTGACAATCAGCAAAATAAAAATATTTCTATAAGGTTTTCAGCAAGTGAATTGTCTTGTAATTAATAACTGGCTAAAATATATCATATTACACTTGTTGATGTCTGACTAAAACTTTAAATTTTATACACACGGAGAGAAATTTCTTATCATAAATTATGAATTATGTGTTCATACCTTACTAATTTCTTCGCAATTTTAAACTGTGAAATATAATCTCACATTATTCTTTGAACTCATGGAT
Source organism: Brachynemurus nebulosus (assembly GCA_035578155.1). NCBI lineage: Eukaryota > Metazoa > Arthropoda > Insecta > Neuroptera > Myrmeleontidae > Brachynemurus > Brachynemurus nebulosus. The sequence goes on from JAPWDM010000007.1 coordinate 9,832,227, forward strand.
TATTTTTAATTTTGTATAATTTATACTTTATATCCATAGCCTCAAATTCATATATTATGACATGGATTTAAAAAAGTCATAAATTTTATGAATTATATTCTTACATATTAGTTAATAATATTTTATTCTTATTAATGCAAAATATATGAATTATGTGTTCATAACTTACTAATTTCTTCACAATTTTAAACTGTGAAATATAATCTCACATTATTCTTTGAACTCATGGATCATTTCTAATTTTGTATAATTAATACTTTATATCCATAGCCTCAAATTCATATATTATGACATGGATTTAAAAAAGTAATGAATTTTATGAATTAAATTCTTACATATTAGTTAATAATATTTTATTCTTATTAATGCAAAATTTATGAAAATGGAGTTTTGAAAAAGTGTATGTTTTGTGTCAAATTTAGCAAAAATTAAACATAATATTAGTGTATTAGTTTTATAGAAGGAATATCCGTTTAAAACTAACACGAGAAATGAGTTTGACGGGGTTCACTTTTTTTCTAAATCATACCGATTTTTTTTATTTTTAGTTTGTATATGATGAATTTGAAAAAAAAATTACGTAGTTACTCTTTTCGTTCAACAGAAAAAATGTTTTTGGTATTAAATGAGTATTAAATTCCTAAATTTGATAATCACTTCTTTGTTTATGTTATCGATAAAAAAACAAACGATTTTATTTGTTCTGATTTTGACCAATTACAATATGAAAAACTTTTCCCCTAATCGAGAAAAATGCTTGATGAAAAGGATTTTATAAATTTTGACGTATAATATCTAGATTTAAATCACATGTATGAATGTTTTTATAAGAAATCTATGAGTTTAGCTAAAACATCTGGGATTTGATTCTTTTTTTGTTTTTGTGTTCTACTAAAAACATGACTTTTTGCAATTTGGGATTAAAAACTTTATAGTTACTTTATAATCTTATCAAAATGGCTTACTTTTTTCACAAGTGATAAAAGTGCATCCGTTCACAACATGTTAATTAATTTTTTTAATTATAAATAATAATATATTGCTTACTAATTATTTAAGATATACGTAAATATGTCAAATATTTGTTTATTGTAAATGTCAAACTTTTAATAATGTGAGACTATTTTTTCATTGTCCATTAAATATTTATAGGGTTATGGAAACTGGACGATGCCATCTACCACTGGTACCTGCGAAAGGATCGCCTGTTGTTCTGTCCCATTGTTCTGTGACACGTGCGGTCATAAAAACTACCTGTAACGATGGCCTCGTTCAGTTGTCTAAGAGTCATTTCTTGTTTGTACGTCTAGCTGTCAATATGGATATCCGTAGTATAAGTTCTTTTACGAATTTCATTTCAGAAAAGGGTTTAAAATATTTTGTGTTAGAATGTAAGTTAGTAAATAAATCGGTTGATTGTTTCAAGTGCGATGGAAAAATGTACATTAACGTCGTAAGCAACGGTAATCTTGGTTACAGATGTGGAAGTTCCAGCTGTCGAGCAAGGAAAACTATACGGGAGGGTACAATTTTTTCTTTGGCTCGCATTCGTCCAATAGCCTTGTTGTCAGTGTTAGTAGGTTGGATTTTAAAATATCCTTTCTCAGTGATTGTGCGGGAAACTGGTTTGACACGACCAACTACACGAAAATTAATTACTGCTTTTAGGGAAATGATAGGTGTGTGGTTACTTGAGAACTCTACCAAAATTGGTGGTGTAGGTCAGATTGTGGAAATAGATGAAAGCGCTTTCGGAAAAAGGAAATATAATCGAGGCAGGGTAACAAGAACACGCTGGGTCGTGGGCGGAATACACCGAGAAAGTAAAAAGTGTTTTTTAAAAATAGTCGACCAAAGAGATTCGGATACACTAATGAAAGTAATTTCGGAAAATGTTTTGCCAGGAACGACGATTATAACTGATATGTGGCGGGGATATAATTCGATTGACCAAAACGGCTATTTTCACGAGACTGTCAATCATTCATTGAATTTTGTGAATCCCAATAACCGAAATGTTCATACGCAAACAATAGAAAGTCACTGGGCAAAAATTAAACGGGATATGCGTCGCAGAATTGGTCGTATGACTGTATCGACATTTGAGACGTATTTAGTAGAATATGTTTGGAGAAATATGCATCCGACTAACCAAGACTTATTTAATGATTTTTTTCAAGCCGTAAATTATTTTTTTCCCCAGTAATATTTATAATAAATAGCAACTAACAAAAATAATATAAAAAAATAAAAAAAAAATGACGTAATTATAAAAACAAGATAAAAAAAGACAAGGCTACATTCTGTGGCCGCTTTTGGTAAATGAGGAGGTTATTGTGAAAACAAATCAATATCTTTCCATATTACTTAAGGCGGCTGCATGAATAGTGTCAACGAGAACTCAAGAAATAAAATCTTCTCTTATGTTGCACTACTACATTATTTATTTAGTTAGCTGTTACTGTTAGCTTTTGTAAATTCTATATTTTTACTTTTTATGTTTTATTTGTTACTTTAATATACATTAGTACATTACCTTTGAATGTTCATTCGCATGATCTAGGCTTAAAATACTTACTAAACAGTAAAATTGCCTTCAGGAAACTGGACGAGTCCATCGCATCGTAACAATAGGCGATCCTTTCTACAGTAACAAAACACAATAGGCGACCCTTTCTGCATTAATAAAACACCTTTTTTCTTAAGCCTCAGGTACCAGTGGTAGATGGCATCGTCCAGTTTCCATAACCCTATTTATATCTTAATTCAAAATTGTAAAAATATTGTATTCAACGCATGTACAATACATGTTTTTGTTACTTAGCGTAATTGTCCACCTCGGTAAGCCGTGTTAAACAATTATTAAGGCTCAAAAAATCCAGACGCAGAAGGGAACTTGGGGCACTTGCGCCGGCGCCCCCCACAATAGGAGCCTCTACAAAATCTCTCAAAATAAAATTACAAAATAGAAAGAATAAGCTTTTGCTTTTTTTGCTCGTTAGTTTTATTTTTCGAGAAAATTCTTAAAATGGACCTACGCAAAATCGCTTAGGGGCCTCCACAGGTGAAACATTCAGGGGCCATCACATAAGAAGTGCCTTGAGACCTCGACAGAGGTAAATTCGACGCTGAAAAATGAACCTTCGTTTTACTACTTGTTGCATAAATATTTTGATTTTTTCGTTATTACTTGATTATTAAAAATACAAAATGTATATCACTCGATTATCTGTCAGTTTCTGTTATTCGTCAACGTCGAATAAGAAAAATGTAGTCTCTGGAATTAGCTATACAAACCTAGTTTCTAAACGTATAATACATAATCCCATAGAGAAATAAATGTTTTGTTAATAAGGAATATGTTTGCAAAGAATATGAAATTATTTTATATTGGCAATAATGGTATGGAGGTTTTTACCCTTTTTGTAACCTAATGTTTATATGAAAAACATCGTAAGATTAAATATATTAAATGTGTATTATCAACTTGTAAACATTTTCATTTCCACCCCAAAGATAGCATTAAATTAATTAAGAAATTTATATTACCCGTCTAATTTGACTAACGATTAGTCCAGGTTCTGACGGTAACGGTTAATCGAAGTTCTACTCATTATACTGTAATTATAAAAAAAAAATGGAAGTTTTTTTTTTTTATAAAATTCATGTAAACAATGAAAATGAATAATTTAAAAAAAATTTGTAAATGCTACACATAACTTTAAAATAGAGCAGTGATTGTGTAGAACGTATGAGTATTACTTACAAAATTTAAAATTAAAGGTTGTTTGTACATAATAATCAACAGCTATTCTTTTTGATCACCAAATTAGAGATAACCATTGTTGTAATTCTGAATAAAATTCGTAACTTATGATTTTTATTTATTTAAATGTAAATCTTTAACGGATTCTTAATACAGATTCTAAGATCGCCTTCTGTAGTATTATAATATTGTTAGTCTACCGAGCATATCTGTGTAGTGTGTATAAGAAATATTGTGTTGTGTGTCATAAGCAGTTTCCACTTTGTTAAGGTTTCCAAATTGCTGTTTCCATAATTAATAACTACCAAGTACCTACCTCTATATTTAAAAAAAATGGATCACATATGACAATATTGGGCTTTGTTAAAGCAGGAGATATAAACAATGAAGCATATGACAGTAAGTGTTGAATTAAATGGAATTTTCATATCTTTGTTAAGAGTTTAGCGTTTATAAATTGAGTTTTGAGTTTTTGAATTAGCGTATTTATAAATTGTTTGCTAATTTGTTCTAGAATATAATATCACCATAGATTCTTTAAAGTATTTAAAAGAAGTCAATCTGAAAGAAATATTTGGGAGGGACATTGGCGCACGTGTGAAATTTCGGGCACTCGTCAATCAATGGCGTGTTTCACAGGTTAGTAATTTTTTCAAATGCAGATGTATTATAATTTTAAATGGTTATTTACTTCTATTTCAGAATCTTGCTCTCATATCGTGTTGTATTCATTCAGAAACAGCTTCTATTATTTCGACTAGTTCTACCCCAACATCATCTACATCAAGCGAATACTTCACTAAAAAGGCGAAGCCCTCGGGAAAATTGTGCAACAAATACAGGTCGCTTTATACGACCTTTAGAAAGTCTGGACTCTTTACGGCAACCATACGAGAAAAGAAAAATAATACTCCAAACTCAAAAGAAGGTATAATCTTCTTTTCAACAAAAAAGTACAGTGGACTCTTGTTTTGCGAAGATTTATTTAAAGAGGTTAACAACAATTTTTTTTTTTTCAAATTTTTCCTTGCCAAATTTGTTTTATTTATCAGACTTAACAAAAACCACGTGAAACGAGAGTCTCCTGTATGCAAAATTGCTATTATTTATGACCGATACAATAAAATTATCTAGGAAACAATATTGATAAAGGAAAGCCTCATCTAACAGCTATATTACCAGACCAACTTGAAATAAAACACTGGCTACAAACTAAAAGTTCTCCTTGGGATGCCGTGGAATTTAACTGGGGAAAAAGTTACGGATTGCGACACAATGAGATAATCTCTAAAACGTTAGAAGGAATTCTAAAGAAGTGTTTTTTGCTATAAAAGTAGTCTTTAATGGCACTAGTTGCACTATGAAATATAAAAACCAATATAAAAATAGTCTATTTCAGTAGTTCTCAAACTTTTTGATTCTCCCCCTTTGAACTTAAAAATTTCAAAGGACCCTCAAATAAGTAAAAATTTATAGAAAATGTGTAGCAATTTTAAACTGTGAAATATAATCTCACATTATTCTTTGAATTCATGGATCATTTCTAATTTTGCATAATTTATACTTTATATTCATAGCCTCAAATTCACATATTATGACAGGGATTTTAAAAAGTAATAAATTTTATGAATTATATTCTTACATATTAGTTAATAATATTTTGTTCTTATTAATACAAAATATATGAAAATTGAGTTTTAAAAAATTTAAGTGTGTTTTGTGTCTAATTTTGCAAAAATTAATCAAAATATTAATGTGTAAGTTTTATAGAGGGAATATCCATTTAAAATTGATACGAGAAATGGGTTTGATGAAATTACCTTTTTTAAACTTCTTTCTAAATTATAGCGATTTTTTTTTATTTTTAGTTTGTTTATGATGAATTTAAAAAAAAAAATTACGTAGTTACTCTTTTCTTTCAACAGAAATTATCGATGAAAATTTATACTTAATTAATATTGAGTAGTGCAAGTTAGTTTTTATAGACATATTCACCATAAAATGCTTATTATTTGCAATTTCCATCCATGTCTTATTATCTGTATTACATAGTATCCGTTAATCATATTAATATATTAGATATTATAATAATAACATAACCTTAAATTACAAATTAGAATCTTTGAAATTACTGTATCTCGTATAGAGTTTAATTCATTAATATAGAGATAACTGATCAAACAAAAATTCTATCAACTGTTTAAAATATTATGTACTTGTGGTACTTTTCATTGGGGAGTACTTTCATTAAATAATTCAAGAATAGAGATATTAATAATATTTTTTTGTTAGAAGTTTCATTCATAATAATTTTTTAAGAATTCTTTTCCATTGGTTTCTTTACATAGATAAAAATTTATATAAGCTTGAAATTAAAAATGTATAATTGTTATATGTGTAATCATAATTTTCCACTAATTGATCGCTTAATAAGCCATTTAAAACTGATACATGATTTGACAAAAAATAAAATTCGTTTAGTTTGTTGTCAAAGTAATTGTTCATCAACATTTTATGATTATTCTTCTTTTTCGAGACATATGTTGAAGATTCGTAGTAACGATGTCAGTAATAATTTATCTTTATCACAGCAATCATCTTTAAAATCTTTAGCTGCAAATCATTCAGTTGAAAAAAATCAAAAGATGGAAAATTTATCTGAAACCAAAAATTTACTAGAAACAAAAAATGTCCCTAAAACGAAAAATTGTAAAAACGTTATAGATTCTAAAAAAATCGATACATTTTTGGAAAATTTAAAACATTCTTCTTTACTTTTCGTTAGTAGACTTTTTAGCGAAAGTCACTTAACAAAAATCATTCAAAACATATTAAATTACTTTACTGAAAATATAACAAAAACAATGTTTAAATCACTAACTGAATTGCTACGCCCTCTTTTAGACGATGAAAATAATGTGATTTTGGAAAATCTGTTACTTTCATGCGCTGAACCTTTCAAAACTTTCAATACCGAACATTTGTTCTTAAAAATCATAAGTGAAATGAAACTATACGAACACCCAAAAAAGTTTGAAATAAATACCGGTGTGACTCAAATTTATAAAAAAGGTAAAAGCATTCTAGCTAATAAAAAAAGTGAAGGAATTCTAATACCAATAGTTCATCAAATCAAATGCTTCTTTGAAAAAGAAAATTTCTTGAAGGAAACTATTGCATATACACATAATTTATTGAACAAACCAAATGACAGAATTGAAAATTTTATTCAGGGAACAATTTGAAAAAAGAAATTAGAGCATTTTACAGATAAGCAAATAGTTTTACCCGTTATCTTTTATTATGATGACATAGAAATGGGGAATAGTTTGGGAAGCCATTCTGGAAATCAATCAATAGCTGCATTCTACTACCATTTTCCATGTATACCTGCTAATTGTACATCTTTAAAAAATATATTTGTTGCGATGCTTATTAAAAGTTCTTATTTAAAGAAATTTAAAACATCAAATATTTTAGTAGAGCTTGTGGAAGTACTCAAATATCTAGAAAATGGGATAGAAATAAGTACTTCAGATGGGGTATTTAAGGTACATTTTGTTGTTGGTTTATTTATTGGAGGCAATTTGGCATTAAATAATCTTCTTGGATTTTCGGGATCCTATAGTCATAATTTTCCGTGTAGACTATGTAAAGTTTCAAAAACAGAATTACATAGTTCAGTAGTAGAAAATGAAAATATTATTAGAAATCTGGATAATTATAACCTAGATTGTGAAAAAAACGATTACAGAAATACCGGAATTAAAGAAAATTCTTTATTAAATAACTTAAAATTGTTTCATGTGTCACAAAATTTTTATACAGATATCATGCACGATTGCTTTGAAGGTGTTATTAAGTTTGATTTAATAGATTCTTTAAATTATTTCATATGTATATGCTAAAAAATATTTTTCTTTAGAAATACTTAACAATAAAATTAGAACATTTAATTATGGTGAAATTGAATTTAAAAGTAAGCCGCCCGGAAATATTAAGGCTGAAAATCTTAAAAATAATAAATTAAATTTTTCGGCAAGAGAAACTTATTGTTTCTTGCGTTATTTTACTCTTTTTGTGGGAGAATTTGTTCCTAAATTAGATAAAATTTGGAAATACGTGCTGAAATTAAAAGAAATGGTGGATTTCTTGCTTAAAGATAACTTTAGTAATGTTGAAATTATTGTTTTGGGCTCTCTTATTAAAGAACACCATCAAATGTACCTAAAATGTTTCCCTGACAAGAATTTAAGACCAAAGCATCATAATATTATTCATTATCTGTCTATAATAAAATCAATAGGTCCTCTTAAAAATTTATGGTGCATGAGGCATGAAAGTAAAAATAAAGATTTAAAAGAATATACAAAAGTTTCTTTTTCTAGAGTTAATTTGGAATTTTCTCTGACTAAAAAATTTTGTATTAAATTTTCCAATAACATTTTAAGTAAAAATGATCCAAATGAAACAATCGAAATTAAAAATATTAAATTTGATCGTCTAATAAATGCCGAATATTTTTCAGCAAACATACAATTTCCTTTTAATGTTGAGGAGCTAATTACTCGATCATGTTGTATTAACTATGAAGGAATTTGTTTCAAAACTAGATATTACATTTTTGGAATGAAAAAGTTTATAAAATTTTAGATTTCATTAAATTCGAAGAAAAATTGTTTTTGGTATTAAATGAGTATAAAATTCTTAAATTTGATAATCACTACTTTGTTTATGTTATTGATTTGACAAACGATTTTATTTGTACTGATTTTGACCAATTACAACATGAAAAGCCTTTTGAATTGCATTTCTTTCCTAGTGGAGGAAAATGCTTCATGAAAAGAATGTTATAAATTTTCACGTATAATATATAGATTTAAATCATTTCTTTAGCTAAAACATCTGCCATTTGAATTCTTTTTGTTTTTGTGTTCTAGCAAAAGGATGATTTTTTGAAAGGACGAGTCCCCATAAGGCCCATTTTTCGCCCATCGGTGTTTGGATGTGATTATATTTTCTATTGAATCTAGTGACCTTCCTATTTAAGAAGACAACATACTTTTCAATTATTCTTCTTTATTAAGCAAAAAAATATAAAGCTCATAATAATAAATTAAATAATATGAAAACCAAAATTTTGACATTTCACTATTTTTTTAACTTTTTTTTTGTTAATATCTTAAGGATAACATAATGAGTAATAACCTGTATAAATAAATCAACATCTCCATCTAATTAAAAACTCAACAATTAGTTAGATATTATTTTGCAACATATTTTAAATAAAATAAAATTCATTAGTATTAGTAACATAACATTTTTATATTTCAGCTTCAGATTCATCACTAGACCATCCTTTAGCTGCATCATCAAGTTTCTCAATGTAGGTTAAGCTTGGTTTTTTCCTTTCAGTGATAGATAGATGGCGCCAATATGACAAATACCACAGTACTGATGCAACATGAGCACAACAACCAACTACTCTTGCACCCACCTTGCATTGGCAATACCACTGCATGTCAAAATTGAAACCCTTTTGGGTTGCTTTTATCCAGATATTATATATCTTTGAATTGGTATGACGCGAGCGAAGCTGAATCCTGACAACAGTTGGGTCATCTTTATTTATGAAAATAGAATACATACCATCCTTATTAACGTGTTCTTGGGTATAGGATTGACTTTGTTTGAGTTGATAGACTCCAAGTGTTAAATGCCGCAATTCAGACAGGGTCAAACGAGGGAAGTCAGGTAGATCAGTAGCCGACAATTCAGACCAAATCACTTTTTTTCTTATCCAACCCTTTTCTTCAACTATCGTCTTAAGCTTATTGGGCTGTTTAACCAAAGCCAACATCCGTTGGGCAATTAACTCATCATCAGTTGTCTCTTTAATCCTCGTAGGATGGAAAGCATTAAGCATTGCGGATACAATTCTTACATAATCTCCGATGTAGGGTATCTGACTATTAGGTATGACATTATCTAAAGCCCTCCATTTTTTTAACTGCCCATTTATAGCTTCAACCACCCAGCGAATTTTAGTCACAAGTCTAGTTTCATTTGCCTCTTCAGTTGAAAATTGTTGTTGTTTATACAAAAAGCTTGGCATCTTATGAACTAAACCCATTTCTTCAAGAAGTGGTAAACAGTCTCGGAAACCTCTGTCCACTATAATAATATCGTTAGGCTGGAGAAACTTTCTAATATTATGAACATCGTTTTTCATTATATGTGTCAGTATATTCGCATCGTTGTTTTCAGAATCCGCTAAATATGGACCGAAAACATCAACAATGTAACCAGTGGTACTGACCAACATCATCGGTTTAACTAGTGGTCGTCCTTTGTGAAGGGAAAAGCTACGTCTTTGAAATAAATAGTTTGAACTCTTTTCAATATACATGTATGTCCCGTCTGCCACCACTATAACACAGTCGTCAACTTCAGGACTGAATAGTTGTTTAGCTAAAGGTCTCGTATGTTCCTTAATTATCTTTTGTCTATCGATGTGATTGATTCCAAGATATGCATAAACAAAATTGCCCATTAATGCTTTTCGTGCTGAATGAATAGCTTTACAAATCAATTTTTTTTTAATGCCGAATAGTGTGGACAAAATGGTATTTGAAAGACCAGTCCTTAACTTCATAAGTAATATCGCTAAACAGGTGCGAGATGATCTTTTATTTGAAGATCGTAGCTGTTGTTTAATCATACTAAACATATGGTCAAAATCCTTTTTAGTTATACCCATAAGAGTATAATAATTATCATCGGAAAGCTGATCTGGTGAATCAAAATCTAGACTTCTTTTTTTTGCAATAGATCTAATGTCGTCCAAAAGAGACACTATTTCATTTGAAGTTAAATACGTGTCAGTACTTACAGGGTGTAAGGACTTCATAGCTGATTCGATGAAGATTTTATTGTTGAGGTGATTTTTGCAACATCTCTTTCCCGGCGATATATAAAGTCCATTCTCGATGAATACCTGATTTTTAGCTGATTTTGGTACTGTTACTAAGTTATTATTATGCTTACACACAATACATGAATGATTTGAATTATGACATCGAGGAATGGGTAGATGGATTTTTTCTTGTTCTTTAGAAGTTACGCATACTTCTGAACTTTTCAGTGTCGCATAACTTTCCGCAGTATCTGAAGTCGAAAGAGCAATTTTATCTCTTGTAATATCTGATGTAGACGGATCAGAAATTTTCTTAGTTTTTAATGTTTTTGAAGCAAAAGTTCGGCAAGTAGGACACACACGAGCACCACTTTTTAATTCACAGTTTTTAGAATTTCGAAGAATAGATAAAATTCTTTTATTAGTACAAATACGAAAACTACAAATATTTTTTATCCATTTTTTACAACAATCACATTGTTTAGCCGGCATTGCTTTCAACTATGTATAGACAAAATAGTCAAAAACACTTTAAAAAGAAAAATTAATCTTTTACTGAAGTGTTTATTATTTCTACGTGTCGCGACAAGCATGCATTATATGATGTTGTGTTTAACATATCACTTACGAAATATACTTCAACTATTTTTTCCCACAGAAGCGCACAAAGTACCAACTTAAAATTAATTTCATTCAACAGTATATTGAACGTAAAGTAACATATGTTAATTTGAATTTGGTACCTTGAACGCTTCTTCCTGAAATAAAGGCCTATTTGTTAAAAAAATGTGAAAAATGCTAAAAAATACGTGAAGAACCCAACTTTAGTACGCAATTATGACAATAAAGAAATTTAATTATGAAACAAAATTACACCACGTTAAAGCACACATCTTGTACAAAATAAACCAACAATTAAAACTTTGTAAATTGAAAATTTTTTTCACACGTATATTATGGGCGAAAAATGGGCCTTATGGGGACTCGTCCTTTGGAATTAAAAAGTTTATAGTTAATCTATAATATTACCAAAATGTCTTACTTTTCTTCACGTGTTATAAAAGTGCATACTCTTCACTCCATGTTAATTAATATTTTTAGAATATAAATAATAATATTTTTGTCTAAGTAGCAGTTTTGGATAGTACCAAACTGTCAGGATTATGCGCAGAACGTTTTTATTCGTTATTAAGACGGCTCTGCATATATTAAAATTTCTTCACGCTTAATCCTGACAGTTTGATATTATCCAAAACTGCTACTTAAACAAGCCTAATATATCGCTTATCGAGGCCTGTAAGTGCTATTTTTGTGATCCCGGATGCAGTTTGAGATTCCTAGTGGATATCCATGAATTATTTAAAATATACGTAAATATGTTAAAATATTTGTTTATTGTAAATGTCAAACTTTTAATAATGTGAGACCATTTTTTCATTATCCATTAAATATTTGTATTTTAATTCAAAAGTGCAAAAATATTGTATTCAACACATGTAAAATACATGTTTTTGTTACTCAGCGTAATTGTCCACTTCGGCAAGCCGTGTTAAACAATTATTATGGCTCAAAAAAATCCAGAGCCGGATTTACATAAGGGCACTTGGGACACGTGCCCCGGTACCCCCACAATAGGGGCCTCCACAAAATCTCTCAAAATAAAATAAAACTACAATAAAATAATAAATAGAGAATAAGCGTTATAGAGAATAAATTAGAAAGAATTAGAGAAAATTCTTAAGATGGACCTACGCAAAATCACTTAAGGGCCTCTACAGGTGAAAGATTCAGGGTCCATCACATAAGAAGTGCCTTGAAGCCTCCCCAGAGGTAAATCCGGCCCTGGAAAAAGAACCTTCATTTTGCCACTTGCTGCATAAATATTGTGATTTTTTTTCATTATTACTGGATTATTAAAAATACAGAATGTATATCACTCGATTATCTGTCAGTTTCTGTTATTCGTCAATGTCGAAAAGGAAAAAATGCGTTCTCTGGCATTAGGTATACAAACCTAGTTTCTAAACGTATAATACATAATTCCATAGAGAAATAAATGTTTTGTTATGGTCCATTTCAGTTAAATTTAACCATGCTTCATCACTTATGAATTTAAATAATTTCCGTTTTCTTGGCTTTATCTCTTTCATCATTGCACTTACGTAAATTTTAAAATTGCAGTTTGTTTTTAGAAAAGAATAGAAGATTGATTTGTTTTAAATATAAGAGTTATTTAATTTTTTAACTTTGACTCATGGTATATTAATGTATCTTTTTTTCTCTACTGTGTTTATTATGAACTTTTGAACTGTTTATTAAATTTCATGTATGAATTGCCACCTTTGTAATGGCTACGGCCGATATACAAATAAATTTATTATTATTATTATTATTATTATTAACTTTGACTCATGATCAATTGTATTTGAAACAGGGTATAATAAGGAATATGTTTGCAAAGAATATGAAATTATTTTATATTGATAATGGTATGGAGGTTTTTACCCTTTTTGTAACCTAAAGTTTTTCTTTATTGTGACCTAATGTTAATATGAAAAACATCGTAAGATTAAATATATTGAATGTGTATTATCAACTTTTAAACATTTTCATTTCCACCCCGAAGATATGACTAAATTTAATTAATTAAATTTAGTATTTATAATTAAATTTAATAAAAGTTAATTAAGAAATATATATATTACCCGTCTAATTTGATTAATCGTTAGTCCAGGTTCTGACGGTAACGGTTAATCGAAGTTTTACTCATCATATTGTAATTATAAAAAAAAAATGAAAGTATTTTCTATAACATTCATGTAAACTATGAATAATTTAAAAAAATTTGTAATTACTACTCATAAATTTTAAAGGAGTGATTGTATAGAACGTATGAGTATTGCTCACAAAAATTAGAAGTTGTTTGTACATAATAATCAACAGTTATTCTTTTTGCTCACCGAATTAGAAATAAGCCAGATAACTATATTGTTGTATTTCTGAATATCCATAACTAATGATTTTTGTTTGTTTATTTAAATGTAAATATTCAACGGATTCATAAATCGTCTTCTGTAGTGTTATAACTATAGTCCGGATAAAATAATTTTTCACAGGACCGGCTTAACGATTTCAGTGTAATACTGTTAAACTGCTTGTATTTATGTATGAGTCTGCTAGAGCAAATAATGTTCCTTTACATACATACATACATAAACTGATTAAATTAAATCGAATTAACATATGTTTTAGAAAATATTACTAATTTTTCCTTAAAAAATGTTCATACAAAACTAGTATATCTTGCCAACAAACTATACACAAATAAAAGTATACATATTAAGAAAAGAAGATGTAACGTTAATCATGTGTTATCTAATAATTAATAAAATATTATAGAGGTATTTATTTCATTTTTGCTAACTAATATTTTTTTTTTTGTATATACTTTTGAGCATTGAATAAATAGTGGGAATACACTTATATACACAATCTATATTATGAAAATGAAAAGTGACTGAAGTGTTGACGAATATGGATGGTTAAACAAGAGGGGATTTAAAATTTTTCTAGATTAACTGATGTTATATTTGTTAGTATAAATATTTTTAGAACATTTATTAATAAATACTCTCAAATTACAACAAAAATCACATAAAAATTAAAAAATATTCATTACCATCGATAGTTTGTAGGTATTCTGTGTTTGTAGATTATCAAAAGTGTTAATCAATATGACGATTTTGCTTCAAAAAAATAATATCTAAAAAAAAAAATTGTATGGTCCATACAAATATTCTAATATCAATAGTATCTGTGGTTAAAAATACAAATAATACATACGTACATATTTATATGTACAACACGTACGATGTCATCAAAATGATGTTTTGTTTATGGGTTTGAATGAAATGTACAACTAGATTAAATATTGCTTGATTTACATTGCATGTGTATGTACCTATGAAGAAAACTAAAAATTTTAAAAAATTGTAAACAAGGTACATATATAAAATTTTAAAAAGTTAAAAAGAGATAAGGAGTTTGTTTATCAATTGATGCTGAAAGACAGCCGCAAGACAATAAATTTTGTTTTATATGTACCTGCCAGCTAGTTAGACAAATAAATATTGCAAAACTTTAATTCAACAAAATTTGGGGCCCCATTTTATTTTTGATATAAATCTCACATAATAAAATTTTTCTAAAAAGTTTTTGCTTCTCTATGTTGAATTTCAGTAAATTTTCAGAATTCTGTTATTTCTGTTGTAGCAGACTCATACATAAATACAAACAGTCTAACAGTATTACACTGAAATCGTTAAGCCGGTCCTGTGAAAAATTATTTCATCCGGTCTATAGTTATAACATTATTAGTCTGCGAAACATATTTGTGTAGTGAGTACAAGAGAGATTGTGTTGTGTGTTATACACTAGCGGAAATAATTAAAGGATCAAAAAAAAATTCCAAATTTTTAGTGATTTTTCGAATGGCTGTATCTTCGTGAAAAATGGTCGTATCGGAGTCGTAAGCAAAGCAGTTTAAAGCTGGAAGATTCTAATTTTCAGATCTTGCGATAAAAAAATTTTCAAAGCAACGTGTATCGCTCAATCCTAATAAATACACTGAAAAAAAAATTTCCGAAATTTTTCGGGTTACTTTTTTTGGTCCACGGACTTAGAAAAAAATTTTCCGACTTAACCACCATATGAACCGGATAACTTGTTCATTCAGCTTTAATTTGCTTTTTTTTAGACCTTTATACGACTACTTCTCGCTGAGATATCGGACTTTGAATGGAAAAGGATCGTTTCGCCTTTGACCATCGATATCTCAGCAACCAAGGATCACACAGAAAATTGAAGATGTGTTTCGAATACTCGAATAAATTCTCTACAAGGATTAGCCATTGTTTTTTCAGAAAAAAATTTTTTTGCATACTCTACATGAATTTGAAAAATCAAGAAAAAAAGAGCTTTTGGGGGCTTTTTGGAAAATCAAGCGCTGAATTAAAAATTTCGAGAAAACCATTGATATTAAGTGTGCATTTTACAGCCTAATATACCCACAAAAACCCCACCGAGTTTCAATTGAATCCATCCAGCCGTTTTTTTGTTTCATTCGATTGAATTTTTGAAAAAATTAATGGATCATTTTTTTACTCTTAAACTTTCATAATCTTGAACAAAACGAAAAAAAAAATTCTCAGCTTTTTTCACATTTTTATCAACAGCAGTATTTAAAATTATAAAAACAAGAAAATATCTTAAAAAATTTTCAAAAAAAAATTTTTTTTACGAATTTTTCGAAAAAATTTTTCAAAAATTTTCTTGAAAAATTTTAGAAAAAATTTTTTTTTGAAAATTTTTTAAGAAATTTTTTTTTTTATAAATTTCAATACTGTTGTTGATAAAAATGTGAAAAAAGCTGAAAAATTTTTTTTTTTATTTTTTCAAGATTATGAAAGTTTAAGAGTAAAAAAATGATCCATTAATTTTTTCAAAAATTCAATCGAATGAAACAAAAAAACGGCTGGATGGATTCAATTGAAACTCGGTGGGGTTTTTGTGGGTATATTGAGCTGTAAAATGCACACTTAACATCAATGGTTTCCTCGAAATTTTTAATTCAGCGCTTGATTTTCCAAAAAGCCCCCAAAAGCTCTCTTTTTCTTGATTTTTCAATTTCATGTAGAGTATGCAAAAAAATTTTTTTCTGAAGAAACAGGGGCTAATCCTTGTAGAGAATTTATTCGAGTTTTCGAAACATATCTTCAATTTTTTGTGTGATCCTTGGTTGCTGAGATATCGATGGTCAAAGGCGAAACGATCCTTTTCCATTCAAAGTCCGATATCTCCGCGAGAAGTAGTCGTATAAAGGTCTAAAAAAAAGCAAATTAAAGCTGAATGAACAAGTTATCCGGTCCATATGGTAGTTAAGTCGGAAAATTTTTTTCCAAGTCCGTGGACCAAAAAAAGAAACCGAAAAAATTTAGGAAATTTTTTTTTCAGTGTACTTATTAGGATTGAGCGATACACGTTGCTTTGAAAATTTTTTTATCGAAAGATCTGAAAACTAGAAACTTCCAGCTTTAAATTGCTTTGCTTACGACTCCGATACGACCATTTTTCACGAAGATACAGCCATTCGAAAAATCACTAAAAATTTGGAATTTTTTTTTTGATCATTTAATTATTTCCGCTAGTGTATATAACTTTATCCTCATTCCAAATAAAAATTTTTTTTCAAATTTTTGATTTTTTGTAAAATTTATGTTCATTACTATTAAAAGAAATAAAAAAAACCACATTGTTTTTTGTTTTTTTGTTTTTTTACTGAAAATACTTGATGTCGACTATAGTAGACATTTGGAATTACGCTTACTCAATTGACATCTAAAACAATGTTAATTTCTTAAGAATTGATGGAAATAGTTGGCTAAGAAAACACAATAGATGAATGGAAAACATGTTTAATAACTACAAAATAATAATTATTGTAATGATAATGAACATATGAGGCTTTATACATTTATAAGAGGGTTCACTTTCCAACATTTGGAAGCAGCCTTTTCCTCTGGAGTCACTTCATTGTCATAAACAACTTTTAAATTTCTCATGATAGCAAAAAATTGGTCTCTGGGCAAGATTGCAATTGAAAAAACCTTTGTTTTGGAATGATAGTACATTCTTGTCTTGGAAGTCCCATTACGGACATATTGATGGAGGCACCAAAAAACCTTTTTGAATGCTCATTATTTGAAATTAGCGGGCGCCCTTTTTTCAATATAGCTACGATTGGCTTTTTCTGTAACCAGATTGAAAATATCTTCAGGAATGTACTTACTTACATAAACATATTTTTTTAATTATTACGTAGCCGGTTTCCAAATGTCGACTATAGTAGACATAAAAGTTTCTGGCGTTACTATGACAACCAAACTCATGAAATATTCTAAACAAATATCTAATTTCCTTCTCTGGACATTCATAATAACATATTAACCCCCACATATTTGAAAATAATTTATTTGATATACTAAAAAAATATTTACATGCACGAAGACGCTGAGGACTACCCTTTGTAGCGATGCGCTATTTTCAAACTGCTGTGGAATATCAACAATGAACGTGGATCCAACTGAAAAAAATTCTGTAATGTGCTGCTATCCATGAGGAAGACAGTGGTACTCCTGTCAGTGCTGTCAACCCACTCTAAAGGGGTAATAAAAATTTTCTACGAAATGTTGTTTTATGTCGACTATGGTCGACGGTTGGAACGAGGAGGTTATAAGAAATTTCCACATTGCTGACGTTTCCAAATTGGTGTTTCTAAATTAATGAATAAAGAACCGTAAGTAATTCTTTTATGTATGAATATAAATAATTAAGTAATTGGACGTTTTTGTCTTTCTGAATTTGGTTTTGGTTGCAATGGATTTTGCTTTCAGTGATTTAAATTTCTAAATTAACTCCACTTTAAAATCGATTAAATATTTAATATATTACTCATTAAAAATATTATTGATAAGAATACCTATTTACACTTCTGAGGGATTTCAAAAACATTTCGTAAGGTTTTTTTTATGATCATTTACAACTACTATTCAATGTGCAATTTATATAAAATTATCGAACAATTCAAAAATCAAAAATTTAACAAAATTTTAATCTAAAAGAAAAGAACTAAATTTTATCAAATATTTCAATCACCTATGTTGTATTTTAATCTTTTGTGATTTAGATCACTTTAGCTACAAACGTCTGATATTAAAGTATTATTCTACAAAATACAACATTTTGCGTAAGCTTTCGCCTTTTATTATTCCTAAGTATATGCTTTTTGATATTTATTTCTGTATTTTATGTTTGTTTGCTTTGTCTACCTAACATCAGTGCTGGATTTACACTAGGGGCACGCGGGGCTAGTGCCCAGGGCGGAACATTTTCAAGAGGGTGGCAAAATTTGGAACACAATATTGCAATTTTAGTACGGTGCAATTAGACCCAAACCTCAACATCCAAAGTAACAGTTTCACTCCAACTCCAAATTATTCTATACAGTCCACATATTGTTGGGCAAAAAGTCACAGCATTTTGAACGTCGGGTTTTGGGAGGAGGGGGGTAGAAGTAGGCAAATTAACGGATTTCATCAGTTTTTTTAAAATATTTCGAAAACTATGCAGTTTAGCGCAAAAAGTACCTACACAAAAATAATCTACATTAAATTACGAACAAAAATAGTCCTGTGCATAATTTTGCTAAAGTGAAGAGTTCCAGAGTTATGGAGGGTGTAAAAGTAGCAATTTTTAGTATTTTTAGATTTTTTGGAATAAATATGACTCATTATCACTAAGGAAACTAATTTTTTTTATACAGGATTGTGTTTTGTAAAAAGAAATTGCGATTAGACTCAGGTGTTCGTTTCGAAATTGGTCTCAGGTGTTCGTTTCGAAATTGGTCTCAGGTGGTCGTCAATGTTCTTCCACCCGCACTCGAGAGGATTCTTCTTCTTATTCAGCTACTGCTGCACCTGGTGATAGGTGCAGCAGTGGCTAAAAATACTAAAAATTGCTACTTTTACACCCTCCGTAACTCTGGAAACGTTCACTTTAGCAAGATTATGTACAGGACCATTTTTGTTCGCAATTTAATGTTGATTATTTTTGTATTGACAGTTTTTACGCTAAACCCCATAGTTTCCGAAATATTTAAAAAAAACTGATGAAATCCGCTAATTTGCCTACTTCTACCCCCCCCCCCCCTCCCCCCAAAACTCGACGCTCAAAATGGTGTAACTTTTTGCCAAACAATATGTGGACCGTGTAGAACAATTTGGAGTTGGAGTGTAACTGTCACTTTGGATGTTAAGGGGGGCTGTTTTTTTGAATAACTGCACCGTACTCTTTGGCAAAGTTTTTTTTCTTTGCTCGTTATTTCTTCTTTATAGGAAAAAATTAAAAAGTTACTAAGAAATGTTTTTTTTTTGCGCGTCACTTACTTTTTTACCACTTACTACTTTTTTTAGGTAAAAGTTAGATTTGAGTTTTTCCCAGGGGTGGTATTTTTCACGGAGCCCAGGGCGATACTTAGGGTAAATCCGGCCCTGCCTATCATTACTGTATATTTGCTTCCTATCATTATTTTTCATTTTTAGCATGTGCATTTATTTGCTTAGCATAAGTATCTACCTCTACATTTTCAAAAAATGGATCCTAATGCGACAATAATGGGTTTTATGGAAGCAGGAGATATGAACAATGAAGAATATGATAGTGAGTGTTGAATTAAATGGAATTGGAATTATATTAGGATTATTGCCAGCCTTGTTGCTCAGTCATTTTTGTAACTTATTAAATATTGTTTTAAGAGGCTCTTGTGTCATCTATATAAGATATATTTAAAAAATTTTTTTTTCATGGCAGGTTCGAGTTTAACCGTTCAACCGTTAACAAGTTCAACCGTTTTTGATTTAGACAATACAGATACGAGTGTCAGAAATCAGCTACTTGAAGTTGATGAACTATTAACATTATTAACAAAGTATAATATGGAAAATTATTTTATGTATATTAAAGGTTTGTATGTTTTATGCATGTACAAGCGCTTTTTGAGTACATAGTTTATAATTTATTTTGAATTAGAGCATTTATAAATTGTTCGTTGATCTGTTTTAGAATATAATATCACCATAGATTCTTTAAAGCATTTAAAAGAAGTCGATCTAAAAGAAATATTTGGGAAGGACATTGGCGCACGTGTGAAATTCCGGGCACTCGTTAATGAATGGCGTGTTTCACAGGTTAGCAATTTTTTTAAATGCAGATGTATTATAATTTTAAATGGTTATTTACTTCTGTTTCAGAATCTTGCTCTCATATCGTGTTGTATTCATTCAGAAACAGAGTACCCGCTCACAGAAACAGATTCTAATATTTCGGCTAGTTCTACCTCAACATTATCTGCTTCTGCAGCAACTCCTACTATTTCGGCTATTCCTACCTCAACATCATCTGTATCAAGCGATTATAAATTTGTAATATTATAAAGATATGAAATTATATATTTATATACTAACCTTCCTATTATATTTCAGGATTTTGAACAATATTTAGAAAGTAATGTTGGGAAGCAGTTAAAAACTAAATATGAAAAAAATAAAAAATTTGATATTTTTGACAGAGAGACGATAGTGTCTAGCATTGTAAGACAGCATGTTGAAAACAATATACCAATGACGCTAAAAATTTGCGAAGAAATTGCGACACAAATTTGTTCCAGATTCAATAATGAGTTAAAGGTACATGACTGTTAAACGTACTTTTTCAAACTATCTTTTTTTTCTTTCTTTTTTAACATTTGTGTTTCTGTAGGAATATTATTTCGCTAAAAAGCCGAAGCCCTCGGGAAAATTGTACAACAAATACAGGTCGCTTTCTACGGCGTTTAGAAAGTCTGGACTCTTTACGGCAACCATACGAGAAAAGGAAAATAATACTCCAAACTCAAAAGAAGGTATAATCTTCTTTTCAACAAAAACGTACAGTAGACTCTTGTTTTGCGCGGATTTATTTAAAGAGGTTAATAACAAATTTTTTTTTTCAAATTTTTCTTTGCCAAATTTGCTTTCTTTACTAAATTTAACAAAAACCACGCGAAACGAGAATCTCCTGTATGCAAAATTACTATTATTTATGACCAATACAATGAAATTGTTTAGGAAACAATATTGATAAAGAAAAGCCTCATCTAACAGCAGTATTACAAGACCAACTTGAAATAAAACATTGGCTACAAACTAGAAGTTCTCTTTGGGATGCCGTGGAATCGAACTGGGGAAAAAGTTACGAATTGCGGCACAATGAGATAATATCTAAAACGTTGGAAGAAATTCTAAAGGAGTGGCCTCTATTTACGAGTGACAAAGGCAGTCGTCTGGTATGTATTAATTTATTGCTGTATTTACATATGTATTTTTATTTCAATTTTTTTTTTTTTTATTAAATACAAATAATTTCATTTTTAGGGTTCCGTATCTTAAAAGAACAACGGAACCCTTATATGATCACCTTCGTGTCCATCCATCCGTCTACCACAAAAGTTTTTCTCGAAAGCTATGTACCGTAGAAAGTTGAAATTTGGTATAATGTTAGGTTTTAATGACGTACACATATCTCGCTAGTCAATAATTAAAAAAAATTTTGACTATTAAATGATGAAGTTAAATTATGAACTACCTCCAAGGATTCTAATAATTCTTTTTTTTTATAATTTTTGGTGCAGTGGTTTTAATAATACCTATAGCTTACAATACGAAAAAGATGACCCCCCCTCCCGATCTCCAAGGTTTCTAAAGCTAAAATTTTGATTTTTACAAAGTTAGTAGATACTTAGTCATAGATTAGATGAAGACTGCAGTATTTTTCTAGTATTTATTAACTTTGATTTTTGATAATCTGTTAGTCAATTAGTCAATGAGTGTTCAAAATTGTGGTTTTTGTACGCTAGTGTTTTGGAAACTATTCCACCTAAGCATATGAAATTTGGTTTAGAAAATTACTTCTATCAACCTCAATCTTCGTAAGAAAACTTAATCCTGTCATATAACTAGCCTCAGGGATTGAGGTGGTTGAAAATTTGAAGAAAGTTTAAATATACATAAATAAAAATAATTGACTGCTCACTATACGAAACCCGAATTGTTTGAGTCCGACCCGCTCTTGATCGATTTTGTTATACAGTCGAATGCCCGTTAGAGGCTATCTGGGGGGCTTAGGGGAAATTTTTCTCGGAATTTAAGTGCCTTCACTACCGCGCACTTAATTTTCTCGCTCGACTACTCTTTATAAGACTATTTTATTTCAGCGTTTCACTCCTATAGCCACAATTAGTTTATAATTTTGAGAGTTCTAACGTAGTCTTATAAAGAGTGGTCTGGCACAAAACTCGAAAAAAATGATTAAGTGGAAGAAATTGTAACTACTGATTGAGGGGAATCGTCTTATAAGGAGCAGTCTTATAACAAGTGTTCGACTGTATCTACTATAGATTAATCAGTCTCATAAAAATAATCAGAAAATTTATAAAGCTTAATTTTATAGGTTGATATTGATTTTGAATTGTTACACCCGGGAAAATCAAACAATTTCTTTTGTACATGGAACATCGTAGAACCGAAGTTAGTAGAGGCCTGCAAAAAAATTTAACAAATTTCCAGCTGCCAAATATTTACTGGAAAATTTATCTGACAATCTTGGTAAGCAATAAATATTCATTTATTTAACTTAAAGAGAAAACCTATTTTACTGAGTATCATTTCCTACTTGTTATCCCCTAAAATAAATTAACTACTAATTTATTCGTCGCCATAAAATAACAGATGTTTGGTAATTTTTGAATTTATCTTAGGGAATAACAAATTTATAATGTGATTAATTTTAACATTATTTGGTAGATAATAATAATAATAATAATAATAATAAGAATAATAATAATAATAATAATAATAATAATAATAATAATAATACACACCATTAAACCTCTCACACACAGAAATGCCAGATAGTTTTTGCCCCTTGGTCACGAAGGAGGACAAAATCCAGCAATGGATCCGCAAGCCTCTACATGGAAGACATCCACATGATCTTAACCAGAGTAACGTCGACAAAGCAGCGTCGCACGCCTGGTTGAGTCAAGGAAGTCTTTTCCCGGAGACTGAAGGATTTATGCTGGCTATACAAGATCAAGTAATTCATACAAAGAATTACTCAAAATACATACTTCGTGACTCGTCAATAACATCTGACTCATGCCGGAGATGCCATTCCAAACCCGAAACGATCCAACACATCACAGCTGCCTGTACTCAGCTCGCTCAGTCCGAATATAAACACCGTCACGACCAGGTTGGCAAAATTATATACCAGAAACTAGCGGTTAAGCACCACCTTATAACCGATAAAACCCCTTACTACAAGCTCACACCAAAAGTAGTAGCGGAGAATGACTCCTGTAGACTTTACTGGGATCGGTCGATTATTACAGATAAGACCATAAATCATAATCGACCAGATATCACCTTCGTAATGAAACAAACTAAGACCACCTATCTGATCGACATTGCGGTTCCGAATACACATAACTTACAAAAAACACACGCAGTTAAATTGGAGAAATACACTGACCTCGCAGCCGAAATAAAACAACAATGGCGAATGGAACATGTCCACATTGTTCCAATAGTACTCAGTGCCACCGGGGTCATTCCACACACACTACACAATAGCTTGAGCCTCTTGGGTCTCCCAAAGTACACATATGTCACTATGCAAAGGGCAGTGATCATAAACACATGTCGTATAGTACGGAAGTTCCTCAGTAATACGAATCCGACTGCGATATGTGAAAGCACAAGATCTGCTTGTACTCCATCTGAGCCATCTACAGTGAGTGAACAACACACTGACACTCATCTTACAGACACACAACACACATACATAAACACACAATACGCTAACACTGAAACACAAACACCTAACACACATACAGATCCAGATTCGTCTGATGGAGAGGGAGGGTCGACCAACTGCCGCACTGTCACTGTTACCGCTCTGGTGCACAATCCTCCCCAACTCAATAACACACAAGGTCCGTCAACCTCTGTACCATCTAAACGCGCAGTTCCAGGAACACCCGATCTTAATGAGCAATTTGGTGAACCAGAACACATTTACACCAAGAAACGAAAAATAGAACGACACATCCACACACATACACGAACACACACACAAACACAAACAGTCCTTTCCCTTCCCTTTGTCCCTAATCCTACCTATTCTCTGAGGACACGAAAACGAACTAGGCATTCACAGCCGTCTGTCATTGAGCCAACATCTACGCTCCCACAAAAGTCTCGTCGTACGAACCAGTATACACCAAAATAGACGCATAACACCTCGTTTCAAGCAACAACAACAACAATATAAGGAGTGATGTGACAAACCCGTCCGTGAATGTACTACGGTACTTTTACGGATTGGTTTGGCACATTACCCTTCCACAGAGCCTAATACCTTGCATAATGCCGGTATAGGTGAATGTTACCCAGTACTGTCCTACTGAGTAGTGAGCGCCAGGTTGGCGTAAAAGTCTATAATAATAATAATAATACGAAAGGTGGTGAGGACACCTATAGCAGCTGCCCTTGGCACCTGTGAGGGATATTTATCCCCCATTGGTGTCAAGGAGGCTAAGGATTCCAGGGGTAGTTTATGCGCAATACAGTAATCTTCGGATTCCATTAGCCTCTGACTACCCAAGATCGGCACCTTTCCTTCTCGAGGTACCACTGTTTTCACAAAAGATGCCGGATCAAAATTTTCGACGAGGACGAACGTCGTATGACCGACAGAGATATCCACCGTATGAGAGAAACACCACCGTCTGATTGTGCAATAGCTTCTCGCCCGGATGTCTGGCAACAGTTCGTGTGCGTTTAGTATCCGTATGTGTGTGATTTTCAAAGTCGTGAATCGTGTTCCGCCCAGTCGATTGGTGATATTTTTATATTGTGATTTGTGTAGTTTTGTCTGTGATTTCGTGCTGTGATTCTGTTTTTTTTTTTATTTGTTTTTAAATCTTGTAGTGTCCCCTGGATGGTGCACTCCAGTGGACACAAAAGTGATAAAGTGATTGGCTGTGTTATTGCGTTGATTTTTTGTCCCTGTGACTTCGACGGGTAGGAATGCGGTACTCGACGCACTCGTTCGCGTCATCCAGGCGTATGAGTCGACATCTGCCCGAACAGCTTGAGCGAGCTCGCTTAGTAAGGAGATGTCGTCTTCCCTCATACGGATGCGAGCTTGAGCGTCCTGGGACTGCTTTTGCCCCGTCGGGGTCATAGGGACATAAGTCAGATATACTGTGATACTCTGTGGCATTGTCCCGTTCTCTGTAGCCTCGACTCGGACGAACGTGGCCTAGTCATCGTACCGGTCTCCCGTGTAGGTTGACCCCGACATCTGACAGAACGGCACATGTACCCGCTAGTAATCAGCTACCTGACAGAACAGTACATGTTGCTCAGTAATCAGATGTCACTGTCCCTACACGTGTGAGCTCCTAGGTGTTGACGAAGCCATTTCGGAATTGTCGAGACTATGGGGAGCGGAATCGTGTCACAGAGCAAGAAATATTGTCAAACTTGTGATATTGTTGTTTTTGTTTTTTAATAAGGTTGTTTTTAATATGTTTTAACGATGTATCACTGAGGGCGTTTTCCACCCGAGGTGGTACATCACTTGATTTTATTTATCTGTGATATTTTGTTATGCCGCTGTGGGCCTGTTATTATGGCTCTACAGCGGTATTGTTTTAACTCCTTATTGCTTCACTGGTCGGCCTGCGGCCTCCCAGTGATGCAATAAGTTTTATCTGTGATACTTACCGTGATACTGATCTGTGATATTTATTTGTGTATTGTCTAGTCAGGTTCCTCCACCCCGAGGCCCTTTACGCCTTGGGGGGAGTCGCAGCGATGGTCTTCAGGCCTTGGTGACCGGACGCTCTGTCTAGTACTTATCGTACCGTCACCAAGGACTGTCCACTCTTTTTTAGCCCTGGGATGGCAGGGCTCATCGTTGGATTTTATCATGTGTATGTTTGTCCGTTGTCTAATGCATTTATGTGTTCCTGTCTTTATGTGTCGTTTTTATTTTTACTGTTTATGGCGGCCCATGCCCTCCGATGGGTGCTGCTGACCGCGCCATCCACCGGCAGCAGTACCCCAATTTTAATCAAAAAAAAAAAAAAATAATAATACGAAATAAAACAACAATGGCGAATGGAACATGTCCACATTGTTCCAATAGTACTCAGTGCCACCGGGGTCATTCCACACACACTACACAATAGCTTGAGTCTCTTGGGTCTCCCAAAGTACACATATGTCACTATGCAAAAGGCAGTGATCATAAACACATGTCGTATAGTACGGAAGTTCCTCAGTAATACGAATCCGACTGCGATATGTGAAAGCACCAGATCTGCTTGTACTCCATCTGAGCCATCTACAGTGAGTGAACAACACACTGACACTCATCTTACAGACACACAACACACATACATAAACACACAATACGCTAACACTGAAACACAAACACCTAACACACATACAGATCCAGATTCGTCTGATGGAGAGGGAGGATCGACCAACTGCCGCACTGTCACTGTTACCGCTCTGGTGCACAATCCTCCCCAACCCAATAACACACAAGGTCCGTCAACCTCTGTACCATCTAAACGCGCAATTCCAGGAACACCCGATCTTAATGAGCAATTTGATGAACCAGAACACATTTACACCAAGAAACGAAAAATAGAACGACACATCCACACACATACACGAACACACACACAAACACAAACAGTCCTTTCCCTTCCCTCTGTCCCTAATCCTACCTATTCTCTGAGGACACGAAAACGAACTAGGCATTCACAGCCGTCTGTCATTGAGCCAACATCTACGCTCCCACAAATGTCTCGTCGTACGAACCAGTGTACACCAAAATAGACGCATAACACCTCGTTTCAAGCAACAACAACAACAATATAAGGAGTGATGTGACAAACCCGTCCGTGAATGTACTACGGTACTTTTACGGATTGGTTTGGCACATTACCCTTCCACAGAGCCTAATACCTTGCATAATGCCGGTATAGGTGAATGTTACCCAGTACTGTCCTACTGAGTAGTGAGCGCCAGGTTGGCGTAAAAGTCTATAATAATAATAATAATAATATTTATTTCCGTATAAACTTAATACAGTTGTGGAAAAAGTTACACAGTAATTACATTTGAAAAAAATTTCTGATTATAAATATAATTCCCAATTTATGCTATAGTAATCACTAATATTATATAAAACTTAATTAGTTAACACATTCTTTAGTTTTTTCCTTAATTTCACAGGTGGCAAATCAAGTATATGTTTAGGTGTATGGTTACATATCTTTATTATGGTGTTGTACGTATTATTTTGAATAGCTGATAATGTTGTTTGATCTGACTGCAAATTGTACTTATTTCGCGTATCATAAGCGTGTATTATGCTACGTGTAGTAAAGTAACATTGCTCTTGCCTGTAGAACATAACGGCTTCTAGAACTAGCAGATAACATTACTAATACTGAAATTATAGACGTTGTTCCATTTTATCAAGTGCCTTATTTTTAATAGAATTCCCTTATATATATATATATATATATATATATATATATATATATATATATATATATATATATATATATATATATATATATATATATATATATATATGTACATATATATATATATATATATATATATATATATATATACAGTGGCGGACATTTAAATAGGGACATACATTCCTAGTTTACCAACACTAAAAAGAATGTGATACAGAAACGAAAATATTATTCATATATTAATGCACTCTACTATCAAATTATACCCAATATGTTTAATTTATATATTTTAAGAGTCTATGTTGATTCATTAAAAGATAAGCAAAAACACTTGAACTTGATGTATCAGCACTATACAAGTTTGTTTATTTTAGCGGACACTTAAATAGGGACATGTATATCTTTGGTCTGTATGGGATCAGAAATATTTTAGTGACAAACGATTGTGTTCAGTGAACATTGTTGTGATTTGTACTGAGTGTAGGAAAGCTTACAGTGACATTAAAGATTTTGTAAAATACTTTTAATTAAGTTATTCAATCATTATGGGACGTGGTAAGCATTGTGATGAAAAAATGCGTGAGCAAATAGTGAATCTGAAAAATGATAAACAATGGTCGATCAGAAAAATTGCGGATCACTTACAAATTTCCAAAAATATGGTATTTAATGCCTTAAAATATTTCAAAACCTACGAAACATATAAAAATGTTCAAGTCCGGCACCGTAGCAGAAAAACCACCCCACGTATTGACCGTAAAATCATACGGTTATCAAAAGCCGATCCATTAAAGACGGCAGTGGACATTCATAAAGAAATCATACAAGAGCCTGGAGTTGATATTACTGTGCGAACTGTACGCCGAAGGTTAGTGGAAGCAGGACTTCATGGAAGAATTGCGAGGCGAAAACCTTTAATTAATAAAAAAAATCGAAAAAATCGAGTCACATTTGCAAAATCCCATTTAAATTGGAATTTATCACAATGGAAGCATGTATTATTTAGCGATGAATGTAAATTCAATAGACTGGGGTCAGATGGCCGACGTTATGTTCGTCGATTTATCAACAAAGCCTTCAATCCAATGTACACCATTAAAACAGTTAAAGGGGCTGGAGGTAGTATAATGATGTGGGGTTGCATGTCATGGAAAGGAGTAGGCCCAATTCATCGGATTGAAGGAATAATGGATCAGCATGTCTATACTGACATCTTAACCAAGATTATGTTACCGTATGCGGAAGATTCATTGTCTGTTTTATGGAAATTCCAGCAAGACAATGATCCAAAGCATACCGCTGTCAGCGTAACAAAGTGGTTAAAGCGAAACAGGGTTGATTTGCTGCCTTGGCCGTCGTGTAGCCCAGATCTAAATCCAATTGAAAATCTCTGGCGAGATGTAAAAAGAGATTTACAGGGTCAGCAAATAAAAAATTTAAAAGAACTTGAAAAAAAAGTAAAAGACGCTTGGTATAGTATTCCAAATTCAAGATGTCAGCATTTAGTGGAATCTATGCCTAAACGATGTGTTGCTGTGATAAAAGCAAAAGGATACCCGACAAAATATTAGGTTTATGTTTAGTGCTTAGTTATTTTAGTGACTTAAAAACTTGTGTCCCTATTTAATTGTCCGCTTACTTAATTCTAAAAATGGTATATATTTAATTTTCTATGTAAGTATTTTAATTTTATTTATAATTACTATGCTTTTCATTACACTTTTATGTACATTGTATGTTGTAAAAATATTATACGAAAACAAACACGGCTTTCAATTTTGCACACGTTTTTTCTGATAATTTATTTTGTCCCTATTTAAATGTCCGCCACTGTATATATATATATATGTACATATATATATATATATATATATATATATATATATATATATATATATATATATATATATATATATATATATATATATGCACATATATATATATATATATATATATATATATATGCACATATATATATATATATATATATATATATATATATATATATATATACATATATAATTAGTAATCAGTATTATATATTCGTATGTGTTTTCAGAGCTTCGTCGTTTCGATATAATCCAAGCTGTAATTAAGCCAACAAGCCGTAAAAAAATTAGAGGTAAAGTTTGGAAAGTAAGTATCGGAGATGCGTGGGAATCTTTTAGTCTGACTGTGAGAACAGTAGGAGATATTTCCACTATTATAAATAAACGGAAACAATTTTGCATTGAAAAGAAAATAAATTTCCAGCCGTTTCTCATTGTTATTAGAAAGCCAGAAAATTTGCAGTTTGCATTGGTGGCTGAAAATATTTTATATTTATTTGATAGTTTTCTACAAGCTTTGGATACATATTTTAAAATATTTTATGTTCTGAATCTTGAATACCCATTCGAAAATAAACAATTTTGGCTGTTTATTCAAAAATATTTTTATAAAATTGATTCAGACGAATGTCTGTTCGCAAATATAATTGATTTCATTAATTTATTAGAATTTTAATTGGTTTTATTTTTATTTTATACTTTGTACTATAGTACCAGAGTAATTTCAAAACGAATGCATTGTATTTTTCATTTACTTATGTATCAATATATATTTGTACCATTGACTAAAATAAATTTTTTCTTTCTAAAGTTTTTTTTTCTTTTATTCAACATTTAAAAAATAGAGATGATTATTGATCATAATCGATGAGAATGTAAATTATGATAACTAATTACAGATTATGAATAATTAGCAGTAATTTGATTTTGTATAAATTAGTAATATAGAGTACAAAAATTTAAAAACAAAACAGCTGATAGATATGATTATTAATCATAATCGATGAGAATATAAATTATAAGAATTAATCACAAATCGTAAGTAGTTGGCAGCAGCTACATTTTATACTTGGATTAGGTATAAATTATGAAGAGTAAGTATAAAAATTTTAAAAAATAATAGGTAATAGAGATGATTATTAATCATAATGGACGAAAATTAAATTATGATTATTAAACACAAATTATGAGTAGTTAGCAGTAACGGTTTTATGCTTTAATTATGTATAATTTATGAATAATAAGCATAAATTTTTAAAAAAATAGTAGTTAATATGTATGATTATTAATCATAATGGATGAGTGCACAAATTATGACAAATAATCATAAATTATGAATAGTTAGCAGCGGCTGGATTTTATGCTTGAATTATTCATAACTTATAGCGCATTATGAATAATATCTGAGAAAATTTCTCTGCGTGCAAGTAATATTAAAATTTGATTTTGTTAAATTATGCAAGAATATTATTGCATATAATAAGGATAAGAAAATTTGTTCTAGTTTGGATGGAATGAAAAAAAAAATTATAAAAGTTTTAGTATCTTTAATCTAAAATAGTTTACAATAATAAAATAAGGCGTATATAGTATTCAATGGCTTATGATCCTCAAAATAATGATACTGTTCAAAAAAATGTTTTAAACCAAGAAATTTTTGACACCAACCACATTTTACAACAGCTAGTTCTCCACAAATATGACATTTCGGTTGAGTATCTACATCGGTTTTAAAAAAAATATATTCGACGGGATTAACGAAGTAATCTGGTCTTTGTTCTATGTATCCGCTCTTATAGCAAGCGTATTTAAATGTATCTCTAAAGCGGGGTGTTGAGAACTAATTATGTGCTAGGGATTGTATTTTTATGATATTATTCCTAGAATGTAGGTCAATATCACTGTCTGATATGATAATTAAGTCAGACAATGTTCGAACGAAATTCTTCCAAAACCGGAAGCCATATACATCTAATGGTTGTAAAAGTGCTGTTTTTTTTGGCGGTATGCTTAATATTTTTACTTCTTTATCTTTAGGAATGATATTTTCCACGACAGCTGGGCACTGACCACTCCACGAGTCAAGTAATAATAAAGACTTTTTATCGGTTTGTAGTAAATATATATTTTGAAACCACTCTTTAAAATGGTCTGTTGTTAACTTTCCTGATTTAGATGTCGAAACATATACATTCTATGATTTAAATAATAGCTGCTGAACTCTAGGACCCAGTTGCCCGGTACGTTCTTTTAAAACTAAAAATAAGGGAGAAAGTAACTGACCCTCGGCTGAAATTGTTGGCTGTATAGTATAACTGTGTGTTGTTGCTGACAGCGATTGAATAACTTTTTCGACTTTTTTAGCACCCTTTTCCGTTAATGTTCGACCTGAATGTAATTCTAAATTAAAACCACTCTGATCGGAATTAAAAACCTTTTGCAATTTATAAATTTCAAGATTGGGTTTCACTTCCTTAATAAAGGATTCACATATTTCACTTAAATTGGAAGATTCTTGGCTTGATTTAGTAACGAATTTTGTAATTTTTCGTGATACTATTCCAAAATGCTTCTTAAATGTAAGTAGCCATGATTTCGACGCCTTAAATTGAAAAAAAATCAATTGTATTCCAGGCGTTTAGTGCTCATCGTCGAAGATCCATGTCATGAATTATCGCCCCTCTATCTACTGCATCTTTAAAATGATTTAAAACATACTGATTAATGAAAATTACTTTGTCTCTCTTGCTTCCGCCTTCTTTAACTTGCTTTTCCCACCGATATAACTGCTTCAAATGTTTCACTCTTCTGAAATTTTTTTGTACTGTTTCAAAAGATTTTCTTTTTTTGCACCGTTTTTCCAGAATTTAACAGCTTCTTCTTTATATTTGAAATCTACAAAATCTTGTCCTCCATATGAACATCATGGTTCATCAACTTCTCTGGATATGTTTTCATCCGATTCCTCATCATTATAACGAAAGAAATTTTCATTCTGTTCCAGGGTATTTTGGTTAAATTCAGAATTAAATGTTAGCATTAAATCATGTTCAATAATAAACGATGTATCTTCAGTTGGTTGAATAATTATGTCCTTAAGCATATCATGTAATTCAATCTCCCGGTATGTTATCGGGTATGAGACGAAATTTTTTATTTGAAATGTTGTCATTAACATATGAATGACATTAGCTAAATTAATATTCATCATACTGAACACAAATAAAAAAAAATTATAACACAACAACAAATTCACAAATACTGAAATTTAACTAAAGCACAAAATGCAGCTCCAGACTTTTTATATAGTTTTTGTTTAAATCTAGGAATTTTTTTCTCTATCCCTATCTACCGCAAAAAAAAATCACACAAACTTGTTGGAAATGAAAAAATATATATAAATTATTTATTTATAAATTTGCATAATAACCATACGTCCGTTTTTTTTTAATCATGTGGTAAATTTCCAAATATATATATATATATATATATATATATATATATATATATATATATATATATATATATATATATATATATATATATATATATATTTCCGTTTTTGTGGAAAACCGTAAAATCCGGTAGAACTGAATATATTTTATGGTCATCAAAATTTTGAAAAACTTCCTGTGCAGATAATTTGTCTCGTCATATTTCCAGTTCAAATTTCAAACTTCTTTAAAGTTTTATGCCCATCTGGAACAAATTTCCTTACCCTTATTATTTGGCAAAAAAGAAGTATTTTATAAAGTTAATTTTTTCTATAACTATATGCAATAATATTCTTGCATAATTTAACAAAATCAAATTTTAATATTACTTGTATAAAATTTAAAGTTTTAGTCAGACATCAACAAGTGTAATTTGATATTGATTAGCCAGTTATTAATTACAAGACAATTCACTTGCTGAAAACCTTATAGAAATATATTTATTTTGCTGATTGTCAGTAAAATTACGATTAACACCTCAAATTAGCTGTCCAGTTTTGAGATTTTAGACTTTAAATTACAGCTTTGAGCAAAAACAGGTAAACTAGTATTTTTCATGTAGTTTTCATATATGCTATTCAAATTTTAATATACTGAAACATATTCACCCTATTTCAAAATTTACCCTAAATTTTACCTGAACAGCCCCTCCAGTAGGTCCGACCCTGGATTTATACACATCAATAGAAAGCTCTCTAAAAATAAAGTGTTTTGTTAATTGAAAGTTTTTTTCAATCTGTCGTCGTTTCCAAGTTATCAAGCAAAATTAAAATTTTACCCTAATTTTGAGGGGTGATTTCAATTAGTTTAATGGCGACGGTGGCAGATAAAAAAATACGGGTTTGTTATTTTCGCTTGTACTACACATATACTAAGTTTCATCAAAATTGCGAATTGACAGTTCAAAACCTTTTCTTGTTAGTGCAGTAACTAAGTGCAATAAGGCACAGTTATTGAATTTTTTTTGAAGTGGTCACTCAATTGGAACCCTATAAAAATAACATTAGATCGGATATTATCCTTGTTATTATGTTTAATAATGAGAACTGATACGATAATAAATATGTCTAACATTCTTGAGAGTGTTTCCCTTCATGTGGATTTCGAATTATTTTCCTATGTTGAGTAGTTACCACGAAAAAAATTTTTGTAATTTTTTAGATTTTTTTAGTTATCTCCATAACTGCTCAGTTTTGGCCGCCAAAATTGTAAATATCAATTACTTATAACCTCACCATACCGTTAATATAGTTATCAAAATAACTCGATTTACTTATACTTATCCAGCTGTACCCTTTATTGAAGATATGTCGTCGGAACATTACGGAGGAAGAAGTGAAAAAAAAAATACTACGAACAAGCCTTAAGCGCGAAAATAATAAAGTGAAAAACTCAATGCTTTCTGGTTCTGGTACTGATGATCTGTATGTGCCTTTATTATGGTACCACAAAGAATAGGAATTTTTCCAGGATCAAATGGAGGGAGAATCAGGAATTAGCACAATCGTAGAACAACAGGTAAAGAATAGATAATGTAATGTAAATAGTAATTTTTACACGTACAACATATAAAATTACTCTAAACATTGGTTTTGTCATAGAATAACACCCGTTGTATTCAAATATTCACAGAAAGCATCTCTCACTTGTTTTGCTAGTGTAGTAGTATTTCCAGATCGAATACGTTCAGTACCTAACAATTAGTTTAGCTCACTTCTCCAAGAACCTTGTATGACAATCCCCGTATCCATGTCTACTTCTCCATGTCGGATGTAAATTTTTTGTTTCATAAGTAAATTGTGAATGCCAAATACATTTTCAATTATTCCTCAAGCAGGAGATAATCGATAATTGAAAATCCTTCTGTTATCATTAATTGTAGGGTTTCATAAAATTTGGAAGTAGCTGAAAGGCTTCATCGCCTACAAACACAAAAGGCTTTTTTTATTGGTATTCGGCAATTCCACTGGCTCTGGAATCTGCAACTGATTATTCTTAAAGGAATGCCAAAATTTTGTATTTTTAATTACTTCTCCATCTAACACTCTGCCATTTGTACCGACATCAACCATAACTAATTAATAATTTGTATTGGGTATGCCCAGGAGCAGTATGCTGTATATTCCTTTGTAATTATAATAATAGGAACCGAAATGCTCAGGTTTTTGTAAAGTGATATGCTTTTCATCTACAGCCCCAATGCAATTATCAAAGTTCCATGTATTTCCAAATTGTCGCGCCTATCTCTTCCAGTTTTCCTGTGTTCTGGGTACCTGAAACAGAAAAATGCTTTAGATTGTTGTTTTCGTTTCTGGGAATCATTATCGCAATCATCATCGCATCTGCTAACATCAACATAATCACTTCTGCAACCTTCAGCATCTACAAATCCAATGCAATGAAAAAAAAAAGAAAAAGGAGGATTTGCAACATAACAATGATATTAGCCAGGGATCATTTAAAAAAACCTGAAAATGAAGATCAAGTAATGGCAAGAAACTGGGCCTTTAAACTCAAGCAGATGACTGTAGAACAAAGAAGACTGGCAGAAAAGTTCATAAACGAAATACTCTTCGAAGGAGAGAAAGGAAATCTTTATAGACATTGTAACGCGGTGTAGGTGTAGACCGGTTCATAATGGTGTAAAAGTGTTGTATGTCGTATTTTTAGAGTGTCGAAACCATGAACCGATAAGCGTGATATGAATGTAATTCGGTTATGGAACCCTAATCACCGCGTGTACAGTTACGAAGCTTGATATTGTTGATGTCAAAGTTGTCCCCGTGAAAAGCTCCGTTGAAATATAACTTATTAGCGCAAGAGGAAATTCGGGTTCTTTGAGTCATAAAAAATACAGACAAAGATTTTCCGATGTATATTTATTTGATGTTAAAGTATTTTCAAAGTTCATTCAACAAACGATTCACAATTTTGGATAACAAAACACATTTAGTAAATTTGTAAGGTACAGTAAAATCTGCCGTGGAATAAAACAAAAAAGCTTAAATTTTTAAATACATGAAAATCATGACGAAAACGAATATATATAAAAAAAATGGTTAAAATGAACCGAGAACCCACGGCTTATTATGACCGAAACATGTCCTGCTCGAGTCAATGTTAATTCCCGATTGTCCGCTTTGCCCTAATCTTTCACCTTTGTGCAGTCGACAACCCCACTCCAAACGCCATGTGTGCGATATGTCCGTAATACATACTGGTTAAACTACCGCACACATTCACGTATTGTTAACATATTAAGGCAAACATAACATTAATTGGTGCGAAAGGTTATCATATGATGAATGTTGACGGTAAACAAATGAGCATAAGTGATTATGCAAAGTCAGGACGTAGAAGTTAAACTATTTGCCTATATTAAAGGCTATGACTACACGGTGTTACAACATTCAGTAATAATTAACCCGTCTGACACTCCACGTAATCAGTAGTCCATTCTGTCAACTCCATCTCCCATTCCAGACATTTAGTCTCTTATCTCCCGCACTCAGTCTCCCGTTCCACAAACTACAAATTCATCACCTATTCCGGACATTCAATCTCCTATCTCTCGCACTCAGTCACCCGTGCCGCAAGCACCATCATCCAATCCAAGAAAACAAACATATCGTCTTGTGATAACTCATATTCCAGACTTGCAAATAAACAAAAATTAGTCAGAAGTTGATAGAGCAGCAAAATTCTTAAAAAATTTTTATTCAATTTAATTAATATGTTTTATGATTTTGTTGCTTTGTGTTTCATTTATTGCTTCACAGTTTTCAATGATAATATCGCTCAATGTATGAGGTGCGATGCAAGCTTGAAATTTTAAATCTTCAAAATTTGCGCCACTAGCCAAGTACCTTGAAGTAGGGTTTCCGATCTCTGGCCAAAAAATCGATCTTGTGGATCGATGTGAATCGTCAAATCAAAAACCGATGCCGGCGAAAATCGGCTTACAAAAGATCGATCTGACGAAAATCAAGATCTCCGATCCCGTAAATTTTTCACGATCTCTGTATCGATTTGGTCTCCAAAGAATCGATTTGAAAAATCAACGATCGGCTCTCCAAAAATCGATTTTCGATAAAATCGAATCGAGATCGGAAACCGTACCTTAAGGTTACTGATAATCTTTAAGAAGCTGGTATAGATTTGCGCATAACGGTGTCCATTTTTTCAATGAGAGGACGTACTAATGATAGTAATTCTTCAAAAGTTTTATAGTCCATTCGCAAGAAGTTGGCGTAGTCTTCTGATTCTGTGCGTAATATTTCTCGTAACAAATTTTCATGGGTATATTTTTCTGTTAATTTTAACCATTCTCTACTTCATCGTCTAGTTTTTTTTTCTTAATACACAGTGCTAAAGTCAACGCCAAAATTGCTTTTTCTGTATTAATACTCATTGTAAGTGGTCGGTAAGATAACGTCACGTCACCACAAGGAGAAAACCGAAACTACGGGCAAGTTTTTCAAATTTGTTTGATCCTTGGTTTGATCGTTTAAGCTATTGTTTTGTTACATTCTGTAGCGAATTTAAGTTATAAACTTAATTTTATAAACTCTTACTTTTAAAAAAAAATTATTATTTAAAAAAAAAAAAATTTTGTGTGAATTACATAATGTCAATGAATTGGTCGCACATTGTAGTTAAACATTCTGTACGTGCGTTGTATGTATGTATATATTCACGTTACAGTTGCATTATTTGTTTTTCTGGAGTTGACAAC
The DNA here is from genome assembly GCA_035578155.1 of Brachynemurus nebulosus. Taxonomy (NCBI): domain Eukaryota; kingdom Metazoa; phylum Arthropoda; class Insecta; order Neuroptera; family Myrmeleontidae; genus Brachynemurus; species Brachynemurus nebulosus. The sequence continues at coordinate 9,870,194 of JAPWDM010000007.1, forward strand.
GCTAGCTATCATCTCTGTCATTTGTTTTGGCGCCAAGTCATTCTTATAAATACTAGAGCGAACCGTAAAATTTTTCTTTTTCATTTCTTATCTTTAACTGACCTGGTTCATTTGGCGTACAGGTAATTGATAAATTTATTTTATTGTTGTGCTTTTGTTGGTTGTGAATTTGGTTTAATTATCGTACAAATTTAGATTCATAACCTACAAATCGCCCTCATTTATAATTTTTTTTTGGTTTGTACACTTAAATCGTTTATTGTCCGTACAGGTTTTATTTTTTTACTTCATTAATTTAATCCCAAATCGTTTCTTAAGTCGTTTCTGAAATTACTGTGCACGAGTTGTATGTTGTTGAAAATTATATTGGAATTTATGGACGGAAATCTGGTGCATTCCTCTACACACTCAAACGTATGGGCCTTCTGTACTCATAATTTCATCTGTAATTTTGAACTGGAATTTCATCTGAACAGCTTTTGAATTGAATCGGCTTACGTTTTCATGGATGTTTACTGCTCGCATGTTCATCGTATAGCATGTTTTTCCACACACCGAATTTCCATCAAGTGTACTCGAGTTAAGTAAATTTTAACCTCTTTTTCCGCCACGTGTTTCCAATCTTCCAGTATTAGTGTTTGATAAACCTTTCTTAGTGCAATTAATTAACTCTGTATTTAGTGATTTAAACTATATTTTCTTCTCGTTTATACTAATTTTCTCAGCACGAGTGAGCATAGTAATTAAATTTATTTGTAGTTACGTAGCTTATTAATTTTTATTTTGTGCAACTGCTTAGTATCTTTATTTTCTATCTAATTGATTTTCTGGTGGAAGTCGTTAAATACGCCAAAAATCTTAAATTATACGTTTAAATTTATCTTTTCTTATCTCTGATGTCGTATGAAGGACTTTTTGCTACTAATAATTTATCTATCTTATTTTGACTATTTTCCTTCTGTGTCAGTCGGTGAATATTCGTTTAATTATCTTATCTTTTGTATAATTTATCTTACGTAACTTAAATTTACTGACTGTCATAGAAGGTAATCTTTTTTTTTTTTGTAATTCACTTTATATATTCTTATCTTTTGTAAAATTACATTTGTGTAAACTACTGTCTGAGAGTCTTCTTCTTCAAAAGCGACCCTTGAGATTAAATAAAACTTACAAATTGTTTTTCGGTGAAGCTAGTTGCAAAATCTTGAATATTAATTAATTTCATATTCAAATAAAAAAAAACCAATTTGTAAAACTTAAAATATTTGTTGAATAAATTTTGTTAAGAGAATTTTATATCTTTTGATTTTACAATTTCCTAAATTTTATTTTTCAGATAACTAATTTAATTTAAAATACCTAATAGTTTAATGAAAACGTGAAGTTTGACCATCAAATTCGTCAAACAAATTTGATCGTTTACAGGGTGCTTTAGAAAATATTAAATGTTACTTCCAAGATGCGTTAATATATTCTGTTTCAATTGCCAAAATGTGGACCAAATTGACGGAACAGCTGTTGCCTCGTATTCAATAAATAATCTTTTGCAGAATGTATATTGGGAAAATAAAAACACCAAAAAGTTTTACAAATTGTAAGGTGAATGTACCAACTGCTGACAGCGATCCAATAGCCAACAATTTTTTTTATAGAATTTATACTAAGGGTGATATTTAAGACAGGTTAACGTATCCGGTCTCACTTAGTACTCTAAAGCATATACTTCCATGAAAAATAAATCACTTGGCAACATAAGTCATGACAGATACAGTTCCCGTGCTTTTAGTTCTAGAATGCATGTGATTGTAAAACTGTTCTCTGTATTTAGCTTTTTTATTAAGTGCCACGTAAAAATTGTTTATAATCATGTTATTTTTATTATTTTTATTAGGCCTGTTATTTAATGGCAGTTCAAAGGCACCAACTTTATGTTTTTATTGAAATATAAACTAAATCATAGTTTTAAGGTTAGAGTAAGAGGGTTGTCAACAACTGAAACTATTATTTCCAGATAAGCTCCTTTTTATATCCCTAGAATCATACGTTGGTCTACGAGAAACGTTAATGATTGAACGTTTTGACAAATGGACTTTTTACGGCGAGTTTTAGAGTTTATTTACAAAAAACATTTTTTTTACATAACAACACTACAAAAGCGAACAAAATATTTAAAAAAATTGCATTTGGAAAAATTTTTTAATATAAATATTTATTAATTTTTTTAATCTTTTTATCAAAGCATATTTTCATTATAAAAATTAAAAATAAGATAAATACATCAATTGTATCATAAGACATGTCTTTCAAATAATTAATTTATGAACTATGTATTATGAGTCGGTGGATATGTGTGACTTTATAGAATGTGAAATTTCTCGGTCACAAATATTTCCGTAGATATGTAGTTATTTTCTCATTAGGCACATTTGGAAATTTTCTAAAATTTGTTAGTATTTTTTCGAATAAGATCTCAGAAAATAATAAAATTAAAATATTTTCCACAAAATAAATTGTCAATCTTTTATTAAGTCACTTAAAACGCATTCTTTAGTTTTCGATTCAATATATTAAAACTTCGGTATTATGTCGTCTCTATAAGTCAAACAGCTGTAATCATCTTTTACATTATCATTATCATTGAATAAATTAATTATAACATCCATATCTTTAATAAATTTTAGAAAAACTAGGAAAACTTATACGCGAAGTACAAAATCTTTAAAAAAAACATACGTTAATCATACATCGTCGTTCTTTTGACGCATACTATTTCAATATAAACAAAACGACAGCAACTATAGACAAAATTAATACGTCTACTGTGTTATAATAACAAATGAATTAGATAGCAGAAGTTTTACAACAAGCAAGCAACGATAAGTTGTAGTATTGGAGCAGGTAGAGAAGTTCGTTCGTCAATTTGACGAGCACGTATGATTCTAGGGATATTGTAAATAAAGATGATACGTTTCAGGCATTTTATTTGCTTATTTAATCAACAACAAATTCATGAATTTTCAACAAATAACAAAATTAACAAAAAACCACTGTCCATAAAAATCATAAAGAATGCTATAGTTGATACAAATTCTAATACTAATATTTTAGTCGGTATATGTTTTCACTCGGTACCATTAACAATTAACAAATTTAGTTTTTCAAATCATCACCTCTTTTACAGACAGTTCATCATCCATATTTACCGATTCCTGCTGCAGTAACAACAAAAATGTAAGTATACGCTTTCGAAAAAAAAAAAATAAAATAAAATAAAAAATAAAGATAAAATTAAAAAAAGATCATACATGCGGAAATCTGATTGTAGGAGGTGCATTAATATAAAATTAAAAACCGAAATCGGAAGCAGGAGTATCAGAAATCACTTATGATGATTAAATGAAGATTGGTGAAATGAGGATGTAAGTCATAGGTAAATTTTTGTAAAAATGAAAAGAACAATTTTGATGTGAGACAAATATTGATAATTTTGACGTGATAGTTTATCTGTAATCTGCCTTCTTCCTTATGCAGCTACTTACATATATGCAGCCTTTGAATGTCTCATCTATGTTTCCTTTAAAAACATATGTTTAAAACACAGAATTGGTTGACAAATCATCCAGAGCGGATTGTTACTCACTTCCAAATTGGAGAAATATTTGGAGGAACTTATGCAAAAGTCTGTATAACTGATACAGCAGTAAATGGTTTTCGAAAAACGAGAATATTTCCACTTAACAAAAACATTTTCGTCGACTCATCGCATACTCCTTCATAACCAGTGCAAAAAACACAGCATCTTTGGTAAATAACGTCTCGTCACCTTCGGATGCCACAAAGTCATAACTAAAAACACCAATCCCATTATTACAATTAGTAAACTCTTCATCCCTAGAGCCAACTAGACAAGGCAAAGCCAGGATAGTCACAGTCTCACAACATAAGCAAGAAATAAAGGATAAAAAAATGAAGTGAAAGGAGAAAGAGTAGCGGGAAAAAAGAGACAGAAGTGTATAGTTTTATATTTGCGATAAAGAAAGAAACACTGGCACTAAGCACGGGGGTGTTTCAGTCAAACCTTAACGATCTATTTTAATCGATCTACAGGGACATACTTTGAAAATCAACTAAAGTAAGATAGCCGAACGAATTGCTACACCGGTAAATTCCAATTGAGTCGAGTTTCGAACGAGTTTCCCGTACGAATTGCATCCCCATCACATATGGAATCTTCTCCACCTGTATCACCAACACATTCTGATCACTCCGTTATCACATCACCATCACCCCACATTGAATTTCACAAATCCACCTCATCATCACCATTATTCACTATGTTTCTCTGCATTAGCAGACTAAGATCAGATATACAAATTGATCACAAATTTCTAACTTCTGGTCATACACACATGGAATGTGATTCCATTCACGCTCAAATAGAACGAAGGGAAAAGAGAACTGACATGTCCATATATTTACCTAGACTGATATAACTTAGTCAGAACGACGAGTTAAAATATTTCAGTTATTATTATAAAAAATGATATGTTTCTGAACTTCACAGATTTGTATAAAGATCCAATGAACTTATGTAAGATAAATTCATCCGATGAAAAATTTGTGTTGCATAACGTAAAATGGTTTCGTTATAGTGGTGAAAATAAACCAAATGTAGCTAAATTTAAAACCAGCTTAGACAACTCCATTGAATTTGCACAGATTTCTTTCTGTCGGCGAGGAAAGACCAAAGTATTCTTAGATCCCAAGAAATGTTAAAGTTAAGAAAAAAGAAAGATCTACTCACCATACTTTACCTAATCGATAACGACTGCTGTAATTCGAAAAAAATTAGAAACTAATGCAAAGGCACGTGATGTGGATACTGACTAAGAAGACTTTAACGACATTTAATTTTAGAAAAAATGCACTTGGTGTAGTACATTTATTGAAATTCTTATTAATAAAGAGTTAAATGGTAACAAAAAAAATATGCTAAAAAATTACAATAAGGTAAAACAAAACATGTTAGCTATTAATAAATATTTTTTTACAAAAGTCGTTATTTTGGTGGTTTCAAAAAATGATGATAAGTGTTTAGCTGATCGAGGAATTTGAAAATTTAAGTCGACTATTTTATTTTATTTTTTTTCGAAAATTATGCAGTTAGAAACGTATTTATATATTCAAAATTCGCAAATGATTTCCGATCGACTAAGTACCTGGAAGCCTATACCTATCTCAAAAAGTATATTTTCGGACATTTAAGTTTTTTAAATATGATGCACCTGGAAACAAATTCTGAAATAATTATATGTTCTACCAATCATAGTGAGGAGTCTGCAAAAATATTTTGGTGATTGTACTACGAACATAATCCTGAAAAAATTTTTTTTCGGCCATTTAATTTTTTTAACTATGACGCACACAGAAAAAAATTTTGAAAAAATTATTTGTTGTATGGATCATAGTAAGTGTCCTGCAAAAAATTTTGGTGACTGTGCCGAAGTTGACTACAAGTTGACGAAAATAATTTTGAAAAATTAAACATTTTTTGGGGTGGGGGGAGCTTATAATTTTTTTTAAAGCTGATAATTTTTTCGGAGATACATTATAGAGCTATCTGAAACCTAAAAATTTCAGCCAAATCCGTCAGGCAATTCAAAAGTTATAAATGTTTCTCGATTTTTAAAAAATAATTTCTTATCTCCAAGGGGTGAGTATTTATAATAAGGGCTGAAAAAAAAAACTAACACAATTCGTGCGAGGACATTCCTACTCATGCCTATCCGCAAATAAATGTTTAAAAGCTACGGAGAACCGAATAAATTTCAACTTCTAATTAACTCTTAGAGAAAACAAATGAAAACGGAGTTATATGATGAAATTTTTTTGAATGATGGGACTATGTATACTTGCACTGTAAATGTTATTTGGCCCTAAGTATACTCCTTTGGCGCGATGGTCTGATATTTATTTCCACAGATAAGTGGAAAATTTCACCAAACGGTTCCAAAATTGCACCGATTAACTGGAACAAAATCACGAAATAAATTTTCGTAAAGACTGCATAAAAATACATTATATATAGTAGTATACCACCAGTTGTCATCATCTATATTTTTTAATATGATAACAATATGCATCAAAACTATCTAAAGAGAGGAATATTTTCATGAGTGTAAATGAAATACGTTTATCACTGGATGTTTTACAGACGCCCCGTAATTGCAAAAGGTGTGCATTTATAGTATTTATATGTTATATAAGTAGATCAGCTGGGAGAGAATGACAGCACACTCCACGTCAAAAGTATAGACCCCCATAATTGGTAACCGATTAATTTTGTGTCGCACTGTACTTGGCTTATCAGACTTCCGGTGGCTAATTGGTATGTTGCTGACATCCGCGCGCGATAAGCATATCCTGTTTATTCCTGTTTATTGAGTCATTTTAGTTAATTGGTCATGGGAATTTTATGCTCATTAAAATTAACTGAACTTTGATCTCATTAAAATTAATTGGATACTTTTTGGACTTCGACCTTATTAAAAAAATAATTGGCGCGTTCTGATAACCTTTTCGCCCCCCAACGTTCCGATATCAAAATTGTGAGTTACATCATAACTATTTTTAGAATTAAGTTAATTGACATATCGCACCTTCAGCTACATTTAAGCTATGGATTGGTGAAATTTTCATCCTAAAATTCTAGGAAATAAAAAAATTATTGTGCATAAACTTTTTTTAAATTTTAACAACCTAAGAATAAATGATTTAAAAAAATTTTGTTGCATATGCAGTTGTACCAAAGCGAAAACAAAAAATTAACTTTTTATTTAGATTTAAAAAGGTATATGTATGTGTTTTCATTTATTAAATGCATAAACAAGTTATCAACAATGCATAAATAAGTCATGTTAGTTAGAGTGGATTGTAGGTACGTACAGAACTACACGCATTTTGATATTCCTATCTTTTTTATTTTTTTACAATGAAAGTGAATAATGATGTTTACAGTTTAGTCATATTTAATGTTTACTGAGTTTAAACGAATCCTTTCGTAGCATTATTGTTATTAAAATATAATTATAATTTATTTTAATTTCAAAATATGGACGCTGATAAAGAAAAAATGTATGTAACAGCTCTTTCTGAATTTAATCTTATAATTTAAACAATTTAAACCATATAATTTAAACAATTTTATCCATTTCAATAATGGATAGTTTCTGTTTTCTGCTTTAACTGTTACTGTAAATTCGGATATATATTTTAATTTAGACGAAACTTTCCCAAATAATACTAATGGAAGTTTACCGACACCTGTTTCGGAAGGAAAGGAACGAAAGCGAAATCGCGATTTACGGGCGACAAATATACAAAAAGGTTTAATTAATACAAGGTCAGAATATTATTCACTGAAAACTTAGAAATTTTTCCGGCAAAAACAAAAATTATATCAGGATATTTTGTACAAAAATGTAAACTAAAATGTGATACTAAAATATCTGAGTTTGATCGAAATATTTGAATAATACAAAGTTTCATGAGAATTCAATTTATGCAGATAAAAAATCCGTCATTATAAAAAACAAATACTGGAAATAAAAGCTACCAAAAATTGTAGAGAATTTTATAATACAAATGATAACGAAAATGTAGAAATTTACACGTTAAAATTTTAAAAATATCGTTTTTTTCGATATCGATAACTTTCAATGACGAAAAATAGATTTTGACAGTCCCAATGTTAGGAATACTCACAACTTGCTTCGCTTAAGCCTTCAAAAATTTCGTTATTTTTGAGCTACGATGCATCGTTTACGAGATATTTACGATAAAAAGTTTACGTTTTCGAAAAGTATGGAAAACAAATTTTTTTGAAAATATTCCATTGCCAACCAAATCAATAGAACTAATAGAGCATAAATTAAGCCATTATAATCAATTTATAATAATTTGTTAGACATTAAGGCGATTACAATTGTGAAAAAGTATTTTATATATGAAAGCTTATTTGTAGACTACCCATTAAACGAGTTTTAAAGTTTAAACAATTAAATTGAGAGATTAAAATACTAACGATCATGGTCAAGTGTAAAATATTTATAAATAGTGTTATATGACGATACTAACAATGAGATTCAACTTGGATCTTCTTCTAATAATTTTGATTACACACATCAATAATTACTATTATGCATTTTACAAGTTACCGATAGATTTTAAGGACTTTAAGAGGATTCAAACACTAAATTTATTAATAATGTTTTTGAATTGGGATATCTAATTGAACTTATGAATATTGTCATAAAAGTTACACAAATTAAGCATATTTAGGTAGAACTGTCTTAGTAATCTATCATCTGATGGTCTTAGTAGCATAAACAATCAATTATAAAAATTTTGAAAATGCTAATACACTTAAATGTGATTCTCCTGTTTCTGTTCTAATACCTAAGTTTTTAATTAATTGAATCATAGCTATTTTTAGAATTATCGCATGCAAGTTATAACTTGTTAGCAGAACGCTGAATCGGAAATCAATTTCTATTATTAGTACACAAGTTAGGACTTGTTATCAGAGTGCGGGGTCGAAAATCTGCTTCTATTTTTAGCATGTAGCAATTGTTTCCACGCGCCCAGAATCAAGAAATCTGTTTCTACGATGCCTCAGCTCTAGGCAGTTTTCCTTCATTCAATCGGTTTTATTATCAAAAGCAAGAAATCAGTTGATAGTTAAGAAATATTCTATCAATATTACACACCTGAAATTGTAAGAGTTGAAGCTGAAAAATTGTTTTTATTAATATTTATTTAAATTGACATATACATAGTTGAAATATTATAAATTTTAGTAGGTACATTATAAACAAATCAGTGCTCCATAATAATTTGAGTTTACTAGTATATTATTGATGAATCGGCAGCCGACGAGAATTTTAGATTCACAATATTTAATAACTCTACAAGAAAAAATATTACATACAACCAACATTTTAACATAAATAGATATGTAGACTTAAAAATTACATATGTGCATAGGCTTTTTATTTATCAACACCTGTTTAACAGCAGCAAGCATGTATGCATGTGTCTGTATGTAAATTAAAGCTCACTTTAGTTAGAGATAAATTATTATTTTTTCATATGTAATTGAAAGTGATACCATCCTTACATTTTTACTAAAATACAATACAAAGTTTTCAAAATTTTATAGGGATATGTTTTTGTTTCAAATTAATGAATTTGAATAATAAACTTGCCTAAATATATTTGAAGTTGTTCTGAGATAGACAATTTTGGTCATTTAATGCCAAAGATTGAAAGATCCCTTTTCGTAATTTCAATGAAAGTCACTCAAATTCAGAAAATTCACTATATAAATAAACTCATCGATTTGTTAGGAAAAAGTATAATAAACCATTTGTATACCGGAATAATGAATGTATTTTGAAAGGAATTTCGGGAAATTTTTGTGAAATAATACCATACTTTGTAGCACCTAGTCCACAATCATCAAATTCCACCTAATAAAATTTATTATAAAATATATAGGTCCTACCTGTATATGTACTAAATATTACATTAATTATACTTTTTTGAGGTAGGCGGAACTGAACTATTACAGACTTGCGAAATCTTGGAACTAATTGCATATCTGGATATGTTATCATATAAACTTCATTATCTACTAAAAGAACAGTTTCATCGCTATCTTTTTGATGAATCGGTGAAATTTTAATAAGGTTTTGTTGTAAAAAGGGTAAAAATTCTATTATTAACTTAAGTTTCGCACATTTGTTCTCAGATATCAACTAATCAAACTCACTGGTTATAAAATATATACATCGTTTTATCCACAATAAGCAGGGCATCAGAATCTCTTAAAGTATATATTTGTAGTGCCGTCAATGTCTTTTCATTTACTCTAGACAAATTTTGAGTAATAAGGATACGTAATAGATACATTGTTATCATTATGAATAATCCTGATAGCGTGGGCGACCTCATGTGTTAATACAGCAAAAAGGTTTAGGGTATGCGGTTCCTCGTCTTGCTTTAAAGACCACCGTTCATCCTCATCCGTATGAATTTCGGTGGTTCTGTTAAAGTATGGGTAAAGTGCATGAGCCAAAATGCCCAAGGCTCCATCAAATACCTCCGAGCACCAATTAGGATATTTTTCAAAGGTGTGGTTAGGTTTACAATTGGAAATTATGATGTCGAGTTTAAGATTATCATACCGAAAAACTAAATTTGAATGACCCTGCCACATTTGAAAGGCAGCTTGTGCTAATTTAAAAATCGTTTGATTAGCTCCAGCATAATCCCAGCTTAAGTGTTTTCACAGCCCAGCAAAGAATTCAATGGACGAGACCTTCAGTCTTTAGAAGAATACTTAACCAGTGTTAATACAGTCAAAACACTAATAGGGGAAGACCAAATGCTAAATTCGAAACTAGCTATTTGTGCCTTCAGTTAAATACCCGTAAACACCGCGCTTGAATTGGGGTACGAAACACGACCACCATGGGATACATTAAGAACAAAGTTACAACAAGTATATGGGGATAAAACTCATTTTGATCTACGAATGGAAAGATTAGAGATAGCGGTACAAAATAAACATGAAAGCATTACAGACTACTACCTAAGATTGAAACAGTTAGGAGATAAATGTATTGTTAGCCTAAAAACCAATACTACCACGAAGGAATAAACGCCATACGGAGTAAACGCCATTAAAAAGACTTGCTTACGACGATTCATGTACCACTGCGAACCAGAAATAGCAAAAACTCTAAGGTTAGTTAGGGATATAAACACATTAGAAGAAGCTTACGCCAGAGCTTTAGAAGAAGAAGCCGCTATAAAACTACAAGAACAACAGATGAGAAGACCGCCTTATGAGCTAGGGAATAAATGTGGAATATGTCATGGACGTCACCAAACAATGCAATGTTGCTACAATTTAATAAAAGTCCATAAGAAAAGAGAAATAAGATGGAACCGTGATCCGAGGAATCCAAGATTACTGCCACCAGATGGTTTCATTACAAATCAGGAATATAAAAGAATACAGGATGAAGACAGAATGAAGAAAAGCAGAGATACCTGGGACCCAATAAAAGAAAAATCTGTTACCACTGCAATAAACCTGGGCACCTCAAGGACAAATGCTATCGCTTCAAGAGGATATAAAGGGAAAATAATGCAGCAAAAATAAACAAATTGTGTGAGAAAACAAGAAATTTAAACTTGAACGAAGGTACTGTCAAGATGTTGGACAGTCACCCAGAGGAAATAGACATCAACTAAATACGAAGAAAAAGGAAAATATATACTGTAGTAATAATCGTACCATATATGTAGTTATAAAAAGTAAACTAGCAAAGAAAGGAAAATTTATATTCTTAATCGATACAGGAGCAGCATTAACTCTAATAAAACAGGAAACATTAGCAGGCACAGGATTTAGGGATTATAACTTAAGACATCGTATCAAAATACAAGGAATAGGAGACAAAAAGGCAAACATAGAAACTATAGGAAAAACAATCATACAAGGAAACTCAAACGAGAAAGGAACGAAAATTAGAATTTTCAGCCACTGCAACTAAACTATGATGGAGTATTAGGACATAATTTCTTTTATGAAAGGAATACCATAATAGATTACAAAAATAAGAAACTTAAGATCTTAAAATTAGATATACCTACTTTTTTTAAACAACTGGAAAAAGTGAAAAACGAATATGCTGTAAATAAAATTTCATGTATTGACTTCATCACTAAGGGAAATCAAAATTAAAAATTCTAAACTATCTATTCCCAAATAATTTTGGAATAATATCAGACGGTCAAATACCCGCAAATTATCTTGACATAGGAAAACAGAAAACCATATTACAAAACGGACAAGAAACTGTTGAATTAGAAAGTTCAGATGAAGAACAAACAGAACAAACAGAAAAACAAGAAGAACAAAACAAAATGAAACTAGATGAAGAAATCAGACCAAACATAGAAACTGGGAATGATGATGAACCAATGATAATAAGTTCAGAAGAAGAAAATCAAATGGAACGTATCAATACCGATATTCCACCTGAATTAGAAACAAATGTACTAATTAAAATAACGTGATCAAAACGATCAGAACGAAAGTTATTTGTATTTACAGAAATACGTGTTAAAAAGGGACCTCAAAAATTTAAAAGTTGGAACGATTAGGACAATACAAAACAAAAAATTAGAGCACCAGAAAATCATACTTTATGTATATAAACAATATTACGACGAAGAAAATAATAAGGAACAAATACTGAGAAACCTCAATAACTTACATACAATTCTGAATCAGAAAAATAGTAAAACTATTAGCATATTGAACAAATACGATGAAGAATGGAAATTATGGTACTCACAAATATTCGACGATATCAATATACATTTTTGTGAGGACACAAAAACATATGTATAAATGGAAATGAAAGAAAACATATTGAGACAATTCCATATGGACGGACGGAATGGAGGACACGCCGATATGAATAGAACGTATGGAAAAATCAAACAATTGTACAAATGGCCAAATATGAAGAGAGAAATAGAAGAATACATACAAAAATGTTCAAAATGCCAAATGCACAAAACAATCACCAAACCAACTATGGCTATAACAACTGCAGCTAAAAATTTGTGGCTGATGGTCATAACAACTGCAGCTAAAAATTTTAATAAAATATTGGAAATGGATATAATAGGATCAATTAACGAAACTAGGAACAAAAATAAATACATACTAACAATTCGTGACTGGTTGACAAAATTTATACAGCTGTATGCATTGCCAAATAAATCCGCCGAAATAGTAGCTATAAAATTTTTAAAATATGCATTTCTGTTCGGATTTCCCAATGTAATACTTACAGACCAAGGAGGAGAATGTGTAAACGAAACAATGAATGAAGTAAATAAATTATTAAAAATAAAACATAAAACTTCAACATCATATAACCTTCAAACGAAAGGATCTGTCGAAAAGACAAACCTTAATACTATTGAATATTTACGAAGCTATTTAAACTCACAACAAGATGATTGGGACGATATGTTAGACGTATGTGCGTATAGTTACAATACCACAATATGTATATCTACTAATGAGACACCATATTTACTTACCTTTGGAAAAGTACCAACTTACCTTAACACAAAAGAAATGAGAACATACAACACTTACCTGCACAACATTATGAAAAAATTGAGTATAGCTAGAGAAAAAGCTAAGGAAAATTTAGAAATATCAAAACAACGAAGTAAACATTATTACGACACAAAAATAAAAGAGACAGAATTTAAAATAGGAGACTACGTGCTAGTACAAATAGATACTAGACAAGGGAAATTAAGTCGACAAAATATAGGACCCTTTAGAATTATATAATTAACCCCAAATAACGCCACCCTACAAATATCAGAAAATGTAGAAAGGACATACCACTTAAACTCACTCAAGAAATATATTGTTTCAGAATAACGAACATGAAGACCCTAATATTATTATTACTATTAATAATACGCGACAGTCAGCAATTAGAAAGAGCCTACGAAATAACTATAGATAAAGGATTAGGATTAATATTCAACCCAGTAGGAACTGCAGAAATATGTCTTAGTCAAGTGTCAATTCTCATAACGTACAATTTGACTACAATTTATAACTACTACAGTAACATAAATAAACATGTGACTCAGTTAGCAAACATGTGTGCTTCAAAACCAAATAATAATTATTCACCTTTAGAAGCTTATTGTCAGAAGGAAAACAAAAATCTAATTTACCGATTAGTTAAGATATATACGAAAAGACAAATAATGGATCAACACATAACAATGCAAAGACGGAAAAGAGGATTCTTAGACGCCGTATCATACCCAATTAAATGGTTTTCGGAATACCCGACGCCGACGATAAAAAATTTGCATACTACTGCATACTACTATAATCTGCCAACTAAGGAGGAAGATACTTCAGTACAAGATGTTCCAGAAGATGTTTTTGGATCATATCCAAAAGAACAACAAAATGTACTTGAAACACCAAAATTTTTTGGATCAGCACAAAGTGTTGGTCGAAAATTAATGCCGACACCTGAAGATTTGACAAAACCGTTTGGATTAATAGCAAGAAATTATTTACAGTTATACTTTCAACCAAATAGCGGTATTGATACAGTATACAGGCCGTACAAAAAAGATGATGAATGGTTGATTGGAAATCAACGGTTTCAAATAAATGGTGATGATATAATAATTGACGATATTACGTATCAAGGAACACCCGGTTTTTATGAGTTAATTTTCATGAACGTACCAAAAAGTGATTTATATAATACTAAAGATTTAAATGCGTGTGGGAAAATTTTAAAGCAAACAAATGCGCACAGACGGAATTACAATCCAAACTAGCAAATTAAAGGTAGCTCAAGTTTTAAGTACGTAAACATTATTAGTCCAATTAGTTTCCAATCAGTTCCGCTAAAAAAGCAATACCAAGAAAAATATATGGCACAAGAAGTCGCGTCGAAAGCTCTCCAAGATTCGGACATGGTTTGATGCAGTTTAACAAACTGGGAAAAGACTTTATATACTAGGACGATCCGAATGAACTGGCCAGTCTATTACGATTACTAGTAGCATCACAAGAGGCGGGGCATACCGGACATAACAACGAAATTATATCCATCATCGAAGAACTGAGAGACAGGTATCATCGAGTAATTATGAATAACTTTGTCCACAATTATTCGATGTCGTGTGCGTAACAGAAAGATAATTATAGACAAGTACGGTCGGGTGCATGACAAAAGTATTAAAAAGGAACTGCTTAAACAAATTGGATTGAAGTTGGCACGTATGGGAAACTATGATATTGGACACAGAAAATTGACAAATGTAAAGGATCCGACTAATGATCAAGATGTGGTAAATTTAAAATTTTTAAAACGTTTTGTAGAAGAACAGTTAGCTGCAGCAACAGCAAAGCTACCCGATTCTTTTATAATTCATACGCAAGATGTAATAAAGGTATTAGATTGAACGAGGGTTTGGCGAGATCTTAAAGTTTTATGAAGAGATTAATCAAGAACTTGTTAAACTAACCACAATAAAAAGTAAAAATGAGCAAATGGTAAGTGGTACGTGAACTACACAAGCCAGTGCGAAAGAATTTTCCACGGAGACATGTGATCGTGAAAGGAATTGATGATCTTTGACACTGTGATTTAATTGAAATGGGTACTTATGCATCAGTGAAAAAAAACTAGAATTATCTGTTAACAGTAATTGACGTGTTCTCGAAACGGGCGTGGGCGATATCGGTGAAAAATAAAACTGCAAAAGAGGTGACAGCTGCATTTGAATCGGTTCTTAAACAAGGACGCGTACCGAGAAATTTACAAACCGATGATGGCAACAATTTTATAATCAGCTGTTTAAAACGTTGGTGAATAAGTACAGCATCAACCAGTATTCGACATTTTCAACGAAAAAAGCATCAGTAGTGGAGAGATTTAACAGAACACTCAAGACCGAAATGTGGAAAAAGTTTAGCTACAATGGGTCGTATCGATGGATTGATATGCTGGACAAATTATTGGATGATTACAATTCGCGTAAACATAGAACAATTATAATGAGATCGCGCGATGTAACTTAAAAATACGGCATTCAAGGCGTGTGTTTGAACAAGGAAGGTGACGGCGACAGCGCACTAAGGGGTATTTAAACAAAAAATCCGGTCATAAGTGCATTTCTTAAAATTGACCAAAGGATACAAACAATTCATGTTTGAACAAGTTTAGTTATCGGTCCGACCAGGTAGACCCCCCCCACCCACTTTATACCTGCGATGTGGTTGTGGGATCAGTCGGAACCCAACCTTTGTGTGAAACGTGTGTCTGTGTTCTCGGCGCTCTCGATTATTTTACGTATTTCTCTGTGTTAATTATGTCTCTGCGTGGTGATTTATCAGAAAATTCTTTATTGAATATGGAACTTGAAGGTATGTACTATTCAAATATATATATAACAACTAAATTCTCTTTATATTTCTACATTTAGACTTACGTTGTAAATTCCAGTTCTTAGAAACAAAGTATTTTTAATAAAATTTGAATACATTACTTATTTTGTTTATGTGTCGCACCTTGTCGGCCTACTTTTTAATTGTAGAAATAAAGTTTGAACCTTTGCCTAACAGAAGGACAAATAAAACAGTCCCCCAACCCCCCCCCCTTTTTTTAAAAAAATAAACAGTTTGTAGGTTTAATTTTACAAAAATATAATTTTTGCTTATTTCTCCATAGGTACTCCGGAAAAGGTGAAAACTATCACCCGAATGGAACTGTACGAAATCCTCAAGGAATACAAAGGAAAGAAAATTGATGAAAAACTTACCTTGATGGAAGAAAAACTTGCTGAGCTGACTTCATGTCCAACAAACGAGAGGAATGTTTTATATCGTTCAGTGAGGCATTTCAAGACAAGTTTTAAGCAGAAATGGGTGGAGGCACGCTACACTGAAGAACGATTTTTGAAAAATAACGAAAATTGGCTGAAAACGGCCTTGGAGCTCCCTTCATGGTCACACAGGCCCGGTCGCCCAGTTAAAGAGTTCAACGAATTGAGTGACAGGAGCAAGCGGCGGAGAACTGAAGAATTAAGGGCCCAGATACCTGTCGAAGAATTGATTTTCGCTGCATGTGTAAGTCAGGGCACTTCTGGGAATTCAGACACATCAAAAATTATAAAAGAAATTACATCTACGCCAACAAGAGCTAAGAAGTTCAGGAAGATAATTTCGACTAAAAAAGACCACGTGATGCGGAAATACACACCAGAAGAAGCTTTATCCTTATTTGTGGAAGGTAACTTCACAAGAAGCCAATGGAATTTGTTACAAGGCGAACGCAAGGAAATTTATCCCTGTTATTCTCTGGTACAAAAAGCAAAAAAAGAGTGCTACCCAGATGAAAGCAAAATAACTGTTACTGAGACCAGCTTCAATGTTGAACTCCAGGCTTTGTTGGATCACACGGCTTTGCGACTTACATTGTATTTAAAAGAAGTAATAGAAACACTAACAGAGTCTGAAAGGCAACATTTAATATTAATATCAAAATGGGGATGTGATGGATCACACCAAACTCCATTTAAACAAAAATTTGAAAACGCTGCAGACAATGACTCTAATATTTTCGTGAGCTCCATTGTTCCAGTGCGATTGGTTGTCTCAGTGGATGGCAAAACAATAAAAACCATATGGCAAAACCCAGCTCCGTCATCAGTGAGGTTATGCAGACCTATTAGAGCTCGATTTATTCATGAGACCAAGGATGTCACGAAGGAAGAAATAGAATTCATAGAACAGCAGGCAAAAAACCTCAAAGAAACTGAAGGTGAACTGTCAACAAAAATATGTCACAACATCCTATTGACAATGGTGGACGGAAAGGTCTGCAATTCTGCTACAGACACAGCATCAACCATGAGATGCTATATATGCGGACAGACGTCAAAAGATTTTAATAAAATCCAAAAAGGGGCCGTAAAAAGTGAAAACCTAAAATTTGGACTTTCAGTACTCCATGCGAGAATACGGTTCTTTGAGTCTCTCTTACACATAGCCTACAAAGAACCTTTAAAAAATTGGCAGGCCCGAACACCCGAAGAAAAAAACATTGTAAAAGAGACCAAGCAGAAAATCCAAAAGAGCTTCAGAGAAGAAATGGGCCTCCTTGTTGACATTCCTAAAGCTGGCTTCGGTAATAGTAATGATGGAAATACGTCACGAAGATTTTTCCAGAACGCAGAATGCTCTTCGCGCATTACCGGGATCAATATTGACCTAATCAATAGATTTAAAGTAATTCTTGAGATAATCTCGAGCGGGCAGGAGGTCGATTACCAAAAATTCGAAGATTATGCCCAAGATACCGCCAAATTGTACGTGGAGCTGTATGGCTGGCATCCTATGTCGCCTACAGTGCACAAAATTTTGATGCACGGAGCGCAAGTGATGGCAGAGGCGATTCTGCCCATTGGACAATTGTCCGAGGAGGCCGCTGAGGCACGAAATAAGCACATCCGCAAATATAGGGTGGATTTTGCAAGAAAATTTTCGAGGATCGAATGCAACAGGGACGTACTGAATAGATTACTTCTGACATCGGATCCTCTTATCAGCTGTAATCGACCTAAAAATAAAAGAAAAATCTTGCCATTTTCTGAGGAGGCTAAAAAAATGTTGATTGCGGCATCACCGAACCAATCGGATGATAATACTGTCGCTGATGATGGTGATGATGAAGAGGATGCGGATGCGGATGTAATTAGTGAATGCAGTGATTCAGAATAATTTTTTTTTTATTTTTTTATTATTTTTTTATTATTTTCTTATTGATTTTTATTTTTTTATTCATTTTTGTGTTTTCCTTTATATACTTTTATCAATAAATCTAAAATTTTGGTAATATATTTTGTTTTATTGTATTTTGAGATGATAAAAGTCCTTAAATAATTATGACCGGATTTTTTGTTTAAATACCCCTTAGTGCAGCGATAACAAAGATAATTGTCTGATGTGTTGGATTTGGCAGAATATTGAAAAAGGTCGTAATGATCCGGCAGCTCAACTTGGTTTTGAGTCAGGGCCGGACAGTGGTCCCTGGCCTTCAGTTTGTCTTAAGGATTATTTAGACGTCGATAAATTATTACGAGAACATTTCTACATAAATTAGACATAAATTAGACATAATTTTTACTTGTATTATTATTGTTTGTTAATAAAATCATAATATTTTACGTGTATTATTATTTAGTAATAACAAAAACTTTAATAAAAATTATCATTTTTATTTTCGACCCCTTTACATTTTTTATCGAGTAATTAATACAATTTACAATTAAAAAACAATAAATATAACATAATTTTTATAAATATTAACTAAAGCTACAGATACTAAAAATAACCATTAAATATAGAACTTATAAATATTTTTAAATTAACAAAAACAGAAGTCTTCAATTTGTAATGTCCCCATGGGAGAGTTTTAAGTCTGTTGTTGGACACTATAAAACGTTTACCATCATTATTTGATAACGCAGCCTTATTAATTAAGGGAGTGTAGAGTTGATGTTTTAAACTGCGAAACACACTCATTTGTCTGTAAGTATTTCCGAGTTTCTACCTTTTACACAGTTTATATAGTCACTAACGTCTATTTTGTTTTTTACAACATTTTTTTTTATACCTTTCAGTTTTTTAAATGGTGAATCATCACCTTTTTTCACAATACAGAAGGATTTGGCTTTTACACCGATAAATTTTTCGAGGCAACCCATATATATTGTCACTCGTAAAATCACTTGTGTCAAAATAGGCACTAATGTCTGGCTTACTATCAGCATAAAAGTCTTCTGTTTGTATTTGGTATATAAAACTGTCGGTGTCCATATACAACAACTTAACGTTATCACCGTATTTTGGTTTTATATACTCATAACGAAAATCATACATTAGTGTTTTCGACAATTCAAGAACACTAAATCCTACATATATTGGCTTGTTATAAATAACTTTTAAACGGTTCATTTGTACAGTCACTAAGTTTTCATGTACAACTGATCGACTATGAAAGTTCGGTCTACTTATAAGACTACTAGCACCCAACTTTTTACCAATATGCTCCCAATGGGTAATTATACGCACATCCACACGTTTATTAATGTTTTCCATTGCCTAACACACTATTGTTGATTAGCTTATAAAAGTCTTTTTCAAAATTATTTGTTGCTTTAGAGCGGAGTTCAGTGTTTAAGTCAATGTAGTTTTTAAGCCATGAAGATTGATTAAATTGGAGCACACGATGTATTTTTGTTAATTTTAAATCATATTTGAGGCACTGTTTTAAACTGCGGTAATGAATAACGTATTTTTTTTTTATCAGAAACACTAGCTATTAGCTTGTTGTTCTTTGATGTAATATATGGCGGCTTCTCATTCTCCGGGCAGAATGGTAAATCCTTATGGTGGTCGTGAAGTGTTTTTGGATACTGAAGATCCACTTCCAGTATACTTTCCACTTGAAATCGTTGACTGGTAAGTGCTGCGACATAGATACGTTCTCAAGCAAACGTCTCGCTAGTTCTCAAAAACGTCTGTTAGTAAGAGTACGTCAGTTTTTAAATACAAACCCGAGTATTCGCCCAATGTTTCTGTTTCATATTCGTGCCAGATTTGTTGTGCACGTTGATATTAGTTATCAGTGATATGTGCTGTATTTAAATTACTATAAAATGCCGACTTTGGTGGTAATGTGCGTTCTTCAAGACGTTCAACATTGTTAACATATTCATAAGGAAATACACCCTTTTCCTTAATTAAATTAAATTGGCGGTCTTCAGGATACGCTCGACGCACTTCAACAAACTGCCCCGGTTTCAAATTATTAGCCAACTTGCCTAGACTCCTTGCCATAAATCGGAACGAATCAATGAAACGAAGTTGGATTGATTTTGTTTTTTTCTCATCATTTTCATCTACATTTTCATCATCTTCCACATAGTCATCTTCTTCTTCAACATCAGGTTCATTATCGCCATCATCATCTATTTTGATATGTTTGGTGAAGGAAATGTAGCGTTCTTTGTTGTTGGCAATGACATCAATTTTTTCTTTAGCTATACCAAATTCACGCACAACGAACTGAGCATCGTAACCGGATAAATTGTGAAAGATTACGGGTATCAATTTTGGCAATTTGTATTGTAAATTACAATCATTGTGTGCAGCACCACGGAATTCACCAGCTAAATGATCATGGTCCCGCACACGCTCTCCACGTAATACATTGCCACATATAAAACAGGTTGTTGCATTTATGTATTGCATTTGCTGAGTTGGTGTTAACAGTTTCATCGGCACTTGTTTGTCCAGAATACTGTGTAGTCGTCTCGCTTCTTCATCTAGTTTCTCCATAAAAACTTTCCCACAATTCGGTCCCCGGTATTGCACAAATTTATTTAAATTATCATCATATGAACACTTGATGTAATAAGCGAAACTGAACGGCTCATGTATTTTCATAGTATTTGTGAACGATGTTGGATCTGGTGAGCATGTGTCGTATGGTTTCAAAGTCGCAATAAATTGTAAACGGAACGCGTAATTATTTCTTAAAATTCCTAAAATTTAGTATATGTTTCCCCAAAGTCAGCAATACTGTGCGAATAGTCGTTCTTCAAATGTTCGTCTAATCCCGCCTTAGTTCTGAAGAATTGCAAGCATGCATCGCAAATATACTTGGCTTCTTTGTGCTTTGAAAATTGACGACTAACAAGTCTGCTTAAATTCCGGATCCAGCAATAGTGGCTGTTGTCACCATCTTCAATATATAGTAAATTAACATGTGCGCTCCTCTTTTGCGTTGTATGATGTAACGGCCCAACAATATTTTTATCTTCCACACTATAAACGTTGGCACTGATATTATTTAAAGACTCAAACAATTTGATATCCTTAATTTTAACTGGAAACTCGATTCCATCAAAATTTAGAACGGATAAACAATGCGGATATGATGCAAGTCGGTGTGGTTGATAATCAACTGGATATAAAGCCGATGTGACCGCCCATGCAAAGCATGCCTCATCATTGTTTTGAACATTAACGACCGACTTCTTTCGTTTAATCCATGCTGGCAATTCAATGTAGGACGATGCTCGAATTGGATTATATTTGTTAATATTTACTTCCAAGTAATAAACTTGTTGAAGCATCCAGCCGGAACCGCGTGTCGGGAACTCCTCGCTTTTTGTTGTTATTACCGCTGTCATATTGTCATACATATCATTGATATTAGTTGACTCTGTTACAATTGAATACCTTGTATTAAACGACTTGATATCCAACGTCACAGAACAGTCATTTTCGATGATGATACGTGTGTGAGAGTCGGTTTGTAAATGAATCAATCTGTAGACGAACGCTAGATTTTATGTAACCTTTGTAACGATGTTTGTCAGTGGGTTGTATTGAATTGTTAGATCGTGTGATAAAAGACAAAACGCTGCCGTGTTAGCTAGTATTTCTTTTGTTGTTTTAAATTCAATTCGTATATCGACAGCCCCACTTTTTAGAGTTTCGTTTTGACGAGAACAATCGATGAAAATAATGGGGGCGATATCTTTATATTGTTTTCGATTGAGCAGCGGTTCATTTTTGTTAAAGTTGTACTAGCCCTCTTGAAATTTTGAAAACATATGATACGCCAACGCAAATTTGTCATTAGAAAAATCCAAATTTAAATCCATATACGGATACTTTTCTGAATTCAAATATACTTTGACATCGAAAAGTTCACAGTTACCAAATATGGTAACATCTTTATCTTTCTTATCGCGTCGATCTGTTTGTAATGCAAATATCATATATCGTGGTTTCTCCACCTGCGATGTTGTTTTCACCGTCCAAATGTTGTGTTTCGTTGTTGGATCGTTGGGTAAATATGCATATCCAATCTACGAAATGCTACTGGTATATCTTGACTATTTTCCACATATTTTAACAACAACAGTCTCGCCCCATCAGACACCATTACATGTGGAACCATCCATTGAATTTTTTGTATATGAAATACGACGACATCTGTCGCTGACAACACTGCATCAGTATCTGTTCTTGCACGAATCAAAATCAGTTGATGTTTTGCATTGAGAATAACCCTCTTATAATGATGGGTAAAGCCAAACACTCGATCCAACGGTAGACAGAAATTAAAGTAACCTTTGCTGGATACTTTTATAGTTCCACCAGGACACCACCCCGCATTGTACAGTTATTTACTCTGATTTTCATTTAAAGGTAAATAATTCATTAGCGTGGTGGTCGGCCCCACATATTTGCATTGATCAATTTCCACATCATTCAGTTCGTAACGCATCTCGTTAAACAGGTACGCCATTGAATTATTGCTTAGCTCGGCCGTAGGTGATACCGTTCCATCACTCTTCAACAGCTGTCCTATGTACAGGTAGCTTTTATGCGGCAATGAAATCACATCCTGATTTTGAATACAGATGGTTATCTGATCGTTACTATTATAATTATTTAAGAAAGGTGAGAACGCATGCTCCTCCAATTTCGTAATACTCTCATCGAGCTCACCCCCACCAGTACTAATTTGTAAAATACTATTCATTTCTTCGTTTCTTCAAAACTAATCCGTGTCGCCGTATGTATTGCTGCAGAAATTTTGCGTTCGCTAACGTTAATGGCGGTTTCGTCGTCGATCCGCACTGGTTGGCGGTAAGTTGTAGACTGTTTGATTGCGTCGGTTTATCGTCGTTAAATACCAACATAACTTATGCCGGTTTTAAATGTAATTTTATGGTTATTGTTTCGCCTCGAAAATTAACCGGGTTACCGTCTTGATCCACAACGCGCAGCACTAGAGAAGTTATTCGTTGAACGCTTACAGGCATATCGCTGGCGTCTCGCTTATTTTATACCCAGGCTCAACTTGGATTGAAAGCAAATAAATATTATGCGCTTGGACGTTGTTCAAATAACTGTTTGTTGTAATATTCGTCTCAATTTGCACCAGATTGACTTTCATAATATTCGCCGGTTTATCTGAATAATGAGTATGACCCGCCTCGAGTTTTCGTTTATTAAAGCCCAGCAGTAAACCGATCGTTCGCTCCTTATCAAAATGTATTGTTTCCGTGCACTTTATCAAACTTTTCAACGTGTTATTATTTGCATGTAATATAAGTTGTGCATTAGCACCTGCTCCAGTCGGTGCTAACATGTCATCTATATAAGCTTCCAGATCTTCTAAATCGTAATTGCCGGTAGGTATTTCAACGCAGTATGGGTCATGACTAGGATCAGTATTAAAATGAAACAAATTATTTGTTTCATCGACGTTCGACACCGAATTATAAGTTTCGAAATTCACCAGTCCGCAGACGTATTCACCCACTAATTCTATAGGCGGGAAATACTCAGCACTGAGTGTTGAAGTATCACCGCTTAAGGTTAATGTGAACGACATGGTTTCCAATACGTAAATGAAACAAAGTAGTACTTTACAACAATATTTATTTACATAAATATATTTTTATTACATAAAAATTCTAAACAAAGGTGACCACAATTAAAACCATCATACTTTTGATAAATATTATAATTATATCTAATGTTGTTTCCACGTAGATATTTTGCAACTTCAACAGGTGGCGGTAAATTCCCATAACTGTCGAAGTATTCCACATCCTTGTTGTCTTTCACGTACGCCAATGACTTCCACGGCCAGATGAACTATCCAAATTAACAACAGCGCATTCTTTTCGCCACGGTCGCTTTGTTAATTCATCGCTCATGAACACACCGCGAAAATTTGGTATATGTTCCTTTCCAAACTGATAGCTGTCTTGATCAGTTAACGGTCTGTCATGAGACAGCTTACTCAGTAGTTTTTTGAATCGATGTAAAGTTCCAAGCCTTTTCTGTACGGTTTTAAATATAGACCAGCACCGGATTTTTTCGATCCAAGAGCGATTGCTTCCATCATTTTGTTATGTCGCTCGCTTTCATCCAACTGCTTCTTTGCTGTTTTATAGGTATTTATTGCTTTCGCAACACCAGCAGCGCCACCAGCGAGTGATCCGACAGCTGATAGCCCGGCAAAAAGTGGAACTAGAAATGGTAAAATTCCACCAGTCCTAGGGATTGGTATAATTCTCGCCGATGTAAATTGCTT
Organism: Brachynemurus nebulosus; assembly: GCA_035578155.1. Lineage (NCBI taxonomy): Eukaryota > Metazoa > Arthropoda > Insecta > Neuroptera > Myrmeleontidae > Brachynemurus > Brachynemurus nebulosus. Next base: position 9,895,030 of record JAPWDM010000007.1, read on the forward strand.
TTTGTTTTTCGTTCGAAAGACTTTCTTGGCAGCTTTCAAGGCTATGTTGATCGTATCTTTAACAGTTTTTGGTTTATTTTTCTTCAGTATGTTTCTTATATCACGAACACCGGCACCAAATATCACCTTCTTCTTCTTCTTTAAATGGCCCATTTCTAATTTTACTTTTGATTTCATAGCGTTCGTTACGGTCCAAGCAGCGGCTCGCTCACCAAAACTTGCGTCTGATGATTTAACTCGCTGCCACGCTTTGTTGGCTAAAACTAAATCAGCTTTGTGTTGATCGTTGATATCTTTGAACTGTGAATAGGCGATATCGTGTTCTTTACATGCAGCGTCCAATTTATTGATACCAGGGTCATCACGTAATAGTCGTTCACGTAGTCGCGTTACAGGTCCACAATACTGATAACAGGGTATATGTAGTTCAAATGGTAACTTGTTGATTGTAGAATTTATTAATCCGCGACCCAATGTGTTCGCACTGCTTGTCCGTCTGCAACTGACAGCTCGTTGTTTTCGCACAGACATTTTAAGATGAACTGAGAACAAGAATCGTATGCTTAACTATTTATAGATATTATAAATAGATTAAAATTCTACGTAATTTGCTAGTATACGAAATAGTCTAATTCGGTCAATATCGGTGAGATGTCTTCGTTCATTAAACAACGAAAAACTTCATTTAATAACGACAACAACAAGAAAAACGGCCCGTTGCTACCGAACAGTATTAGAGCAATCATTTGTGGAAAGACTTCTCTGTTTTTCTCATTTGTGGAAAGACTTCTCTGCTTATTTCACTAATACAGCATCCCGACGGTCTGGCGTTTGAAAATATATACATCTATTCTAAATCATTACACCAACCGAAATATGAATATCTAAAACAAAGTATTAAACTTATTAAAGGTATGGGTTATTTTAGATTCTCCAATAACGAGGATGCCATACCACCAATGGATGCTCTACCAAATTCTTTGATAATATTCGATGATGTATCTGCGCGGGAGAAAAAGGCCATAAAAGAAGAATATTTTTGTCACTCACGACACTGCAACGACGATTGCTTTTACCTAACTCAAACGCATACAGCAACACCCAAACACAACGTACGGGGCAATACAAATTTTATCACTGTCTTCAAACGAGATGATCTGAATCAGACATATTTACGATGATCACATCAATTCCGACATGTCTTTCACAGAGTTCAGAAATCTATGTCAAGAGTGTTGGCGAGATAAATATGGATTTTTGACCATCTGTAAGGAGGATGATATCCGCAACGGCAGATACCGAAACAAGCTTGATAGCTTTTGGAGAGGACAGTGATGTACTGCCTGTTAACCAGAGCAGTAACTGGTTTCAACAGACTGTTAACCGCTATTAACCAGAGCAGTAACTGACCTGTTGTATAAATAAACGGTTGTGTAAGATTCAGTTCTTGAGAGACTGTTGTATGAAACAGTTGTCAAAATGGATAAAAAGAAGAAACTTGTTAAAAAAAGTATTATAAAAACAGCAAGTAATATACGGGAAAAATTTTAAGCTTTACCATCTGGGAAGGTGGAATCAGACATGTTGCTACAAAATACGCTGGAACCAGTAACCGCACCGCTCAAAGAAATAGCTACAAAATTAACTGAGAAGAACAACCGACCTATCAAAGTCGAAACGAAAGAAGAAGAGTCACAAGTAATGAATACATTTACACCTAAAATTAAAAAGAGAAAACAGGAGTATTGCTATTTACCAACGAAAGAGGAAGACTTGGAGGATGAAGTGGTGGAAGGGGAAGAACCCGATCTCATGGAAGATGTTTTTGAATCGTCTGCGATAGATGAACAAAATGTATTTGAAACACCAAAATTCCCCGGATCAGCACCAAGTGTTGCTAAAAAACTAATGACGACGACGACGTCTAAAGTGTTTGGACCGATAGCAAGGGAATACTTACAGCTGTGTCTTCAACCAAATAGTGGTACTGATATAGTATATGAACCGTACAAAAAAGATGACGAATGGATAATTGGAAATCAGCCGTTTCAAATAGACGGTGATGATATGAGGGCGTTAGAAGCCAAGTGGGGTAAGTACAATTTTTACTTAAATTGAGTTAAGTACAGAAATTAAATCCTTAATATAGAGAAAATTTGGTGGACAAGTGGTTTAAGTGAATTTGTTGACCTGTGCTGTGATTTGTTGGAATTCCTTGGAACTACATCAACAATAAGCTGATTTCATTTGGAGGCCAACTGGGATTTCAATATTTCAGTTGCCAAATGAGGTATGTGTGACCTATCCCAGTTGTCTTCTGAAGTTTTCTCATGTTCTGTGAGTTGTTCCTTTATTGTTGTACTGTCATTGACATTAAGAAATGGATGATTTTAGCAATTCTGAAGATGAAACATTGCTTCCAGGTAAATAAACTGAACATTTATTTCGTTAATTAATACATATAATAATAGTAGTGATTTAAGTTTTACCTTAAAGGACGTGATTATGTTTCTAGCAGCTAACCTCAAAATTATGGTAACCATAGAAATTTTAATAGAACCTTATGAGATTTTAATATAAAAAAAGACAGTTTCAATCAAAAGCTACCTATGAAAATCTAAACATTAGGCAGTCGTACGTGTTTAAATTCTTAAATTTTGTTAATTAATTATTTTGTATTTTATTTTAGGTGATGATGGGGATGATGACAAAACCTATGAACCCTCAACTGACAATGATAGCAGTGAAGGAGATGAAGAAGAGGGAAACCGTTCTGCTCAAAATGAACGCACAAGGAAGAGGAAACGCAATGAGCAGCTGTGGAAAAGAAAAAATGCTAGCACACTTAGAAATGCTGGTATGGAGTACAAGGACCGTAAAGGCAAACTTCATTATGTTATTAAAAAAAAAGTATAGAGGATTATGTTATTAAAAAAAAAGTACAGAGTTCAGGTGTCGGAGTACCACCAAAAGATTCACGAGGTAAGACAACACCAGGTAACAAAGTACCTAATGAAAAAGTTGACGAAGTAATTAGTCATATTCGATCATTTCCCGTTTATACTAGCCACTATTCTCATAAAAGGAATCCTAACGTAAAATATTTAGATTCAACCTTGAACTTGCGATTGATGTACAGCAAATATACAGAGTACTGTCAAGAAAATAATATTTCTCCTGTTAAAGAGAGCTTCTACCGATACATATTTAATACTAAATTCAACTATAGTTATTGGAAAATCAAATTAAGTACGCAGAAACCCCTGAGCAAAGAAATTCCTTGATTTCGATGAAAGAACTGCACTTACGAAAGGCGGAGAGCGTTCTTACTGAAAAAGCTGAAGCTGTGAAAAAAGCAGAAAAAGATAATACCAAAGTTGTAATAGTATTTGATCTCCAAAAAACATTGCCCACACCCGTCCTCTCTTGCAGTAAGGTCTATTATTTCAGACAATTATGGACCTACAACCTTTGCATTCATAACTTATGTACAGGTGAAGCAACTATGTTTATGTGGGATGAAAGTCAATTTTCTAGAGGTTGCCTTGCAATAATTTCATGCATTATGAGGTTTATAACATTACTGCCCCCTACAGTTACTCACATCACAGCTTTCAGTGATAATTGCGGAGGACAAAATAGAAGTTCACTGACGGTTAAGTTTTGGTCATGGGTAACAAGCAATACAAAAATCAAAGTTGTTGAACATAAATTTTTTATTCCTGGTCATTCATTTAATGAATGTGGCCGGGACTTTGGAATCATCGAAAAGGCGAAACGCTTCAACTCAAAAGAGATTTTCATTCCTCTTCACTGGAATCAGGTTATTTCAAAAGCAAGTAAGCATTTTATAGTTGTTAAAATGGAACGAGAAGACTTCATAAGCTTAGATCCAATATTGTCTTTCTTTGTTAAAGATATAACTGGCATTAGTACCTTTCAATGGTTAAACTTTAAGAAAACTCACCCTGTGACTTTGTTTCACAGTACCTCAGTTGTAACTGAAACAGCAATTTTAATTGAAAAGAACATTGCAGCTAAACATATTATTCAAAAGAATACTGATAGCTTGAATAACGTTAAACTGCCTGCACTGGGAGTGAATAAGCAAACAAATAAAATTAAATACGCAAAATATGTTGACATTCAAGGCCTCCTTCCATTCATCCTACCCGTTTATCATGACTTTTTCCACAAACTTCCACACTTCAAGAAAGGAGAAAAAATGAACAAACCTACTACACGCAAAAAGGGAAGTGAAGAAGAACAAGAAACTTTAAATGACGAATATGAACCAGACAAAATCATTGACACCGACGACGAATGAAATTAATTATTTTATCTTGTGGACATGTATAATGTATTAGTTGTAAATAATAAAATCTTTTGATTGTGGAGTTATGTGAATGATTTTTCTAACCTAAATACATTTTTCTTAAGAAGAAATATCCGGACGTGTATTTGGTGAAGAAGGTATTGAAAAAGAAAAAGGATAGAGTGTATGTAAAGTGGCTTGGTTTCGGACGTGATCACAATTGTTGGATACCTTCCAAAAATCTTTTATAAATACGCTGAACTTTAGTACTCACCAGTCAGTCATTCTTGGTGAAGCAGCAACAGCAATGGAAACAATAGAAAAAAACCATCCAGGACCAGATAACAATGGAACAAAATCGTGCACGACATCGATTGTTGAACAAAATGTTGGATAATGCCATTAAACAACGTGATGTGGAAACAATCAAGTTGTGGCGATACGCCACTGCCTGTGTCCGGGGGTCGCCACTGCACATAAAATACGTTAGAAAAAGAACATGCATATTCAAAAATATGAAATAATTCAAAAGAAACATACGATCAAACCAGTAAACATTGGTGCGATGACAATTATACAGAGTGGGGGTTGAACTACTGCTGGCTCGGTAACGGAATGCAAGCAGGAACACACATACAAACAGACGCGAAATAGACATTGAAATTGTAACAAGTATATGTCGGGTGTCTCACTATTATTATTATATCTAAAAAAACATTACATCATTATTATACTTTTGAAATATTATAAAAATATTAAATAAAAGAAATTAAAAGTTATTAATTGATAAAAATAAAAATATATTTAAAACGAAACTGCGTATTATTATAAAACAATCTTACGACGAATATTTAAAATAAGAACATTCTTTTAAAAGTTTTTCTTGCTGTGACTAACACATTGCACCGTTCCGTTTGTAATTAACATCATACCCAAAAAATACCGCTACACACACATACTAAGGGAACTCGAACGGGACGCCGCAATTTGGTGGTTCCAAATCCAGAAAAAAAGACGCCTGCATTGGTAATTTTACGCCAGGACGCAGAAAATTGAAATTGGTGGTTACAGCTGAAAAGAAAACCTTAAAGAAAAAAGAAAATTAAGAAAAAATGGAGTTCGAAAAGCAGAAGGAAGAAAAATTGGGTGAAAAATTCAGCCAGGAAGAAGAAACAATGGATGAAACCGTATTTGAAGATTCGGGACTGGGAAATTCCGTAATGGACAGTACACACATCGAAGAGAAAAAACCAACAAGTTTCGAGCAGTACTTCGAAAGAATGTTGGAAGAAGTGAAGAAAAACAATGAAAATATGGAGAAAACCAAGGAAAATGTGGAGAAAACCAACGAAAGTATGGAATTTCTTAAAAATGAGGTAAGAAAATTAGGAAATTATCATCTACAATTTGAAAATAAAAAATCAAAATAGCAAAATAGAAACAATTAAAAAAGAACAAAACATGCAAAAATTAGAATTAAAACAAAGGATAATTTCTTAGCGAAAAATGTAGAAATTGATAATGATATTCAACATGTTAAGGAGAGGGTAAGGTTAATTCGTACAAAAAAAGGCATGTTTTTGTTATTTTTTTGTGACGACACAGTTAAAATCTCTTTATTAAAACCAGTGGTACATTAAAGTATAACATTCGAAGAATATTGTATAAAATTTTCACGAAGAAATATTAAAAAATACAGTAATGGCAGCAATTATTCGACCGTGTCTCGGAAAAAAGTAGAATTGCGGTGCCCCTCATAACTTGGTGCCCGATCATCCGAAATAAAAAAATTAAAGTTCACTCGTTAGATAATAGTTCTCCTCAGGTAACGCTGGAGGGTTTTTCGAAATTTCAATTTTTCACTTTTTTGGAACACTTAGAATGGAAAAACATGATTTTTGCGAAAAAAATTGGCTAATTTGTTATTGTAAAATAAAAATTAACAAATTTGAAAAAATACTCTCCAGCGTTACCTCGTAAATTATGTACAGAAATAGTGTTCAAAATTTCAAATGGATCGGTGCTGTCGTTTTGAAGTTATGAGGGGCTAAACTAAATTTTGTACCTTACACTGACAAAATATGCAGTACAGGTATAAACACGTTAGTACTTCCATTCAAATTTTTATAACTGAGAGAGAGAGATATATAGAGAGCGAAACATCTGCCAGGTAACAACAAAAATGCTTATAACTTCGTCAATTTTGCTCCAATTAACTTGAAATTTTGAGACAATATTCTTAAGATATTATGCATTCAGCTAAAAAAATAAAAAAAATGCAAAAAAATTATTTTAATACTTTACCCTGCTCTTAAGGTAAATTTGGAGAAATTATCTTTAAAAAATACCATTTTAGAAAATAATTTAACAAATAAAATTGAAAAAGTATTGTTGAAAGTTAATTCTTCCAATATTGAAAATTCAAAATTCTTAGAAAAGGAATCGTTAGATGTAAGTAATATAGATGAACAACAAAATTTAAAATGTAATCAAGGTCAATACCAGAGTGTAGGTACAGTTAGTTACAACACTAGATATGAAGGATTTACGATAACTAAATTTAATAAGGACTTGTGTACAGTGCACCCTGTTCAATATATAAATATGTTAGAGGTAATTTTGTTGATTTTAAAACATGGCTATTGAATGAATACTGGTCAAGTGAAAAACAATGGCAAATTTTTGTACAATTAAGTACCAATATACAATATAATAAATATAAAAGCTCAATGACTGGTCATTTTCTTAACTGCATTAATAAAACGAAATATTTTGACAAAAATATGCCACCTGTTGAACAAATAATTAAAATAATTTTAAAACATTTCCCGAAGGAAATTCGAATTGTATAGGATTACCACATTTAAATGTAGAAACTGTAAAAAATAAATTGAAAGAATTTGAAGAAATTTATGCTACTGAAGAAAATTTTGATACATGTGCAGGAAAAACCTATGATATTGATAAAAATTTTGGTAAACAAACCTCTTTTGATAACTACAAACCTAGATATAATCCTAATCAAAATTATCAAAATCAAAGGTTCTAATATAACAATCCAAATAAAAATTATAACTATATCGAACCAAAAGTAAAATTTGTTTCTGGAGGATTTAATGAAATAAAAGCACAGGAAAATAGAGTTGAGGACTGGGACACTGAACTCAATGTTCAGCAGGGAAACTAAACAGGGTTGATTGTGGTGCTCTGTGTACCGTTGACGAAAATAATTTTATTTCCAAACAGAGCAAACTTTGTAAAAACAATTCTGACAAAATATTTTCAACATTTGTTTATCATAATATAAGTACAGTTAAAAGAAATGATTTTATGGTCTCTAATGAAATACAGGATGAGCCAGATATACCTACATTTTTATTTGAAGAAAATTATTTAGATCATATAGATGAAATTAATGCTATTAATGTTGATCATGATTATAAGAAATATTTAATATATGATATTAAAGGGAATTTAGAAGGGGAAATCGAAATAACAAAATATTAAAATCTCCACAAATTGAAGGTAAGATAGGGAGAACCAATATAACTTGTCTTTTGGACTCGGGAAGCAATATTTCCGCGATTTCTTTTGAATGTTACGATAGAATTAAAAATGAAAATCTAGAAATTAAATTTTTAATATTGCCCGTTGTATGATTAAAAATTACAACTGCTACAAATAAAACATAATAAAGTAAAAAATGTAGTGCATTTAGAAATTAAAGTTAATGAAAAAATTTTAGAAGTTATTGCATATATAATTCCCGATTTATCCTGTGAAATGTTATTAGGGATTGATTGGTTAAACGAGCATAACATTATATTAAATTTTGAAAACGATCATTTGTTAAGTCCAAAAATGGCACTCCCTGTAGTTTTTATGGATTCAACCAGCAACGATAAGTATTGCAGTAAGGGTTAGGGATGGTAAAGTCGACTCCGACTTTAGTCGAAAGTCGATTATTTACTAAAAATAAACGACTTTTTAGAATCGATTTCAGTCACGGCAAGTCGACCTGGAATTGACCCTCACTCGATGACTTTTCGACTTTTTGCGCATGTGCAATGTGCATTTATAATTCGCGCAAAAACATTAGCTTAACATTAATTAAATAGTAGCTTAACATTGGGCCGATTCGTATCGGTGTAAGCCAAAGCCGCTTGCACTCATTTTGAATCAATTTGTACTTGCTTTGAATCAGTTTGGCTTGCTTTTGACATTTTTGTATATTCCTGTCTCACTTTCCATGTTCTAGAGAGAAGGGTCAAGTATTAGCGTTCGATGTATATCGTATACCGTATACGTTGTGTACCGATGTATACAGCGTATACGTCGATGTATATATCAAAACAAGTGTAAATTGATTCAAAATGAGTGCAAGCGGCTTTGGCTTACACCGATACGAATCGACCCATTAATTCTGCTGTCCATTTTAATTTTAATTTTAATGTTCAACTCCAAATCGCGTGCAATTTATTGATAAATTATCTCTTGTTAAATTCTTAAAAATTATATGTTCATTATTTAATAAATTGTTTAAAACATACTTAATACAGTACAGATTGTCTAAAGTATATACTTAATAGTTTCTATAAATAAATTAATAAATTTTTGAAAAGTCGATTTAAGTCGAAAAGTCGACTTTCAGAGTCAATTAATCGACTTTGAGAATCGAAAAAATGAAAGTCGATTTCCATCCCTAGTGAGGGTTTGTGTATCATACAAACTAAATTACCAACACCAATACAAATAAATAACATTGACTTATGTGATCAATACAAACACATTTTAAATATTTTAACCACTCAGGATAAACAAAATAACAACCTTGAAATAAATACTTTTGAAAATATTTTGGAGAAATCTATTAATAGCATTGACCTGTTAGAACAAGAAAAATGTTCTTTAAGGGATTTATTGATTAAAAATAAACAACTTTTTTCGGACAAACCGGGAAAAATAAATAATTTTAAGGCTAAATTAAATATTATAGAGAAAAATTTTAAAATTAGAAAGACGTATCCTATTCCATATTCAAAAAATAAATTGGTACAGGATGAATTAGTAAAAATGTTAAATGATGATATTATTAAAATTTCACAGTCACCATTTTGTAATCCATTAGTAGTCACTAAGAAAAGCGATGGAAAATCCATAAGAATATGTTTAGATGTCAGGGAATTAAATAAATACATTATAGTTGACAGGGAATGTCCTGTAGGAGTCCAGGAAATGTAAGGACGTTTTAGTAGAGCAAAATGCTTAACTAAATTGGACATGACTGCCGGATTTTTACAAGTAGTTTTAGATGAAAATTCTAGGAAATACACTACATTTTTAGTTAACGGACAAAATTATCATTATAAACGGTTGCCCTCTGGTACCAGTGTAAGCGTTAGTATTTTTCAAAAATGTGTTAGAAAAATTTTAGGGTCGGACTCTGATGATTTCACGACTGTTTATGAAGATGACATTGTAATATATTCAGAAACCTTTGAACAACATTTAAAACATTTAAACATAGTATTTAATAAATTAATAGATAGTGGTGTTACTTTAAATTTAGCTAAATCCGAATTTTGTAAATCAGAAATATACTATTTAGGGCACCGAATAACAACTCAAGGAATTTTTATGAATAACAAATGAGTAGAATCGATAAAAAATTTTAAAACTCCAAAAAATAAAAAGGAATTACAAAGCTTTTTAGGGTTGTGTAATTTTCATCGTCCTTTTATTGAAAATTTTTCTCATTTTAATGCTGCATTTAGCCCATTATTAAAGAAAACTAATTGGGAATGGGATGAACATTACCAAAAAATATTTGAAAACTTAAAAGACGCGTTTTCGGAAAACATAATGTTAACACATCCAAATTTTGAAAAACCGTTCTATGTGAGATGTGACGCAAGTTATACCGGAATTGGAGGTTACCTGTACCAACAGACGGACGACGGACAAGCAAGTATCATTTCTTTTGCTAGTCGTACATTGAAAGATACTGAGAAAAGATACAACATTACTGAGGTCGAATTATTATCAATCGTTTTTTGTTGCCAAAAATTTAGAAATTATATATTAGGATATAAAACATACGTAATATCAGATAATAAAGCTTTATCATTTTTCAATAAATGTAAATATTTGAATGATAGGTTAATGCAGTGGATGTTAGCATTACAGGAATTTAATTTGGAAATTTCATACTTACCGGGGAAAACAAATGATATTGCAGATTTTTTATCTCGCTTTTCGAGAAATGAAAATGAAAATTTAAAGGAAAATAAAATTAAAATGTTGAATCTCAATATTGAAACGGATTCTGAAATAAAAGATATATTAAATAACATGGCTCAATTACAAAGGGAAGATTCACACTTAAACAAAATTAGAGAATTATTGAGAAGGAATGATGATATAGGAAATCGAAATAGGGAATTTTATTTAGAAAATGACGATATATTATTTTACAGAAAAAAGCCAAGTACCGATTTATGGACGTTATGTATACCAGAAAAGTGTACAGAATTAGTCATTAAAGATTGTCTTTTGAGATACGCACATTACGGTATTACCAAATGCTATCGATTACTAGATTCAGTTTGCAATTTTCGCAATATGCGTAGAAAAATTACAAAAATCATTAGGACTTGTGACTTATGTCAAAAATGTAAAGATATAAATTTTTATAATGAAGGGCTAATTCAGTGTTTGGAACCCACAAAACCATTCAAGAAATGGTTTTGAATGGTATTCTGAATTAAGTGTAATGGCGTCGTTTGGGTCAAGTTAATACGTTAATACGTTTCGCGTCGGTCAAGTTACTACAGTGTATCAACATACCCCATATAATTTTAATCGACTGTTTTGTTTTTCAGAAATGCCAGGAAATTATTAGAAAAAAACTAACAGGAGTGAAATACCTATCGAACAGTTTGAAAGAGCGTACGTCGAAATACATAGTGGTCGGTTATCACTCCGGGAAGCTCAAAAAACTTTTAATATTGATAAAATGACATTATTAAGGTACAAGAAAAAAGAGAACACAATGAAAATGAAGATCCAACCCAAATATTCGTATGGGTTATGCAAAAAGTAAGCTGATTTTAAATGATAACTTAGAAAAAGAACTAAAAGAATATATTCTAACATGGCTTCTATTATGGCTTGATTCCGAAAAATATTAGAGCTTGCTTATGAATTGGTACTAGCTAACCAACTAAAAGTTCCAGATACCTGGATAAATTTTAAGACAGCATCGTCTGAATGATTTAGAGGGTTTTTTAGAAGACATACGGATCTATCTTTGAGGGAACCAACTTAGATGAAATGGGGGTACAAACTGTTCAACGTCTTCTAACAAGGAAATGCACCCAGAGTGAAATTCGAAATTTTGATGAAACTTCGTTGGTGTGCAAAAATAAGGGACTCGTATTTTTTTTATCAACTATCTTCCACATTTACGGGGTGAAACCAGCCCCTAAAGTTGGGGGTTCAAATCGTATCTCTTAAGATATCTCCAAAATTATAAAAGATAGAGGAAAACTTTAAATTGACGAAATGTTAGTTTTTGAAAGACCTATTCATCTGTATAGGTTAAACCAGGATGATCTTCATAAGGGAAGCTGGAGGGGTGAAAATGGAGGTAAATTTTCTTATTTTTGCCATCATAAATAGAAAGAGCATGAAAAATTAGGGGATCCGTGTTTTTGCGTTTTTTCGAAATATGTGTGGTATCCAAGCCATATAAGGAAGAAAAAATAGGTTAGATTATATTGCATTATTATTGATTCCAAACACGTCCTATGTTTTTTTATTTTTATGTTTATTTTCATCATGAAAATGTAAATTTTTACTTTCCGATAATGATTCATATATTTTTCAGATTGCAGTTGAGAAGGGAGTTCGTCAAGTCAGCAAAGCGATTTCCGCTGAGCGAGGACAGACACTGACGATTGCCACTGCAGTCAGTGCAATAGGAAACTTTGTACCCCCTTTTTCATATTTCCACGGGTCTACTATAAAGATCATTTTATTCAAGAGGGACCCCCAGGGTGTATTGGAACTTCGGCATCCATCGAGTTGGATGACAGGGTCATCATTTTTAATTTTTGTGCAGCTCTTTCAAAGCCATGTGAAAACTTCGCCGGAACATCCGTGTCTTCTTTTGCTTGACAATCACGACTCGCATTTGTCGACTGATGTTTTGAATTGTTGTAAGAACAATGGGCTAGTTTTACTGTCATTAATAATAATAATAATCATTTATTACCATAGATACAAAGTACATTGGATCGTCACACAGTAATTAAGTATTTATATTACAAAGCATATGGGTATAGAGCTATCAAAGGTCTTTTCAATTCCCTTTGAAAACTGTTATAATTATTAATATTTTTTAAATAATTAGGCAGGCTGTTAAAAAGTTCATATCCTGATACTACTAGACTTTTTCTGCATTGGATAACTCTAAAGTTTTCAATATGAAAATCATTACAATGCCTGGTGCTATATCGATGAATCTCATTTCTTAGAACAAAGTTTTCCTTGATATGTAATATTAACTGATATTTGTAAATAGGATAAAAAGTTAAATTATTGTTAATGAATAGGATCCTAACGAATCACTATAATTTAATCCAAATATTAATCGTAGTATTTTTTTCTGAAGTATAAAAATTCTGGAGCACTCGGAGGAGTGTCCCCATAAGCTTACGCAGTACTGCATTGCACTGTAAGCATAAGTATGGTAAACCATTAGCAATGTACACACAGCATGAGTACATTCCAGTATTTTCAAGTAGAAATAAGATTGACTAAGTTTCTTACAACCTGTATTAACTTGCGAATTCCAACCTAAATCTTCATCTATAATAGTTCTCAAGAATCTCGTTTCACTAACTCTTTCAATGTCATATTCAAGACTGAGAAGATGGGATTCATCAATGAATCTATTCTTAAATAATATATAACTAGTTTTTGCCATCTTAAGAATTAAATGATTATTTTTGCACCAGTTTTTTAACTGTCCAATTACAATGTTAGTTTGATAGATTAAATCACTAATATTTTGTGAAAATATAATAATATTAGTATCGTCAGCATATAAAATAATTTTACCATATAAAATAAAAGAAGGTAAATAGTTAATATAAATAGAAAATAGAACAGGTCCTAAATTCGAACCTTGAGGAACTCCCATGCGCATCCTCCGTAAAGCCACCTCTTGACAATAACAATAAATACTTAAAAATTCATTAAAAGCCAAATTGAGATCATTTGTATTATATATACCACTAAAATCAGATATTTATCAAAAATTTAAAATATTCTATATTATCATCAGATAAAACTCGAATGTATTTACTAGCGGTAGAGGCAACTAGTGCAGTACAGTCAAAATTTAAAACAAGTAATTGTCCTTTGTCATGATCTGAAAAACATGTTGATATGTTATTTATTAAAAAATCATTATAATTATCTATATTATTAATTATCATATAATCAATAACATTGCTACTACATAGATGCCACTATCCTAGTGGGTTCCTTAACCAATATTAATACACATATGAGTATTTAGTATTGTTTGAGCATTTAATCTACATCGGATATGAGCAATACTAGCAATATGAGCATTTAACCTACATCGAACCAACGTATTTAACATATGTACATTGAAATCTCCAGTAACCACTATATTGCAAATATCAAATCTTTGGAAATTTAAAAGAGTATTTAGTTTTTCTTCAAAAACAGGGAGAATACCACTCGGAGCTCTATAAATAGTTGCTATAGCCAATTTAAAAGTATTATATTTATATACCACACCAGTACATTCAAAATGACCTTCAATACAAATATGGCTGAGATCTAATTCAGTAATGAAATTCGCTAGATTTATCTTGGAAAATATGGCTACGCCACCGTGTATCATATTACTACGACAGAAAACTGAGCAAATATAATAATTCTGCAATGAGCACATTTTTAATGAAAGAGGGGTTTGCCAGTGCTCAGTCAAACAAAGAAAATCAATATCGTGGTTACTTAAAATGACTTCTACCTGTTAAATTAATATTGAATATTTTGATGCAATATTTTTATTGTTTTATTACATAATCTCATATTACTTTATGTTTTAGTACTGTCCGCAATACGTTTAGAAAGTTTGTTTAATTTCATCCTCTCGGAAAAAAATACCTACAAACAACTGCCCCAACTGGTCAGAAATCTTCATTATAAAGAGCACTTTCTAATGAAAAAACAGTTCCAATACGGAAGCTAGCATTTATTCCACGTGAATCCAATTTTGTACATTCAAACTGATGATGTCCAGTACAGTTGTCTTTTAGGTATTGTAATATGTCATCTACTGTGATTTCTGGTACCATTCTATGAAGATAAATCCACATCTTCCATTGCACGCCTTGGAGTTGATTAGAATTCCAAGATTTACCAGTGATAACAACACGTCATTTTTTTTTCGGCTTTAAACTGTAAGAAAACCATCCTTATCTGAAACAGCCTTTTCATCCGGTATGCGATGTTCGTCACTTGTCACATCCTTTTTAATTACAGAAGCTTTCATAGTTTTAACTGAGCTAGTTTGTGGATCATGGTGATACCAAAAAATTAGGTAAGATGTCGTCTGCTGTAGAATTAGCAAAAAAAAATAGAACAATACCCTTCGTTAGCCATAGTAAACCAACACTGCAGAAAATCAAATTTACATCAACAAATAGCATGGACATCCCAGCTGTACCTTTGCTCAGGAATTATTATAAAACGTACTTACTAGCTAAACAAATGGCCATTCCTGAAGTACCAACTTGGAAAGGATTTATGGAAGTGATTTCCAATAGTGTGGACTTCACGGTTTCTCATATTGCTTGTTTGCCATTTATTAATGAGCCTCCATCCAATCTGTCGACCATCAAAACTTCGCTGTATTACGCATTAAACACAGCAAATAATTTAAAACAAAAGACTTGCTTTGTAACCTATGACCAGTCGTTATATTTAAAAGCACGTTCAATTGTTTCTCACATGGAAGACTCGACACTTAAAAATATCATTGTTCGATTAGGCGGATTTCATCTATTGATGTCCTACCTGGGCGTTATAGGCCACATAATGGTCGGTAGTGGATTAGAAGACTTATGGTCACAGATGTATGCAGCATTATCAATAAAAAACATGATGTCTGGCCATGCTTTCAGTAGGTCTTTGCGAGCACACATTCTGACTTTTACTGCACTTGGAATACTAGTCTGTGAAAATATTGCTGATGAATTGGAGTCTACAAAAAATGCTGATGAAGCTAATGAACGATATAATGAATATAACGAAGCGAAAGAAACAATCAGATTCTTATTCTTAAATTGGCATGAAAGTCCACCTCCACTATGTGAACTTCAAGAGAGTAACGTCGCTGTAAAAGTAACAAGAATGATTGAAGATTATATTAAAAAAGTAAGCGACAAAAATCCAACTGCGCAATTATGGGTGCAATATTTTAAAGCTGTCTCAATTGCACTTCAATTTGTGGAAGCCGAAAGACTACGTAACTGGTGTTTACACTTGGCAAGTATCAAAAGTATGCTACCGCTCTTTCACGCTTCTGGCCATTTCGCTTATGAACGTTTGTGAAGTGAACGCTTAATTATTAGTTTGTAAATAACCAACCATGACGGTGTTTAGTGGTATTGATAAATTTGGTCGACATGGACAAATTAGACATAGCGAATTATCTTGGGGAATTGGTTTTAAATTGACAGGTGATAATAATTACGAAACTGATAAAAAAAAATTAACTAACGTTGCTCCTCCCGTGGAAGAATTTGATGCTTGTAATAAACAATACATCGATTCAAATACATTAAAATTGAATAAAGATCAAACATGTTTTAATGCCGTTCAAAAACGTATTTGTAATGTTGCCCACCCTGAAATGGATAGCCATGCTGTTGACTACGTAACAATTAAAAAAATTAAATATGATTTTGAGCATGCAACGGAAGAATTGAAAACAAAAGTAAGATTAAATAAAAACGATTCGCTTTTATTATCAACAGATAAATCATATTTTGATGCTAAAAACAAACGTTTATGTAATTTAAACGACGCTTAAACTATTAACGATGTTGTAAATTTGAATACGATGCACAAGTATATTGGTAATTTTTATGGCTTTCTTGAAATTAAATTAAAAAGTGTAGAAATAACAAAAATTAAACCAAATGAAAATCCATGGTATATTTTAGAAAATGGTCTTACATTTTACAGATATCAATTACCAGTTGAGGCAGAAATTTACGATTATATTGTTTATTCGCCTACAGCAGAATATCATATCAATGGTATTCAACAACTAAATTATGATAAACGTATAAATTGTGGTGAATACAACAAGGTGGTCGAAATAATGGCCACATTGAATGCTGCTAATACTGTGTATGTAAAAGGAACGGAAAAGAAAAACTGAATTCAAGAATATCTAACTAATGATGTTATCAATTTAGAAGACCTGAACTGTCCATCGCTAAAAATTTTATATGAAAAATTTTATTGTAATATAAATTGTTTAAATCATTGCAAAAATTGTGCTATTTCTAACACTTTTGTATTATTAAAATGGTATAATAAAAACATATTATGTTAAATTACAAATGTCTTTTTATTTTCATCTCGTGTCTGTAACTATTACAATGTTGTAAATAAATCCCCCAGAGAGAAGATTATGTTTCATCCATATTTTATACATAAACCAATTTTTATATGTGCTCTAATTATAATAAACAGATTCTGTACAAATGGGATTTTTTTGTGACTTTGATGTTAAACCAGATGTGTACATGTACGTCATTTAATTTTTTCCAAATATGTAATTATATTAATTGAAACATTTGTTGCAAACATTACCACCTCCTTTACATATATTATGTTCCAGAATGAGGCTCCCCACAAAGTAATTTTGTCTGTAAAAGGCACAAACGATTTTTGGATTAATTATTCATCGCGATACTCAATAAACATAATTGTTTGATTATTAAAAATTGTGATTTTTCGGGGTTACCATGGAATACTACTTTGCGTCAAAGCAAGGGACATGTAAAAAAATAACCATATCTGATATGATTAATGTCGTGGCAGATTACGTAAAATACAATACAGAAAAAGAAAACGAAGAAGAAAAAGAAGATATAATAATAATAGACGACAACGAAAACGAACCACTTGATTTACGTATTTCATCAAAAATTTACAATCATCCAAAATTGGTGGAGGATAAGAATGAAGATTCAAGTCAAATATTAAATGAAATTATGGACTTAGAAGAAGAAAAACAAGGACAGCAGCAGCATCAGTATTAACAACAACAACAACAACAACTAGTAAATGAAATAATGCATTTGGAACAAAAAAAAAAAAAAAAAAAAAAACAGAACAGCAGCATCCGTATCAATATCAGCAGCAGTAGCAGCAATAACAACCATTAGAACAACTACATAGATATAAAAATATTAGAGGAGATAATATTTTCTAAAGAAAGCCCTTTGATGGACAAAACTGATTTTTTAAATTTTTTTGATTAGTTATTAAAAAAACTTTTTAATATATTGTGCAACTTGTATATCTTGTGTGTAACTTGTGTAAATTGTAACAGAAAAAATAAAATAACTTTTTTAAGAAATTTTATTGTTTTAATAATTTACAATGTCCCCATGGAAGTGTACGGGTAGAATTCTTAACAATGTATCGTTTCTCGTCAAATAGTGGTAAACCAATTTTTTGTAGTTTAATGGTAAAAAGTTCATGTTTATGAGAACGAATACATTGTTGAATTCTATACGTAGTTCATAAGAGCTTCTATTATTTACGACACATGATAGTACACGACTGGCACAAGAAAGCACAACCATTTTGTTTGGGGACAGGAAATAGCAGGGGTAACTTCATGGGAACATGGATACAAATCCACTTCTAACTGAAAATAGCCGAAATTGTTACATGTG
Source organism: Brachynemurus nebulosus (assembly GCA_035578155.1). Classification (NCBI taxonomy): domain Eukaryota; kingdom Metazoa; phylum Arthropoda; class Insecta; order Neuroptera; family Myrmeleontidae; genus Brachynemurus; species Brachynemurus nebulosus. The sequence goes on from JAPWDM010000007.1 coordinate 9,913,366, forward strand.
TTGTTTCTAAAACAACTGATTTATTTTTGGTCGACAGTAGGTAGACTGGGTCGTTAGGGGAATATGTATGTACGGGAGCACACTACGCGTCAAAAGTATAGACCCCCATAATGAGTGGCCGAATAATTTTGTGTCGTACTGTATTTGTCTTCTCAGACATCCGGCTGCTAATTGGTCTGTAGTTATTATCAGCGTGCGATAAACCATTGTTGTTTGTTGAGTTATAGTTAATTGTTCTGTGCGTGGGTTTTTTATGCTCATTAAAGTTAATTGGGTAGTTATTTTGAGCTCATTTAAAAAGCTGATAAGACATTCCGGACTTCGAAATTGTGATATCATAGCCATTTTTAGAAGCCCCCACCAAATTTCATGAGTGTATAAAAGCTACGAGTAAAAAATTCTATAGCACAGCAAGTGTTGAGCAAGCAGCGAGATTTTATTCTAACAATGGAAAAATATCAACAACTTAGTAGTCGTCCACACTGCGTGCGATACTGGACCGTGCGTTACCGTGTCGAGCGAGACCGAGCGAGTCTGAATCTAGCTAGTGTTCATACTGCTTGCTGTTTTGTGCTGTTTGCAATTTGACAGATCACTGCAGTTGTCAGTTTATTTTCCATAATCATTATTTATACATTATTATACACATCGGAATTTTATTATATTGAATAATTTTTGTATACAAAAGTTTTTGTAAGGCAAATTATTTCAAATGAACAATTTTATTTTATATACTTATTTTTTGGAAAGTAATATAAGATTACGTTTAAGACAAAAAAGACTCTAGAAATCTTTCGCACTGGATCCATGAAATAAATAAAAATAGGTACGAACATGGTGAATTTTAATAATTTTCTACCTCAGCTACGACAAGATCCATAAAAATTTTTGAGGGTACTTTACAATGACTTCTAGTACCTTCGATTAGATTTTAATTTAATTATTGAACCACCTAAATTTTTTTTTTTGAAATACACTGCCATAATCTGGCAACAAAATCTCGGTTGTGGTAATTCCTATGTTTTTGATCTCACAATACTTGGCGTAAATAAATTTCATTTATTAATAATTCGATGTCCATTTTTACCTTATTATTATTATATGTGTCATGTGGTTTAAATAATACAAAAGAAATATTATATATGTATATATTACGACGCAGCAACAATGGACAAAAACGATAAAAACGACAAACACACAACAGAAAGCACAACAAACGAAATCAGCTTCAAAACGCTTGAAAAATATCAAACTTGTTTGACATTAGCAAATCAGTTCGGTTCGGACTCGCATCGCATCGCTCGGCAACGGTTTGAATCGGCCATGTGTTTGAACATGTACATTAAAATGTATGTATTTAAAAAAATAGTATATACTCGCTCGGCATCGCTCTGCTTTTAGTCGCTTTCTGTGTGCACGTACACCTAGAAAGAGTTACAAGAGTTTAATTAAAGGTAGCGAGCTTAAAGAGGGCGAAAAATATAAAATTTGCGGTTTTCGACGTGTAAAGACAAAGTTTGGTGAGCGGATTGTTGTGGAATTGGAAACGCATTCGTTGTTCTTAGCGGCCCGATTCAATCGATTAACGGACGAGGACTTAAAGGAAATTCAAGAACAGAAGCTTGCGATCACTAGCCGCGGTAAGATTGGCGTAAATTCTTTCGACACTGATTTGGTTTCTGGCGAATAGAGTACCAGAAGCAGCAGCAGTAATGGACTCCCAGCAACAAACACAGCAGCAGTCAGATGAGGGTTACATATCCGAAACAAGTTATAATCCAACATGTGACGGAGTTAATCATGAATGGATCGATTTCAGTCAACCAACTTATTCGACTAATTTCCATGCGACACTCAACCACCGGCTGATTTACTTCTAGAGAAATTAAATGCGCTGGGTGCTGGAGTTCAGAAGACAAGAAAACCATTCAGGAACCTATCAACTTTAATTCCAGGTGTACCACTCAAAATTCTAAATGCGAGGAGGATGAAACATGGTTCAACTATTATTGTCGAATTTGAATCAATTAAAATATATTTACCTAAACGTTTTACTAATAATTTAAATGAGTTAGAAATTAGTAAACTCTGTAAATATTGTCTAATTTATAAGAATCAAAAATGTATTGAATTTGTAGCATAAAAATAGATATTTATAATAAGTGAAAAAAAAACATACATTGTGTGTAAATATTTGTATCATCCTCAACAAATTAATGTATAAAACATCCCCCATATTATGATAGCGACAAAAAGAAAATTGTTAATGTAGCGAGAGATATCGGCTAATTTTAAGTAATCATCAAATGATAAAACTGATTAGTTTAACCATCGTTAAAAGGCCTAAAATCATGTATCGCCTGCGTTTGTTTAATAAAAATTCACTCATTCATAAAATAGCAGTCTAAAAGCGCAGTCCAAGAATGGAAACAAGCGATTATAAGCAGGTGGGCAATTGGTGGTATTGTCCATTTAACAGAAGTCACCAGATCTTAAAAGAGCGGTCGTGGCGGCACTACAGCAAATGTCGAAAGAAATTTTTGGAGAAGCATCCGGTACGTAAAAAAATAAAAAAATATTTATAATTTCTTAACCTTATTGATTTATTATTTCTGGTTTTTATGTTTAGAATCGAAAACCGCCCGAGTATGAGGAAAAATTTACGACGTATTTCTTAGATATTTTATTTATATAAAAATTATTGTACTTTTTATATTAAAAAAATTTTTTTATGTTTATAGGAGCAAATTGTATACCACAATTTTGACCTGGATGATTTTAATAAAAAAAAAATTTATATATGAAAATATTGTTTTTTTTCGTTAAACACTCAATCCCTAAACAACCTTTAAATTTTCAGAAAAAATATGCAGCGTACATATACCTAGTAAAAGTGATATAATAATAATAATAATAATAATAATAATAATAATAATAACCCCCCAGGGGCTTGTTGTAACACCCGGTTGCTTCGGTAGTCGGTTGCTACGACAATTCGGGAAGTAGCGCTCCCGGGTCCCCGAGCTAAGGCCAGGTACTTTCTGGTACCTGGTGCGTGGAGTCAACCAGCGCTAAATGGTGGTCTCTGTTAACGGGCTAACTACCCCTAACAGGTTTTTTACTAGTTCCTAACGCTAATAGAACTAGGAAGGCTGGTCGTGCCGCGGGTCTCTCGGATGGGCCCGCACAAAAAGGCGGAACCAGTCAAAACTCATCTTCTCGTCTCGTTCGACTGGAGTGGACGGACAGCTTGAGACGTGATCTGCTCACATGCCGCGCACAAAGTGAGCCAAATAAGAGAGGGTACATGGCAAGGATGCACGCCATATGGTGCCATATGCATCCCGAACACTCAAATTTAACGCCACGAAATCTGCGTGACCATGTAGCCCGAATTATAAAATTGAAAATACCTACCGGACATGACGATAATCGAGAAGCTCGCGAAGAAGCTAGGGTTGCTGAAACTGTGATGGTGGAAGTTGAACAGGATTCTGCGGTCAATGGTGAGAGCTTGGCCAATATTAACATCACAGAGCAGGATCAACCGGTAACTCATGGTGACAGCATGGTTACTGAGGCACAGACGGACTTGTTAAATCAAGCCAACACAGATACTGTGCTAGAGTCTAACACCAGAACGAGTTCAACTCCCACACAGAATGATGCCGATCTAAATAAATCCCTTTCTGTCTCAGACAATTTAAGAAAACAATTTCGCGATCTTCTCGAGACCGATTTAGACTTTGACAAACGACCACGTCCCAAACACCGACGGACGTATGTAAAGGGCGAACAACTGACCCTACTAAACGAAATTTTGGACGATCATCTATCCCCATCCAGTGATCTCACCGACGTCGACAACGCAGTATATGCAGCGATGCGTGTTCTGACCCCATGTACTAAGCAGCAAAAGACTGCAGAGGAGAAGGTACGGATTCGTATTAAACAAATTGACACCAAGGTGAGGGCACTACGACAGATGGTATCGCGTATCCAATGTGTGATAGAATATATTCAGACCAATAGGCGCTTTACGCGAAAGGTACGGGCTTTTGCCAGAGAACTAAGGTACCGCTATCACACGATAAATTTGGGCAATCTGTTGACCATCAAACAGACACATTTGGATAAGATACGCGCATTGGCCCTGGCCAAGAAGAAAGTAGCCCGGCGTGAACGGTGTATTCGGGAAAATAAGATCTTTAACTCGAACCCTTCACGCCTGTTCGCATCTAAAAGCCCTGTCGTGGAGCAACCACCGACGGTCGACGCAATAGAGGATTATTGGCGGGGGATATATGAAACGACTAAAGAGACTGACTTGGACTGTATTCCCATCAGCCAGTTTAGATGGTACTGCAAACAGCAGCTTGGCAAAGTGCCATCTCACACCAATATAACATCTGTTGATAAAGAGGAAGTCGAACTTGCTTTCAAAGGCAAGAAGAACTATTCGGCTCCGGGCATTGATGGAATAACGAATTTTTGGTGGAAGAAGCTCGCTAGTACCCACCGCCACCTTGCCCGTATATTTTCAAATTGGTTATTTAACTGTGAGCCAATACCATCGTGGCTCGCTGAGGGAAGAACGGTCCTAATACCGAAAAAAGGAGACCTATCACAACCACAGAACTACAGACCGATAACGTGCCTGAACACTGTGTATAAAGCGTTCACTTCCATTCTATATGAACGCATCTTGAAGGCGATTGAACCAGTGTGGAGTTCGATCTATGAACAACGAGGTTCAAAAAGAGGAATGTCGGGTTGCAAAGACAACTTGCTGGTCGACAGATGTATCTGTCAGGACGCTAGACAGCACAAACGCAACCTGAGCATGGCCTGGGTGGACTATCGGAAAGCATTTGACACAACGTCGCATGAGCTCATTATCTATTTGCTCCATTGTCTGCGAGTCCACCCCGACATTATTAAATGTATTGAACACCTGTTGCCGCTCTGGAAAACAAGGTTCACAATAACATCCGGTGAACACGTTGTGTCAACGGAGTTGGTGACATACAAACGAGGCGTATACCAAGGAGACAGCCTCAGCCCACTTTTGTTTTGCATCTCGTTGTTGCCCCTGTCAATCAACCTGAGAAAGGAACCCGGGTACTTGTGTGGCCCGGTAGGAAATCGCGAGCATAAAGTCACACATTTATTTTATATGGATGACTTAAAACTGTATGCCTCGTCGGAGAGTGATCTCAACTGCGCTCTAAAATTAACACACAAATACACGCACGCGATCGGTATGGAGTTTGGACTGGACAAATGCGCGGTGGTGCACTGTAAGCATGGTGTAGTTCCGAATTTTGATTCACACGCCCAATTAGTGGATGGGAGCATTATAGAACATCTTGATGAAGGAGCGACCTATACGTACCTTGGTGTTGGCGAAAGTCACATCCAGGACGTGAAGAACATGAAGGCCGCTTTAAGTAGTAGATATAAGCGCCTTCTCCGACAAATTTGGAGTTCCGAATTGTCGGCGAAGAACAAGACCAGCGCTACAAATATGTTAGCCATACCCATCCTTTTATATACTTTTGGCTCAATTAAGTGGAATGTGAATGAATTGGAGGAACTAGACCGAGACACGCGGAAAATAATGAATATCAACCGTAGTTTGCACCCACGCGCATCGACACAACGACTTTACCTCCCACGAGACCAGGGGGGGAGGGGGCTCCTGTCAGTCGAACGTTTACATGATCGTATAGTCTTGGGTACAGCTTGTCGTGTACTTAACAGTTCAGACCCGCTATTGCAACTCGTCAGGGATCACGAGCTTGCTGGCGTAGGCGCATTTTTATTCACAGCAGCGCAACGTGCCGCCGATATCTTGGGCTTAGCCTTCGGTCCGCGTAATCGCGACGGTGATGATAACATTCTTTCACTATCACAGTCGCGCCAAAAGTCGGCAATCAAGAGAGCCGAGCAACAACATCTGCTCAATAAACATCGCGACAAAGTTCACCAGGGTATGTTCTACCGTCATCTTGACAACCTTGGCCTTTCGAGCGAACTCACTTGGGCTTTCTTGAGAGCTAATGGACTTAAATCGGAAACGGAGGGCTTTATCATGGCAGCTCAAGATGGAGTGTGGAACACTTTAACACACCAAAAATATGTGATGGGTAATAAAGGGGTTTCGAGTACCTCGTGTCGGAAGTAGAATCCTTTGTTGCCAACCAAAAGTGCAAGATCTTTTGGAATATGCCGGTTGCAACTACCAGGCAATCGAACGCCAATAAGCCTGATGTTGTGCTCCAAGATTTAACATCTCAGACTATGTATGTTATCGAGTTCTCTGCTCCGGCGGAAACTAACATAGTCGAAAAGGAGGAGCAAAAAAGGATTAAATATCAAGATCTAATACATGAACTGCGACAACTGTACCCGGGCTATACTATCCGCTTGGTCGTACTTATAATCGGATGTCTGGGGGGTATGCATAACTCCTTTGTGCGCAATCTTAACATCATTCCGGCTTGTAGATCTCACGCCAACATGTTAGCGGCGTCAATGCAAAAAGCAGTTATTATCGGGACGCTCCGCACGCTCCGGTCGCACGAGACGACTTTCTCCGGGAGTTCATGAACACCTTTGAACGCCCATGCCCCGTTTAGAGCGGGTCCTCGAACATCCATTGGACCTGCCCTCGAATCTCCCAGTGCCATGGTTTTGCAGCGAGGTTCGGGGATTTATTAGGTAGGGAAGACCAGGAAGGGGATGCTGTATGACGGACATTACGTACCTGACCTAGAAGTACCTGACCTGGTACGCTGCACGGACACTTTTCCCTCCGCCTGGGGGTTTTTGAAGTGCAGTCGCGTTTTTCGTAAATCTTTCATAATAATAATAATAATAATAATAATAAACGCCCTGTGGGTGGGGGCTTCACTTTGCAGAATTTGCCCACAGTAAGTCCTGCTTGTCGTAAAAGGCGACTAAAAGGACAACCCATTAGGATGGTGCAAACAAGAAAAAGGCCTCGGAAAACTGCCCCTGCCGGTGGAGCGACCGGGCGCATCAGGGTCACCACTGAATGTGACAGCTCAGATCACGGTGACGACAGGTTGGGTTCTAGGCAGCCACCTGTCAGCTGTAACAACACCTTCAGCCAAAATGCTACTGCCCTACTTACGGAGCCCCCAACACCTTTGGCTCAGCCGACTTTAAGTGTTTCCTCAGAGCATCCTTTGGGGACCACTAAAGCTGGTAAGAAGCGTGTGCGTATGCAATGGACAGATGAACTGAATGAATTCATCGTACGCACATACTTCAAAGTTACTAGACTTGAAACGGACAAAACTGGTTACCGTACAAAATTACATCAAGAGTTCGCGCGCAGCTACCCCCACCTAAGTCGCGTTACTGAACAGAGACTGGCAGACCAAAAACGTGTCATTTTTACCAATAATCTTATCCCTTCCTCCCTCATAAACACCATTAAAACACAAGTCGCACATCAATTTGCTCAAAATGAAGAAAGTCAGGCCGACGGCCCACCAGAAATGGGAAGCCCCACACAAAACGACATTCAACAACTTGTCGAGAATGAGCCTAACCACCATGAGACAGCAGTAAATGACACCCTACTGCAAGAGATCGAACTGGAATTTAACACAGCGCTTACTGAATTTGAAGGGACGGACCCCACACATAGGTACTTGTTGCCTAAACAACACACCTCACGTAGATTGGCTGAGATCGTTGAGATATTAAACAATACAATACTGCCTAAACACTTAAAAACATGTGACAATTTTATCGAGTTACACACAGCTATTTACTGTGGAGCCGTTGCCGCTATACGTTGTAACGGTTCCGACGTAACACCACCTGTAGCGCACAACTCGAAGGAGCACAAAACTCCTGCCTGGGAAACGCGATTGAATAAACGTATCAACAACATCCGATGCAATCTCGGCAGGATCACCCAATACCAACAGGGTACGAGGTCCAAACGGCTCAACAAATACATACACGGCATTTTACACAAACACACAGTACACACACAATACGAGGAACCCAATAAAACACTCACAGAGATCAGAGATACGCTTCACCAAAAATTAACAGCACTAGCGAAGCGCTTACGAAGGTATAAGACCAGTACTGAACGCAAGCGACAAAACCAAGCGTTCAGCAGAAACGAGAGACGATTTTATCAGTCTCTAACGAACACGGTAACTAACAGTAATGGTCTACCGGAGAAGAACGCACTCCATAGTTTTTGGGCGAATATATGGTCCAACACCATTGACCATAATGACAAAGCCAGCTGGATCGATACAGACTACAGGAATAACGAACATCTTCCGGAGATGCCCTATACGGACATTACTACAGAGGACGTCTCCAGAGCTTTACAGAGATCGCATAACTGGAAGGCACCTGGCATCGACAACATACAAAACTACTGGCTCAAACACTTTACATCAACACACAAGTATCTCGCTGAACAATTTACACTATTTATAAGAACACCAAACCTGACACCGAAGTTCCTAACGCAGGGTATCACATATATGAAATCGAAAAACAGTGATACAAAAAATCCTGCTAATTATAGGCCTATCACCTGCTTGCCTACTGTGTATAAGACTTTGACGTCCTGTCTGGCAGAAAAGATCAATGAACATTGTCAGATTAACACCATACTGACAGAAGAACAAAAGGGATGTCGAAAGAGGTCACAAGGTTGCAAAGAGCAGCTTCTGATTGACTCCGTAGTACTGGAACAAGCGAAAGGGAGACAACGTAACCTGTACACAGCGTTTATTGATTACAAAAAGGCATTTGATTCGGTGCCGCACTCCTGGTTACGGAGAGTATTGGAGCTGTATAAAATACACCCAAGTATCGTGAACTTCCTTGGAGCGATCATGTCCGATTGGCGAACGACCTTACATTTGAGTATTGGTAACGAAAAAACAACAAGCGATCTTATTCATGTAAGACGCGGCATATTCCAAGGCGACTCATTGAGTCCATTATGGTTTTGTCTCGCAATGAATCCACTTTCACGCCAATGAAACCAAATACGGTTATAATGTGGGGACAAAAATGAATTCGCACCATACTATTTCACATCTAATGTACATGGATGATATAAAGATCTACGCAGCAACTAAACATCAATTAAAGAAGCTGCTGGGACTTTCCAGGGAAGTTTCGCGAGACCTCTGCATGGAGTTCGGGATCGACAAATGTCGGACACAATGTCGTTCTGGGGGAAAACGAGATGCGGTCGCATTTGAACTCGGACCGGAGTCTGTTATGCAGCCAATGGACGAGGGAGAGTCGTACCGGTATCTCGGATTCAACCAGGATGAACGTATAGATCACAGCGCTGTAAAACAACACCTAATGCAGCAATACCTAGCGCGTGTACAGAGATTGCTGAACACTCACCTTGATGGAAAGAAAATCATCAAAGCAATTAACACCTACGCAGTTCCGGTGCTAACGTACTCATTTGGGGTAATCAAATGGACGCCTACGGACTTGACAAACATCGAGATCAAGACCCGCGTCCTTATGACCAAATACAGAATTCATCATCCCAAAGCAGCGATAGAACGACTGACGCTGCCAAGAGCCGAAGGGGGTCGGGGTCTTATAGACATAAGGAACATGCATAATAAACAGGTTCATAACTTGCGAGAATACTTTTACACCAAAACACACACATCACACCTACACAATTCAATAATCCAAGCCGACAAGGCATACACACCATTAAACCTCTCACACACAGAAATGCCAGATAGTTTTTGCCCCTTGGTCACGAAGGAGGACAAAATCCAGCAATGGATCCGCAAGCCTCTACATGGAAGACATCCACATGATCTTAACCAGAGTAACGTCGACAAAGCAGCGTCGCACGCCTGGTTGAGTCAAGGAAGTCTTTTCCCGGAGACTGAAGGATTTATGCTGGCTATACAAGATCAAGTAATTCACACAAAGAATTACTCAAAATACATACTTCGTGACTCGTCAATAACATCTGACTCATGCCGGAGATGCCATTCCAAACCCGAAACAATCCAACACATCACAGCTGCCTGTACTCAGCTCGCTCAGTCCGAATATAAACACCGTCACGACCAGGTTGGCAAAATTATATACCAGAAACTAGCGGTTAAGCACCACCTTATAACCGATAAAACCCCTTACTACAAGCTCACACCAAAAGTAGTAGCGGAGAATGACTCCTGTAGACTTTACTGGGATCGGTCGATTATTACAGATAAGACCATAAATCATAATCGACCAGATATCACCTTCGTAATGAAACAAACTAAGACCACCTATCTGATCGACATTGCGGTTCCGAATACACATAACTTACAAAAAACACACGCAGTTAAATTGGAGAAATACACTGACCTCGCAGCCGAAATAAAACAACAATGGCGAATGGAACATGTCCACATTGTTCCAATAGTACTCAGTGCCACCGGGGTTATTCCACACACACTACACAATAGCTTGAGCCTCTTGGGTCTCCCAAAGTACACATATGTCACTATGCAAAAGGCAGTGATCATAAACACATGTCGTATAGTACGGAAGTTCCTCAGTAATACGAATCCGACTGCGATATGTGAAAGCACAAGATCTGCTTGTACTCCATCTGAGTCATCTACAGTGAGTGAACAACACACTGACACTCATCTTACAGACACACAACACACATACATAAACACACAATACGCTAACACTGAAACACAAACACCTAACACACATACAGATCCAGATTCGTCTGATGGAGAGGGAGGATCGACCAACTGCCGCACTGTCACTGTTACCGCTCTGGTGCACAATCCTCCCCAACTCAATAACACACAAGGTCCGTCAACCTCTGTACCATCTAAACGCGCAATTCCAGGAACACCCGATCTTAATGAGCAATTTGATGAACCAGAACACATTTATACCAAGAAACGAAAAATAGAACGACACATCCACACACATACACGAACACACACACAAACACAAACAGTCCTTTCCCTTCCCTCTGTCCCTAATCCTACCTATTCTCTGAGGACACGAAAACGAACTAGGCATTCACAGCCGTCTGTCATTGAGCCAACATCTACGCTCCCACAAAAGTCTCGTCGCACGAACCAGTGTACACCAAAATAGACGCATAACACCTCGTTTCAAGCAACAACAACAACAATATAAGGAGTGATGTGACAAACCCGTCCGTGAATGTACTACGGTACTTTTACGAATTGGTTTGGCACATTACCCTTCCACAGAGCCTAATACCTTGCATAATGCCGGTATAGGTGAATGTTACCCAGTACTGTCCTACTGAGTAGTGAGCGCCAGGTTGGCGTAAAAGTCTATAATAATAATATGGTGGTGAGGACACCTATAGCAGCTGCCCTTGGCACCCGTGAGGGATATTTATCCCCTATTGGTGTCAAGGAGGCTAAGGGTTCCAGGGGTAGTTTATGCGCAATACAGTAATCTTCGGATTCCACTAGCCTCTGACTACCCAAGATCGGCACCTTTCCTTGTCGAGGTACCACTGTTTTCACAAAAGATGCCGGATCAAAATTTTCGACGAGGACGAACGTCGTAGGATCGACAGAGGTTTCCACCGTATGTGAGAAATACCATCGTCTGCTAAATGCTTGTAATTCTCGCCCTGATGTCTGGCTGTAGTGTCGAATGTGTTTAGTATCCATATGTGTGTGTATACCGAAATCGTGATTTGACTTCGGATTAGTCGAATTGGTGATGTCTGACTGTGATTTTTTTTTGTATCTTGTCTTCCTGATTGTGATAGTTTGCACTTTTGTTTTTAATTTTTTGCCCTTTGTTTTTTTTTATCTCTGTGTTCACTGGACGGTGCACCCCAGTGAACACAACCGTGATAAGTCATCTGTGATATTGCGTTGATTTTTTGTCCCTGTGACTTCGACGGGTAGGAATGCGGTGCTCGATGCACTCGTTCGCGTCATTCAGGCGTATGAGTCGACATCTGCCCGAACAGCTTGAGCGAGCTCGCTTAGTAAGGATATGTCGTCTTCCCTCATACGGATGCAAGCTTGAGCGTCCTGGGACTGCTTTTGCCCCGTCGGGGTCATAGGGACATAAGTCAGATATACTGTGATACTCTGTGGCATTGTCCCGTTCTCTGTAGCCTCGACTCAGACGAACGTGGCCTAGTCATCGTACCGGTCTCCCGTGTAGGTTGACCCCGACATCTGACAGAACGGCACATGTACCCAGTAATCAGCTATCTGACAGAACAGTACATGTTGCTCAGTAATCAGATGTCACTGTCCCTACACGTGTGAGCTCCTAGGTGTTGACGAAACCATTTCGGAATTGTCGAGACTATGGGGAGCGGAATCGTGTCACAGAGCAAGAAATATTGTCAAACTTGTGATATTGTTGTTTTTGTTTTTTAATAAGGTTGTTTTTAATATGTTTTAACGATGTACCACTGAGGACGTTTTCCACCCGAGGTGGTACATCACTTGATTTTATTTATCTGTGATATTTTGTTATGCCGCTGTGGGCCTGTTGTTATGGCTCTACAGCGGTATTGTTTTAACTCCTTATAGCTTCACTAAGTTTTATCTGTGATACTTACCGTGATACTGATCTGTGATATTTATTTGTGTATTGTCTAGTCAGGTTCCTCCACCCTGAGGCCCTTTACGCCTCGGGGGGAGTCGCAGCGATGGTCTTCAGGCCTTGGTGACCGGACGCTCTGTCTAGTACTTATCGTACCGTCACCAAGGACTGTCCACTCTTTTTAAGCCCTGGGATGGCAGGGCTCATCGTTGGATTTTATCATGTGTATGTTTGTCCGTTGTCTAATGCATTTATGTGTTCCTGTCTTTATGTGTCGTTTTTATTTTTACTGTTTATGGCGGCGCATGCCATCCGATGGCGATGCCGCCGGGTGCTGCTGACCGCGCCATCCACCGGCAGCAGTACCCCATTTTTAATCAAAAAAAAATAAAATAATAATAATAATAATAATAATAATAATGACGGACGAGTACGCGGTGGAGGTGAGCCCCCATGGAGTTTTGAATTACTCCCGGGGCGTAATCATGCACCCTTCACTAGCGTACTGCGACCTTGAAGAGATAGTGGTGGAGATGTCTCCACAAGGGGTTATAGAAGCGAAAAGGCTTAAATTCAATAGGGGGAATAAGTATCCGAATTCCCCACTAATTTTGCTTACATTTAATAAGACCATCTTACCAAAAGTGGTGGTCCTAGGCCTTTTCGAGAAAATCGACGTTCGTCCATATATTCCGGCACCAATGCGCTGTTACAGGTGCCAGAGATATGGACATGTATCTCAGAAATGTAGCGTCGAGCAGTAGATTTGCGTTTGCGGAAGGCCGTTACACGAGGGAATACCGTGTAACGAGCCAATAAAATGCGTTAATTCCGGGGGCAGTCACTCGGCTAAGTCGAGGAATTGCCCCATATTTAAAGAGTCAGTTATCCAAGAGCTGAGAGCCCTGGAACGACTATCTTACCCAGAGGCAAGGCGTAAACTACTGGGCAACATGCCTCGCCGTTCCGCCTTGGAGGGCTACGCGCGTGCTGCTGCAGCCCCTGTCCCTACAGTGGTTGAAAAGAACAACGAAATTCGTGAGATTAAGGAAGCGATGAGGCAGATGCAAGTTACAATGCAACGAATGCAAGAGAGCTTCATGCGCTCAGCAGGTGTAGTTAGCCCTACACCCGCTCCAACCGCTGCGCCAGCCGGGGTCCCTGAGACCAAAAGGGTTATTAAGACAACCCCTCAGGGACCAGTCATCAAAACAGTGACGTCTTCTCCCAAGAAGACATCACCAAAGAAATCATCCCCAGTGAGAAGACGTCACAGCGAGGGGGAAAAGGAGGTGGCCAAATCCCGGTCCCCCAAAAGGGACCTGCCACCTCACAACCGGAGGCGGAATTCATTCCGCCCCCACCATTGACGGCTCCGCTACCACAGCGGCTGTCCAGACCGAGCACACCAAAACGCCCGGTGACCCCCTTCCCGAGTCGCTCTACAACAACACCAGTGAGCGACTCGGACATGTCGACGGCGTCGGTCCGGACGGGTGTTAAACGCCCGACGTCCGACGCTTATACAAATACCTCGGCCACGGAGTCGGATAAATCTGATGCCGAGGTACAAGTAATAAAAAAGAAAAAGGCTGGCCAAAGGGCAAACCTAGGAAACAGCCACACTTCCTAGGGAGCAACCCTACGTAGTAGCAAACATGGCGATTATTCAATGGAACTGTAATGGTGTAAAACATCATTATTGTGAATTGCAGATGCTTCTGGCTGAGCACACGCCCATGTGCGTGTGCTTACAAGGAACACACTTAAAGCCGGCGGAACAATTTTCAATAAGACAACCGCCGGCACAATGTACAGCCAGACATCCGGGCGAGGGGGGGGGGGGTGTTGCCATCATCATTAAAGATGGCGTCCCATTCCGGGACCATCCATTAAACACCCCCTACAAGCTATTGCAATACAAATATTAAAACCGCCACAGTTCACAGTATGCTCGGTCTATTTACCAGACTTCGACTGGAACGTTGAAACCCTGACCGAGCTTACCTTACAGTTACCACGTCCATTTTTGTTACTAGGAGATTTTAATGCTCACAGCCCTATGTGGGGCTGTGGCACAAGAGACGCCCGTGGAAGACTCATCGAACGTTTTCTAGATGAGTCTGAAACGGTCTTGTTGACTTCCGGTCAAGGTACTTTTATCAATGCAAGAACTGGTGAATTGTCGGCTATCGACTTATCACTCGGCTCACCGGTCATGGCACACCGTTATGAATGGACGCTGGCGTCTGATTCATACATCGGCTGCAACAGGATATTCAACAACGGCTGCAACAAGGCATCAACGAAGTGGTGACTTCTGCAGAAGCTCTTGGTTTCCGTTTTTCTCCACATCAAACATCGGTGGTTCACTTCTGCAGAAAGCGCAACGCACATCCGGATCCCGTCCTCACATTGAAAGGATCCAATCTCCAGTGCGTTGATAGCGTCAGGTTTCTAGGACTCATATTTGATAAACAACTTACGTCGCGCCCACACCTCCAAGCCTTAGCAGCGAGTTGTCGCAGAACAATAAACATGCTTAAGTGCTTGGCAGGTGCATCGTGGGGTGCGGGCCGGGAGTCGTTGCATCGCCTGTATCAATCGCTAGTTCTGACTAGGATTGATTACGGCAGCATTGCTTGCTCCTCCGTCCGGGCGTCTGCGCTTCTACTCCTAGATCCTGTTCACCATGCAGGCATACGACTGGCTACGGGAGCTTTTCGAACGAGCCCTTCTATGAGCCTCTGTGTAGAGTCGGGTCTCCCTCCGCTGCGACTGAGACGTGAGCGTCTTGCTCAATTATGCAGCGGGGGTATATGCAACACCTACGCATATTAATCACCCGACTCTATTCAGATACCGTTTACAGGGGCTCTATGGTCGACGTCCCACCATAAGTCGACCAGTGGCCGTTCGAGCGCAGGAGTTATTAGAGAGTCTGCACTTGCAGTTCGCCAAGGTACTTCCCAAACGTCCTATGGAAGTACCTCCTTGGCTGATCCCTAAAGTAAGGTGTCGTTTCGACCTGACTGGTCTCAACAAAGAGGAGATCAGTTCTTTCCAATACCGATCCCGCTTCTACGAGATCATAAGCGAACTTGACTCTCTCTGCATATACACAGTTGGTTCCAAAACAGCTACGGGTGTGGGAAGTGCCATCGTCATTCGTGACGATCCTCACGCTTGGTCACTTCCTCCCCAGATCACTGTGTATACTGCAGAATTGTTTGCTATTTTGCAAGCCCTGCGATTCTGTCAAACATCCGAAGACAGCGCATTCCTCATTTGTTCCGACTCGTTGAGCGCGTTGCAAGCGATCTACCACTCTCATACCATCGATCCACTGGTGCAGAACATCTTGGCGTATCTCTACATGCTCCGCCAGAAGTCTATCACCTTCTTCTGGATACCCGGACATGTGGGAATACCTGGCAATGAACTCGCCGACCAGGCAGCACGTCATGCAGCCGAAGTCGGTGAACCACAGGACATTGCCATACGCCCAGAGAATCTGAGAGTGTGCATTAGATCCACAATCGATCAGAAATGGCAACATGAGTGGAACAACCTCACGGCTAAGCTCAGACAAGTGAAACCTGAGGTCCGAAGAACTCCGGCACCTGTAAATCTGAGCCGGCGAGAGAGTGTGGCCCCGACGCGTTTACGGCTCTTTACACCCGAGGTGGTACATCATTTGTTTTCCTTTGTCTGTGATATTTTGTTATGCCGCTGTAGGCCTGTTGTTATGGCTCTACAGTGGTATTGTTTTAACTCCTTATTACGTCACTGGTCGGCCTTTGGCCTCCCAGTGATGCAATAAGTTTTTTCTGTAATAATACTGTGATATCTCTCTAGTCATATTTCTGGTGTTTCTAGTCGGTTCTCTCCACTCCGAGGCCCTTTACACCTCGGAGGGATTCTCAGCGATGGTCTTCAGGCCTTGGTGACCGGACGCTTTGTCTAGTACTTATCGTACCGTCACCAAGAACTGTCCGCTCCTTTTAAGCCCTGGGATGGCAGGGCTCATCGTTGGATTTTATATGTGTATGTTTGTCCGTTGTCTATTGCATTTATGTGTTCCTGTCTTTACGTGTTGTTTTTATTTTTACTTGGTTTGGCGGCGCATGCCCTTAGTAGGCGATGCCGCCGGGTGCTGCTGACCGCGCCATCCACCGGCAGCAGTACCCCAATTTTAATAAAAATAATAATAATAATAATAATAATAATAATAATAATAATAATAATAATAACAATAATAATAATAATAATCTGATTATTCAAACAATATTTTAGCAAAAAATTAAAATAAAAAAGTGATAAACAATTTTGTGTAAAAAATAAACCAGTAAAAGTGAAATAAATAATTTTGTGCAAAATTTACAAACAATTCAATAATAATAGTGAAATATGATTTCTAATTTTAGAAATATATAATTGTGATTATTAATTTTTAATATGATATTTTACTCATATGAGTGATTAGGATGGTTTTCATTATGAGGAAAGATTGACTAAAGGTGAAAATAAATAAAAAAACTATTTTTTAGAAACATTTCATTTTTTATTTAAATATATAAGTATGTATAGACAGTACCATAGCATTGGTAATACAAAAAATGTGTGTATATATGTAATTATTAAATTTGTTAGATTTAAGGACATATTTTTTTCATCACTCCAACCAGGTGAGTTCGGGGTTGAGAATGGACAGCTCTTCTATATGAGAAAAACAAAAAAATTATATATTACTAATATAATAAATATATGTATACATACCGTTGATTATGAAAATATCTGCAAATCGTTTTTCACCGTTAAAATTTAATGCTAGAGTTATTTCACAAATCGCTCGATAGCCCACACAATGATAAAAAAAAAACCTTTCTCGCCCCATGTTCATACAAACTGAGCGCCCATAATGGAATTTTAGAAATGCTAAAAATATTGCAACTACAGTTATAATCGATAGTGATTGTTGAAGCAAATAATACGTCAACACCCATTTTTTTCAAAAAGTTAAAAATTTACGGCGTGATTATAGCATCGTAGTTGTTGCTATCGTTGGGGATATCAGAAAGCATTTTAATTAGATAAACGATAGCTATTTTCAAGTGTATGTTCAAATGCCGCTTTATAATTAAAACAGCCATAAATATTAACTGTTATAAAATTTTTTTATGATGTTGGATCATCAAACTTAAGAAATATTGGTATCAGCGATTTGTCCAATAAATTGTTCTACATAGGTTTTAATTTTTTCTAAAACTGACATTTTTGGACATTTTATTTCAAACATAATTAAATCGGGTTTTTTAATTTCAATGATTTTAGCAGAAAATTCGCTATATAAATAAACTCGCCGATTTTTTAGGAAAAATTATAATAAACCATTTGTATACCGAAATACTGAATGAATACTTAGCGGAATTTCGGGGAATTTTTGCGAAATAATACCATAGTTCTTAGCAACTAATCCATAATCGCCCACTTCAACATAATAAAATTTATTATAAAATATATGAATAGTCGGAAACAAAAGTGATCCAAGTAACATTTTTATTAAAATTGAGTTTACATAAGATGAGCAAGGTAACTATTGAAAAAATGATCCGAATGTAATATAAACATTTTCTATTTAAAATCGTAATCGTCTCACTTCTGATTTCAGGTATTTTTAATATTTCGCAACTGCAGAAGTGAGGTAAGTTAGAATACGTGACATGGATTCTACAAACTCAATTGAAAGTTATATACAGAAGTGATCTATGTACAACAGTATCACTTTCATCAAAAAATAGGTTATGTAACTACCATGGAGAAATGTCATAATATCAGTTTTGTGAAAATAATGTTGATTAAATGTTCTGATTAGCAATTTAACTTGTATAATTTACGTTTTATTGTTACCTGCTATTAAGTTTTATTTTGTGCAAATAAAAGATTAACATGTTTTTATAATGTCAAACTTAAATCAAGATTCAACCCTTTTAGAGCAAGCAAATAATGAAAACAACATTGACAGCAAGTTTGTTATATTCCTATGGAAACTTTCAATTAATTTCTATTATTTAAAACTTTTTTTAATTTTAAATATTTTAGAACAAGTGGTTGATATTGCAGAAGTGGAACATGAGTCCGGTTCTTCAGAGTCAGAACCTTTCATTTATAGCGAAGATTCGTATCATCCAAGCGAGCAAGAACATGAGTCCGGTTCTTCAGAGTCAGATCCTTTTATTAATAGCAAAGATTCGTATCATCCAAGAGAGCAAGAATATAATATTAGTAATGAGGAAAATATTGAAAATATATTTTGTGAATATGATTACCGACGTAGAAGACACAACTAGTGTTATAGAGAATATGGGAAAAACAGAGAAAATTGGCAAAAGAAAACGTCGAAATCCGAATACTTGGAAAAGAAATATTATAAAAGAAAAAAGAAATCGAGGTGAAGAATACGTCAATTATAAAGGCAAAATTATTCTAGCTAAAATGTTTACTCCTATTAAGTGCAACTGCAGAAGGAAATGCAGTGATAAAGTGACTTCTGATTCACAAAATAATATCTTTTCCAAATTTTACCAACAGGATTGGAATGGTCAAACCGCTTGGTTATGTACAACTGTTAAGACAACTATACCCAAAAGACCTAAAAAACGTAGAAACTGTACAGCAAGTCATAAACAACATACTCGACATTTTTTCCTTGGCGAACATCAAGTATGTAAATCTTTCTTTCTTAAAGTTCTTCAATTATCAAACAAAAGGTTGGATTATGCTATCACTAAAAAAAGAGATCCAGTAACATCTATGCCAATGCAAGATCAAAGAGGGAAAGGGCCGTCAGGAAATAAAATAAAAGACGATGTGATAGAATTCATTAGAACTCACATTGAGAGCTTTCCACGCTATGTAAGTCATTATGGTGAAAGAGTATGTACTCGTCAATATTTGAGCCCTGGTTTAAGTTTGCAAAAAATGTACACACTTTATATAGAAAAATGTTGAACCCTTTCTAAGGAACCTGCTAAAAGAAGCTTCTATGAATCCATATTTCGTAAATATTATAATTTACATTTTTATTTACCTAAAAGAGATACTTGCAAAACGTGTGACATATTCCGTGTTCAAATTCTAAATGAAGATGATATTGAGAAATGTTTGCAGATTAAACAAGAACAACAGAATCATCATAATCTCGCTGCAAAAGCCAGGAATTTATTAAACGATTACAAAAAAAGTCACTAGATAATAATGGAGAATCATGTTTGATAACTTTTGATTTACAGCGCATTTTACCAACACCTTATATTCAAACAGGAGAAGTATACTATCTTCGACAACTGCATACATTAAATTTTGGAACTCATCTGTATTTACCAGAAGGGGAAAAAGTTATAATGAATATGTGGTACGAAACAGCACGAGGAAGAGGATCACTAGAGGTGATATCATGTCTGTATTATAACATAATGCATATGGTACCTGAAAATGTTCACACTTTGTACACCTTCAGTGACTCGTGTTCCGGACAAAACAGAAACTGGAATGTATTTTTTCTTATAATGTTGATTGTAAACTCTGTGCCACATTTAACAGAGATAATTGTTTGTTATCTTGTCAGTGGTCATTCATATCTTCCTAATGATTCTGATTTCTCAGATATCACGAAGGCTCAACAGAAGAAAGAATTTATTTATACTCCCGAACATTGGATGTCATTAGTGAAAGAATGTAGACAGAAAAAACCATTTATTGTAAACAATATGATCGATAAATTCATTGATATTGACAGTATTTCAAAAATAATGGTAAAAGAGGGTCAAACCATTAATGGAAATCGTGCCTTAATTTCCCAAATGCGAAAAATCAAATTTGTTAAAGGTGATACGAAGATTTATTTTAATGCTGACTATTCAGATAATTATGACAGTTTGGAGATAGATAAAGGAGGTAATAGAGACGTATTCTTAAATACTTTACTTTCTTTTTCTCCACCTCAAACAACTCATAATGCAAAACCTATTAGTGCAAAAATGCAAGATTTAAAAAAGATGCTACGATATGTGCCACCACTATACCATTCTTTTTATTTAAACTTACCCTACATACATCGTAGAAGTGCTATTGATCTAGGAAATGACGCTGTTCCCTTACCCAGCGTATTGGGAGATGAAGATGAGGAAAACGTTTAATTTTTATGATAATGATTAATAGAATTTACATTTAGTTTTTTGTTAAATCAATTTGGAATAATAAATTTTTTTTTTAAAAAAAAAAATTGTCTTTCAATTATTTTTTATTTATACTTAATAGACACATTCAATGCTACGTTTTCAAATTATTAGCAATAGGTATATCTGATGGAAATTGTTAATATTATTTTCATTTGGATCACATCTACCTCTCTCTAAAATTCTGATTGACAGAGCAGATGTGATCCAAGTTAAAATAATTAACAATTTTTAATATAAAATTACACACGTTTGAAACACTATATGCATAGAATATTAAGTTTTTTGAATGTAAATTACCCAAAAACTAATTTATCAATATTTTCAATAAAATATCAGCACAATTAATGAAAATGCGTTTTGCTCAATATCTCAAAATAATTAAAATGTTACTTGGATCACTTCTGTTTCCGACTATTCATATAGGTTCTACCTGTATATGTGTTAAACATTGCGTTAATTATACTTTTTTGGGGTAGGTGGAACAGAGTTATTACAGACTTAGGAAATCCTGGAACTAATTGCATATCTGGATATGTTATTAGATAAATTTCATTTTCAACTAAAAGAATAATTTCATCGCTAGCTTTTTGATAAATTGATGAAATTTTACTAAAGTTTTGCGGTAAAAAAGGTAAAAGTTCTTTTATTAACTTAGGTTTCGTATATTCCTTCTCATTGAGATCAACTAACCAAACCCATTGGTTATAAAATATATACATCGTTTTATCCACAGTAAGTAGCGCATCAAAATCTTTTAAAGTACATAATTGGGGGACGACCAACGTCTTTTCATTTAAACCATACAAATTTTGAATATTGGTTATAACTTCCGAATCTAACTTACGATTCCATTTTGGGTTGTAATAAGAATACGTAATAGATTCATTATTATTATCACTGTGGGTTATTCCGACGGAATGGGCAATTTCGTGCGTTAATACAGCAAAAAGGTTTAAGCTCCCAGCTTCCTCGTCTTGTTTTAACGACCATCTTTCGTCCGCATCAATATGAATTTCGGTGGTTCTGTTAAGGTATGGATAAAATGCGTGAGCCAAGACGCCTCCGGCTCCATCAAATACCTCCGAGCACCAATTAGGATTATTTTCAAAGGTGTGGTTAAGTTTACGGTTAGAAATTATGATATCGGGATTATCATACCGAAAAACTAAATTCGAATGATCCTGCCACATTTGAAAGGCAGCTTGTGTTAAGTTCAAAATCGTTTGATTAGCACCAACATAATCCCATCTTAAATGAGTCTTATTCCACTTTCTAGGATTAAAGTCTAGATTATCAAAATCTTTAAATAAACCACACCTCAATCTGCTGTTGTTGTTGTCGTTATTTAACTTTATATATCATTGTTTTTATTAATTAAATAGGCTAAATAACCTGGTATGAAGATTAAAAATATCTTTAAAAGAGACATATTTTGTTTTTTCCAAACTAGCGTTGTTGTTGCTCCAACAAAAGCTTGGGAGAGAGTGATTTACAAAACATGGTGATTCTAATTTTATACCACATTCAAAATTAAATTCATATATATCTATAGATGTGTTAAGGGGATAATTTAAATAAAAAAAACATCATATTTTTTTAATTCATAATTTTTATTTATATAAAATAACAGATACATACAACATAATATTCTTAAAACTACATGTTTTCTAAATAAAAGTTTTTTAAAATTATGCCATTTTCTAAAGCACACATCTTGTCAGCCGTATGAAGTAAGCATCGCCTTGAACTATATTCATCTCGGAGTCTGGAAAGTTTAAGGATGTCAAAAATTTCCTCCATGTTCACTATCGATGGTTGGTGTTCAGTCGCATCAAACAGATCCAAAACCCATTCACGTTTTTCACCACCCTTCACGTATACAAACGAGAACTGCTTTAGAATCGGCTTCGGTATGTTGCGAAGTTTGTTGTATGGAATGAAACCGCAAGACCAGTTAAGACCATGATATCGGTGATATAGATGACGAGCAACGCGCTGGTATTTCTCTGGTAATTCATTGAAAATAAATGGCGGCTCGAACAGAAGATGTAACAAGTCATTAGATTCCTCCATAACAATACCAACTTCTTTAAAAAAAATTGATTGTTGGGGCCTTTGTAACCTTGTACATCAAAAAAACACGATTTATCGCCATCGTACAAAGACTGGTTTATTTTGCAATCAACTCACGCGTTTTATACATTTTGGAAAAGCTGCATCGGTGGTGGTGGTGGTGGTGGGGGTTAATAAAGTAAATTTTTTAACTAAATTAGTTAGCGGAATGTAATCAAAAATGACGTCAAGAACTAGAATAGCTATTGCTGTGGTATCAGCCGGAATATCCTTTTCACATTTAAATTCCAATCGAACATTAACTGAACCGCTTTTCAATGACCCATTTTGACGCGAACAATCAATCAAAACTATTGGAGCAATATCCCTAAAATTTTCCAGTGTTAATAAGCGGCTCATTATTATTATGGTAGTATGAGAATTGAAACCTAACGTACATATCGTAAAGTATTGCAAATTGGTTTGTTCCGAATTTGATATGTAAATCATCATACGGGAACATTTGTAAATTTAGGAAAACTTTAAAATTGCTTAAATCACAATCGTTAAATTTGGAAACATTTTTACCAGCAACACTTTTCTGCAAAGCGAAAATGATATATCGAGGCTTCTCCAGTTTTGTAGTTGTTTTAACAACCCAAGTGTTTTGTTGAGATGTTGGCAGCACTGTCTGAATATATGTTTCCCACGTTCTAAAACTGATTTGTATTGGGCTGGCTTGTTCGATATTCTTTAACAGCGGTACATGCCACTCCAGTTTACTAATTTCTAGTTTCATACCGGAAGTTGAAACAAATATATTTGTATCCGTTCGCGAACGAATAAGGATTAGCTCATGTTTGGCATTTAATAAAATTTTTCGATAATCTTCAGCAAATCCTAATAATTTCTTAAGGTGAACGCAAAAAGTAAAGTGTGGTTGTGATAATTTTAAGCTACAATTATTATCAATCGACCAACCTGCGTTTAATAATTGCTTACTTTCGCCATCGTTTAAGCATAGATAATTTTTTAACGTAGTCGTTAGACCTACATATCTAACACGCTCAATCTCAACACCATTTAATTCATACCTAATTTCATCAAACAAATATGCAATACAATTATTAACCAATGATACACTAACCGCAGGTTCTGTGTTATCATATTTTCAAATTTTTCCCTCAATGTATATAAAACTTTCGCTGGGTAAAATACAAAGATCCTGATTTTGTATCAAAATTCTTATCTAATCATTGACGCCAAACGAGCGTAGAAAAGGTGCATAGGTATGATACTCGAAATTAGTGATACTATTATCAAATTGGGTACCGCTTAGAATGTTCAGTGTATCGCTGAGTACCATTTTTGTTTAACTTTCTGCCCAATTGACTCGAGAAATGCTAAATCTTCCTTTGAAATACGTTGCAGACTTTTACGCTTTATGGTATTCGAATGAATGAGGTTAGAAGTCAACAAACCTCTATTATATACCCTCGCGCCAGATTGATCCGTATTGTAAATCAACATGGCCTCAAATGTAAACGTACAGTAATTTTTTTACCACAAAAGTCAACCAAATTACCGTCCTGATCAACAATTTTTAGCGAAATAGATGTTAACTCGTTGACTGTTACAGGCAAATAAATTATATTTCGCGGTACCTCCACTGTTTTATAGCCAGGTGCGACAAGAGGTGAAAATTCGTGTAATGTGTGTGCAGGAGTGCCATTAATATAAGCGTTGCTAGTAATATTACCCTGCAAGTGTAAAGATGTAACTTTAATTATACTAACTGGTGTCCTTGCGATTTGTGAAGTTTATTGGCCTCTAATATTTGCTTAAGAAATCCTAATAATGAGCCAATTGTATTAGGCTTAGTAAAATCAATGTCTTGATTACTAATTATTTCACATTTGAGCGTGTTATTATTCGCTTTTAAATGAATGTAAGGTTTATCGTGTTTGTTTTCATAAACATTATTACCATATTGATTATACATATGCTTTTCGATATATGAGGCTAAATCATCCACCTCAAACGTCCCAATTGGGAATTCTATAACATTATAGTTAGCATAATGAAACAAATCATTTTTAGTTGTAACATTGGGTATTGAATTATAAACTTGAAAGTCCAATAGGGCGCACTCATATTGAGTATTTAGTCTGATTGGGGGAAAATAGTGTGCTGATAATATGGATGAATTCCCGGTTAATGTTAGTGTGAACGTCATGACAATATATTTTGAACTATTAAGAATATGCGAGTATTCCTTTCTTTTATAAGTATTTATTGCCATCACCATAATATTTATTATAAAGTCTAAACAAAGATGTTCACATTTGCACGAGTTGTAATCCTGATAATTGTTATAATTATATGTGATATTATTGCCACTAAAGTAGCGAGCTACCTCAAGCGGGGGTTTTAAATTACCAAAACTATCAAAATAGTCTACATAATTTCCATTTTTCCAATAACATGTCCAATGAGGACCACGTCCGGCGGAATTATCTAAATTTAAAATACCGCACTCATTATATAACATATTACGAATATGTAACCCTCATGCGATTGCTGCTGTGTTTGTTGCTGGGAGTCCATTACTGCTGCTGCTGCTGGTACTCTATTCGCCAGAAACCAAATCAATGTCGAAAGAATTTACGCCAATCTTACCGCGGCTAGTGATTGCAAGCTTCTGTTCTTGAATTTCCTTTAAGTCCTCGTCCGTTAATCGATTGAATCGGGTCGGTAAGAACAACGAATGCGTTTCCAATTCCACAACAATCCGCTCACCAAACTTTGTCTTTACACGTCGAAAACCGCAAATTTTATATTTTTCGCCCTCTTTAAGCTCGCTACCTATAATTAAACTCTTGTAACTCTTTCTAAGTTGTTGATATTTTTCCATTGTTAGAATAAAATCTCGCTGCTTGCTCAACACTTGCTCTGCTATCGAATTTTTTACTCGCAGCTTTTATACACTCATGAAATTTGATGGGGGTTTCTAAAAATAGCTATGATATCACAATTCCGAAGTCCAGAATGTCTTATCAGCTTTTTAAATGAGCTCAAAATAACTAACCAATTATCTTTAATGAGCGCGCAACGTTCAAAAAACTATCCAATTATTTTTAATGAGCATAAAAAACCCACGCACAGACCAATTAACTATAACTCAACAAAAAACAACGGCTTATCACACAATGCACATACCAATTAACTGACTCAACAAAAAACGGCTTATCGCACGCTGATAATAACTACAGACCAATTAGCAGCCGGATGTCTGATAAGACAAGTATAGTACGACACAAAATTGTTCGGCTACCCATTATGGGGGTCTATACTATTGACGCGCAGTGTCCTCCCGTACATACATGCTCTCGTAACGACACAGCCTAGCTATTGTCGACCTTTCATATACCATGACCTATATAATGTTATTCTACCTAATGGCGGAAATCATTCCAGACTAAATGAATTCTATTTATATTTAAAATTAAAGAACTGCTTAAGTGTCGGTATTTATCTGAATTACATGGTCAACCAAGTGGTCGGAAAACGACATTTCGTATTACACGACCTAATGATATTCCAACTAGTGATCAAAATGATCCCGAACTATAAGAAATCTATTTAAAATTAAAGAATTGCTTTTAAACATTTTTGCAATGTTTAAGAAAGTGTCAAAATTTATCTGAATTACATGGTTGGTCAAGTGGTCAAAAAACGACATTTCATATTACACGACCTAATGTTGTTCTAATTAATAGCGGAAATGATTCCAGTTCTATCATATCTGTTAGCGAATATAGGGAAATGGTGAATTTAGTTACAATTTTCTTTTTTTTTTCAGAAAAAATCAAGATATATTCTCGTTATTTTATCTTTTTCCTTCACTTAGTAAAAAGATAAGATAAAAGATAACTTCTTTTAAAAATATCTAGATAAAAGATAATAGATAACGAAAACCTTATCTAGATAAAATTTCAGATAACGTTATCTAGATAAGTACAACACTGTTCATTACATAATAACTGTGCCAATTTATTAAATTAAGTTTGGTATAGAAATCTTAATCCTAAATACTAATATTAAAAATGTGAAAGTGAGTTTTTGTTTGTTTGAGTGGCTTTCACACTTCAACCGCTTAACCCGTCAACTTGAAACTGCACAGACGTAGCTTGCAGGACACAGACGGTTATACGCTACTTTTTATGTCGGGAAAATATCTCATTCCCGAGAGAAAATAATAAAATTTTTTTCAGAAACTACTAACTACGAATCTAGTGGATACAAAACAAATTACTTTTTCATGTCCCAATAACTAAACCTAATTAGATTAAAGGGACATAAACCAATTCTTAAATCAACGAAATGACAGCGATTTAAATTGGATGAAATTTACTTGGAATATTGGAGTAAATTACTCAGTTACACTGAAATAGTTTATTAAATTAAATATTATTTTATTATAATTAAAGTTGTGAGGCTGCAATAAACATTATCAAACTTATCTTAAAATTTGGACAAATAATGTAAACGTCCACAATTTTTATACCTGTTACTTGAAATTTTTTAAAATTATTTTACTTTTGTTATGGTATGTATGATAAAACTCTTATTTTTGAAATTTATATGCATCTAAAGACTAAAGATTTGAGTCGAATTCAAGGCGGCGGAGTTGCGGGTCAGAGCTAGTAATAATTATAAATGTGAAAGTTTGGACGTTTGGATGTTTTGATGTTTTGGACCTGATTTTCATAAAATTTTATATACAGACCCTTTATACACTGAGTTAACATAGAGAATCAACTTTATACCGGTTCCTGGTTTCTGAAGGATACAAAAACCAATTACTCAGTCACGCCCAAATAACCGAATTCGCTACATAGACATACGGTATATAGACACTATGTATTTACCATGAATTAACACACAGGATAATCCCCAACCCTCTATCTAATAAAAATATCCTGTGTTATTAAAATTATTGCTATATGTGTTCAAGGTAAATAGTATGTGTATACGAAATTTCACTGAATTCGGTTAAGTCATTTCGCTGTGATTATAACTTGTATATAGTATCTGTGATTATAATTGGTATATGCATTAGCGGAAAATTGCGGCACTGATTTGAAAATGATAAATACTGCATTTAGAGTATTTTTTTAAAAATAATTACCATATGCACAAATATGGCGGCAATTATATTTGGTTACGTGGGTATCGATATACAATATAATGAAAACCTTGTTACATTCGGGTTTCATTTTTACTTGTTTATTATTTTTTATAAACTTTCATATTTTTGTCCCCCCTTCCTATTGTCCTCGATAAATTACTATATGAGTTCAAAGGAGAGTGACCTTAAGTTTCCACTCGTCTTTTTGGACGGAGATCAACCGGATACTTCTCCGTCAAAACTGGAGTTGCTCAGTATGAAGATACACTTCGTCCAAAAATGATAGCACACATCAATTTTTTAATTTGTTACTTTATGAAATGCTGAAAGTTGTTTAGTATATGCATAGATATGTATTAACATAACACATCACATTACACAGTCAAGTGATATTTTAAATATAAGCAATATAAACAATCATTTTAAAATTTAAAAAAAAAAAAAACTTTACTAACATAACATAGACTATATCGATTTTTACCATGTCTTTATGATATAATGGCGTAAAAACCTCGATGTTAAAAACGCCAGAAAATTATTATAAAAAAAAAGACAATCATGTAAATAAAACATTAAAAAATGCCGTTTAAAAATTATAGCACATATATTATTTAAATGTTTATTATTTTTACTCGTAATTAAATAAACAATTCCTTATATTGGTGCTGTATATCCTTTTGAATTTTAAAAAATATGATGCTAGGCATTCTTGATACAAAAATCGTTGCGTTTAATAGTTTTTCAACAATTAAAATAATTTGAAGTCAAAATGGGCCGTGGAAATATTTAAACGAATTTGAAAAAGGTAAAATCACGGCACTGTTAGGGAAAAGAAGTCGATTACCGAAATAGCTAAGAAAATCGGGCGGTCGAGAAAAGTAGTTTATAATTTCATAAAAAGAAGGAAACCTGTATGGAACACTCCATTCAACGGAGCGTAAAAAAAAAACTTACAAAACAGAAAGAACGTACCATCTGTTGGCTAGTGACGAAGAAAAATATGTCGTTATCGAAAATTAAATCTACAATGAATTTAAACGTATCGAAAACGTACGTATCAAACGTGTTAAAACGAAGTCAATTCATCGTTTAGAAAAAAAAATTGTGTAAGCCTCTGTTTACAGAAAAGCATAAAGAAGGTCGTTTAAACTTTGTTAAGAAGTACATGGATTTCGGAGACAAATGGCTGACAGTTATCAACGAGAAACGCTTTTAGATGATCCGGATGGATATTAGGACTGGCACGATCTTCAAGAAGAAGAAAAAATTTTTTCCAAGCGGCAGGTCAGAGGTGGGGGCATTATGGTATGGTGTGGAATTTCTTTTAACGGTCAAACGGATGCCGCTTTGAAAAACAAAATGACATCAAAAGAATATAAAGAAATTTTGGAGACACATTTGTTGCCTGTTGCATCCTTGTTTGGTGGACCAGAGTGGATTTTCCGGCAAGATAATGCATCAATCCATTGTTCAAGGGAAATGACCTTATGGTTTCGAGAGAAAAATGTTACACTATTAGAACGGCCAACACGTAGTCCTGATTTAAATCCGACCGAAAACTAAAGAGGAATGGCATAAAATAGATGTGTCTGTGTTTCAGAAATTAATTTTATTAATGAAAGACAGAGTTTTTGAAACTATAACACAAAGGGGAAATTACACACATTTTTAAATTCGAAAGTTAGAAACCTTAATGTGTGCTATCATTTTTGAAACACAGTTTTCACATACATTTTTTTTTTTATTAAGTATTGGAATTTGTTTAAATTAAAATATTAGTTATTAGTGTATCATGTTAAGTCTGTAAATATAACTGCATTAAATCATTTTTATAGACAAAGAATAAAGCGAAAATAAAAAAAATTAATATGTGCTACGATTTCTGGACGAAGTGTAACAGACGGATTTCACGACCAAAGTCGCAAATAGCGAGCAATACCATATTAATTTCGTCAGTAGCTGACCATTTACCAGGGCAGCAAAATATTCTTCGCAAGTTAGTACATAAATTAACCACCAACAAAAGTTTAATTAATTTCGTTAATGAAGAAATTTGTCCCCATTTTGGAATCAACAACATAACTTAAAAACGCTTTTATAAATTTAATTTACGCACATGTTAATTTTACCACATACAAATTACTGAAATTCGCGCAAGTTCCATAAAATTTTATCGAGATGGATAAAGAGATTTCCCGAGTTCAAAAAATTATTTCTCGAACTTGCTTTTACATACCAAAAACAGAACTTAATACAACTAAACAAGTCGGTTTAGTTACATCTTCACCTCCAGCAAGTGCCGAAAGTAACAGCTGTTTTGGACATTACAAATCCGTTTGCTAATGTTCAGCAAAAACCATTTTGTCGTTATTGCAAACGTTCTAGCCACTTAACTAATAATTGTTTGCGCAAAAAGAAAGCTAATAATAATTTTATAGTTAACTTAAGTGGTAATCACTTGTCTTTAAAATCCATTTGTCGAGAACGACAACCAAAGCACTACGTACCTAATCAAAAAGTTAATAACCAAAATTTTTAGTAAATTAGGTACTCAGATATTTTGTGCTTTAAATATACTTTACCGATTGTTTATATCAATACTTATACTTATGGTACTGAAGATACTGTAGGGATGATCGATATTAAAAAAACATCGATGTTAACATCGATTCAGGAGTATCGATATACGATATATGTATATCGAAAGAAAGACATCGATGTTTTTGTAGCAAAATAAACAACCATTATAATCTATTATTTTATTTATTAAAAATTAACATTGCCAGTATTTATTTGGTACACTTTGCAAAAAATTCACTTTGTTAGAAGTTTCTCTTTTAATATGTTCCTTTGTTGATACAAATGCTGCCCAACTTTTGAAAAAAGTCTCTCTGAAGCTGTTGGAGTTGCTGTAAAATACAAATATTTAATGGCAATTTCTTTCAAATTTGGATAAGTGGATCCTAGAACTTGCCATAAAAGTAATGGATCTTGTTTTAAATCAGCGACAGGACTTTATATCATAAATACTGGATAGGTTAGAGTAATATCGATGTTTCGATATTATTCTCATAATATCGATGTATCGATGTTATCGAGGACATAACATCGATGTTTTTACATCGATGTTTTCCCCCTAAACATCGATGTTTTTCTAACATCGACGAATATCGATCATCCCTAAGATACAGCTCTTTTAGATCTCAGCTTCACGATATTAATAGATTTGAGCGTTACTTTATGGTATTCCATATTTGTAAATAATAAACAAATACCACTTTTATTTTTGAAATTGTGACAATATTGTTTCGAACCGTTAGTTCATTTTGAAAAGTTCTATTCTTTTTCAGTTCTGTTTGAAAATGAACTAACGGTTGGAAACAATATTGTCACAGTTTTAAAAATAAAAGTGGTATTTTGCGAAGTAAATGTTTGTTTATTATTTACTTGGCTTTACGATTAACGCACTTTCTACGAAGTTTTTTGAAAAACTAGTTAAAATTAATATAAAATTAAAATATTTTTGAACTAAATTACAAACTTTATTGCCTGGAAATAATAAAATCTTCCGTAAAGCAGTTGAAATTCATTTTAGGATTTTATCGTAATTTTGGAATCAAATACTTTATATTTGTAATGATTTACCGTTCGATATATTACTGGATCCACCATTCTTCACCTACTGTCGCATAATTATAAATTTATTCCAAATTATGCACATTTTGTAGCACCCTTAAATTCCCTAAAAAAAAAAAAAAAGAAAATCAAAATTGCCTTTATGAAAGAGTCTCGCACGTTGGCAACGAGAAATACGAAACTTACAACTTATATACAAAAGAAACTCAATTATAACAATTAAATATTCCTCTTAGGAAAGTGATTGTCATAGGCGGCTCATTAATTTTTTAATTAAATATACACCAGAAATATACTGGTTTGTAGTGGTCAAATTTAAGGGGAAGTATTGACGTAAGAGGGTAAATATTATTTATCTGAATTTATTTAAAACAAAACTATCCTAAGAGATAATTTACACCTAAAATTCCATTGTACAGACAAACGGAACCGAATGTTATATCAATGAATATAAGTGGCGACTCCTAGAAAACTGGCAAAGATGTCGAAAAATCAACTTTACTATTGCATTCATCAGCGTAAAAGACACCAAATAGCAGAAGCTGACAAAAATTCTAGAACATTCTAATCGTCAATTAGCAGAGCTATCAAAAAACAGACTTCACTATTGAATTGGTTACTAAAAATTAGATTAAGCAGGGCAGTTTGACAAAAATTCTAGAATGTTCTATTCTTCAACTAACAAAGATATCGAAAAATCAATTGCACCATTTAATTGGTCATCGAAAAAGAGACCAAATATCTCATTTTGATCAATGTTCTAGAATATTCTATTCGTCAATCAGCAAAAAAGAAAATATCTGAAAAAATTTGGTAACTTTTGCCTCTTTATCGATGGTCAGTCCAATGGCGTAATCAGTTTTTCGCTTTGTTTACTGACTGACGAATAGATCATTCTAGAACGTTTGTCAAAATAGGACATTTGGTTTACATTAGTTTAATTTCGGTTGGACAATTAAATGATGCAATAAGTTTTTCAGTATCTTTGGTAGTTGACAAATAGAATATTCTAGAACATATGTCAAAATGTGCTATTTGGTCTCTCTTTTGATGACCAGTTCAATGGCGACGTTTGTTTTTGGATATCTTTGCTAGTGGACGAATGAAACATTCTAGAATTTTTGTCAAACTGCGCTGTTTAATCTCATTTTTAGTGACTAATCTTAATCTTAATCTTAATCTTAATAATTTATTTATCAAAATTAGTCTACAATGATAGACATTTGATTCGTCAATACAATAAAACTTAATTGAGTATATCTTTTAAACTATAAAAACATTTTTCAGTTAAATAATCTTTTAAATATTTTGTATCTTTTGCATTTTTTAGATCATTCGGTAAATTATTAAATATTTTTATTGACATTATATGAAAACTGTTATCCGTTTTTGATAAACTGTGTTGTGGAATAATCAGCTTTTCCTTATTTCTAGTATCATAAGTGTGTACATCAGTATGTGTTTGATATTTATCAGTATTGAGTTTTAAATACTTTACTGTTTCATAAATGTACAGTGAGGGTAACGTTAAGATTTTATAATTTATAAAGAAGTTTTTACATGACGAAGTTTGAGAGAGACCAAACATGTATCTTATAACTTTCTTTTGAATCACGAATATATTCTTGATATGCGGTGAATTACCCCAACAAAGAATACCATATTTTAAGTGAGGATAGATTACTGCATAATATAACATAAAAAGTAATCCAATATCCGCAAAGATTTGACGACAACGTCTAATGATATATAAACTTTTTGATAGTTTAGCGGAGATAGTAGATATGTGTTTATTCCAACTCAGATCACTACTGATCCAGACACCTAGTAATTTGTAATGGTCGACCATCTCGATGATGGAGCTCGGAAAAAGTGATGGGCCTCTCAAAACAAAGTTCATTAGCTTTGTCTTGCCAACATTTAGTTTTAGTTCATTTTCTCGACAATAGTTGTTTAATGTATGAATATTATTTCTAATAATGTTTGTATGCTGTTCCATATTATTTGCCGTGGATACTATAGTGGTATCGTCCGCGTAATTAACTATAACGGAGTCATGAAAGACATTTGATAAGTCATTTATATAAATGATAAAAAGAATTGGTCCTAATATAGAGCCTTGTGGAACGCCGGTCTTTACGCTTATAATGTTCGATTTACTATTCTGAATATTAACTAATTGTGATCTATTGTCTAAGTAAGATTGTATCCAGGACAAAGCTGGGCCTCTAATCACACAGTGAAGTCGATTTTTTGATATTTTTGCTAGTTGACAAATAAAACATTCTAGAATTTTTATCAAATTGCGCTGTTTAATCTCATTTTTAGAGATGAATTCAATAGTGAAGTCTGTTTTTTGATATTTCTGCTAGATGACGATTAAAATATTCTAGAATTTTACGTTACGCATTTTGTATTTGAATTTGCATATTATGTATACAGAATATGTGCGTATATGTATGTAAATTTTTAAAATTTTTAGAGGCTACGAGGCCGTCAAACAATATTACCTGCAGCCCTGACTCACTAGAGTACATATCACTGTATTTATTTTTAATTTAGAAAGGTGCTGCCACAGAAAAATGCGTCATTCTTCAGTGTTACTAACACATACCGCGCGTTCTCTGTCCCAACCTCTTATATCAAAAACTACATGTTTTAGGACACACAAAAAACATTAAATACTGTATTTATATATCTACTTACCTATATATACAGGGTGTAAAATATATAACTCTCGTAAAAAATAGGGGAGAAAGGCCTCAATTTACTAATTAAGTTTTGCTAGTTAATTTGTTCCGATTATGTTTCATTTCAGAAATTTTTGATTGTCAAAAACTTGTTAAAAAATGGCCCCTAGAAAAAAATTATTAATCAGGCTCTGACTACCTAACATATTTTGTTTTTGTTTTTTTTGAATGTTAAACTTTTTGTCAACAAAATATATTTATGTACTTATTTACGGAATCTTTTGAAATTAACTGTACAGTAGCGTACAAAAAAAATTTTAACATATTTTGTAATAAAACAAATTTTACGTCATATTTCATAATTTTAAATTTAGCAAACATCTGTAACCGATTTCAGTAATTTTAACATCACTGACTTACATCAACTTTAATACAGTTCTTTCACATATTTAATACATTAAACACACATTTAACACACATCGGCGAAAATAATTATCATAGTCAATTAACAATAATTAACCATTTCAAATTCAAAATTATTCAAAACATTATATTTTTCGTTAAGTAGATAGAATCTATGTACTTTTTGTTAGCACGTACAAAAGTTCATTCTTCCAAAAATAAAATAAATATAATTTTTTCTTGGTAAAACTTTCATTTCAAATTAGTATTGCCACAATAGTAGTTAAATGTTAGCATACTCCATATTAAAGATGTTGATTGCAAAAGCTTTTATAAAAAAAAATTAATTCTAAACAATTTATTAATTAAAATTTTTATTTTCGTCATTGTACATGAAACTTATTTTATTAACTTGTGGTGGCTGATGAGTGATGATACGAACAATTTATTTATAATTAGGTCAGTAGTGTGTTCTCAGGTCCGTTTAGAAAACCAGCTGATATTTTAAAACATTTATAAAAAGTTTGTTTGTACAAGGTGGCAATTTAAATACAAGCCGGCCTCATATCTGTGGAACTGTAAAAGATAATTAAAATTTCTCAAAGCCGCGTCTAGAATATGGAGAAGGAACCAATATGGCCAACATAAGGATCTTTTGCAACCAATCCGCTAGGGTCTAGCGACTCCGAACCTATTTTTTTAAGTTATAAGACCTCACTTGTGGTACAGCATTCGAAATATAATTTTAATTTATCGATTATTATTTGAATAGTACGGAAAATAAATTTCAGTAAGTTAAGATTTATTTTCTCTTATTCAAATTTACAATTATCAAGTTAAATCCCTATTTGAAATAAAATCGTAAGAAATTACAATCTTTAAATCGAAGAATACAGAATATTTAAACAATTTATTCAAATTTAATTTTATAAATGTCAAATTACGTATTATTTTCCAAATCAGTTTATTTTTACAAATTATAAAATCAAAATTCCAAATCAGGCCTGGTTTGTTTTTGAATTGACACCTTGTTTGTTTATACATATTACAAAACTAAAGTTGAGGCTACAATATTGTTAATACATACATATACATTTAGCATTTACATACATACACACTATAAAAGCGTATAGTCTCCTCAATTAAATTAGGCTGGTCGTCCATTGGTTTCGGACAACTGCGAAATTCGATTCAGAGTTCAGACGATTACGCACGTTTGTCATTCGTCCGAAATGATATGTCTGCTGTCCGTCCACTAGCCCAATATTCGTCAGTATTTTTCTTTTTAATTTTTTTTCTTAAGTTATAAATGCTATAAAAATACGTAAAAAACAATTTATGTAACGTAATATGTAAAGCTACACAGTTATAATTGTAATTTACCTTCAGTTTTACCTTAATAAAAATAAAAATCTCATGAAACAGACTTCTTCGCGCGAAAAATCCAAATAAAATTGGATTTGTTCGCACATTGCAATGATACGCACGGAAATGGACGAACGAGACGCTTTCAGTGGACGAGGATTTATAGCTCCACAGCTGTTTGGATCGTTCGTCCGTTTTCACACGTATTCGTCCGAATTAAATTTCGCACGTTTCCGAATCAAATGGACGACCAGCCTTATTCAATATCATGTCAACCTATTATCTGTGTGATCGACGATTGTACATATTTAGGTATGTACATGAAAGTTAAAACTCAACGGGCTTCTTGGATCTTCATAAAATGTATTTATTTATTTACTTAACACACACACACACAGAGAGAGAGACGTACATTTATAATGGATTTATTTATTTATACATACTATACCTTTTTCTTTAATATTGCAGATCAAGTTCATATTGTAGTTAGACTGGTGGACATTTTAGAATTTTACCATAATGATAATTGATTAGAATTTTCTGTTACAATTTTTCGCTAAAGCTGCTCAAATTATGAATAAAAATTCACTTTTTGACGATTTTAAATACATTTTTTTGTAGTATAATTTGCCCTTCTCGAAATCTATCTGTCTTTACAAACTTTTAACTTTTGAAAATCATTTAAAAATTAATTTTTGATCTTAGTGAGAAAATGAGAGAGGAAAAAATAAACCGTCATCAGACATTGGCTGTGTTTGAGCAGAAAAAATTTTTTTAAAGCGCTTCAAGCCGCTTCATATTCTGACCAATTTTCTGGACAGAAATCAAGTGACACGTAGTTCTATCTTACACCAAATTTAAATTTTAGTGCGATAAATTACAAAATTCTGCTATATTGTTGTTTACTCTGATGATTCTTCAATAGTATGACCTATAATGTTATCCATGTTGCAAAAAATATAAAAGAAATAAAAAATTTTCCCATGAATAACCCTTATTGAGGTTATTTTGTTTAAATATCTACGACGACATTTTGCTTTTTGGTGCTTGATTTTTCTTAGTAAATCGCCATTTTATTTTAAAGCGCTCTAAAGAATCTTTTTTGCTTGAACGCAGCCATTGTTATTAATTTGTGTTTATTGTCTCATGTACTTTACTTGCGAAACTATTGTATATGGAACACACTGTACAGAATTCAGTAAAACGGATACATATTTACTTTTTGTAGATATGTAGTGAATGAAATAAAATTGTGTACCAAAGTATTAATGTACCAACAATTAATAAAATCGGACCCATTACAATAACTTCCTATGGGAAGTTAAAAATTCGTGGTTTATGACAGTTAAAATAATTTTTTTTAATTTTTGAAACTAATGCAAGTTTTTTTGTGTAACTTTTCGTTGTTTTGTTGTGTTCCTTTTTTGGTTTGTTTGACAATTCATAAGTGTAGTTTTTAAATTAAATTAATAGCAAATTATTTTCTATTAAATTAATAGCAAATTATAATGCATCAGTTACCAGTTTATAAGGCAGCAATGTTTTATACTATTATAAGAGTTACTATTATAAGACAACAATGTGCCTCCGTCAAAGATTTGTAGAGAATACAAAATACACAAATCTACAATAAGCAGATTAAAAAAAAATAAAAATGCACTAAGACAATTTGTGGTAAATGCCGAATCAGGACCGGGTAAACGTAGAATTATGAGAGTTTCTGAATATCCCAAAATGGAAAAGGCTCTCTACCGATGGTTTCTTAAACAAAGGGAAAAGCATCTTCCCATTTCTGTTTAAATTTTAAAAGAAAAGGCTCGGGAATTGCATAGCAAAATTGAAGATAAACGTGGAAGTATTAATGCAAGCAACGGCTGGTTTGCTAATTTTAAAAAACGTCATGGCATTCGCATGTTAAAGATTTGTGGGGAGAAGTTTTCAAATAAAGCAATTCTTGTGGATCCATTTATAAAACGGTTTCAAGCAAAAGTTGAAGAACTAGGATTAACACCAGATCAAATCTATAATGCAGATGAGTCTGGATTATTTTTCAGAGTCATGCCGAATAAAACGTTTGTGAGCTCTATGGAGACGTCTGCTCCAGGTCGAAAAGTCAGCAAAGAGCGAATTACGTTTCTCGCATGCACCAACGCATCCGGTATGCATAAAGTTAAGTTATTTGTTATCGGCAAAGCTCTAAATCCAAGGGCATTCAAAGGTTTCCAAAGCAACCCTGTTGTTTATAAAGCCAACAAAAATGCATGGATGACTTTAACTTTATTCAAAGAATGGTTTCATCATACGTTTGTTCCAGAGGTATGTATAACATGGAATTCGACCCAGTTACATATTAAGCACGTAATGTAAGGTAATTTTTGTTTTTAGGTTAGATCATTTCTTTCCTCCAAAGGTCTTCCAAACAAAGCGCTATTACTGCTTGACAATGCACCCTGTCATCCGAAGGATGGTGAACTTACAGTGATGGTGAGGATGGCATGATCACCGTCATGTGTTTTCCGGCAAATAGCACAGCAATTCTTCAGCCAATGGACCAAAACGTTATTAACATAACGAAATTGATTTACAAAAGTCTCTTGGCGCATATAATTGGCAGTGAAGGCTCAGATATTGAACAATAAATCAAAACATTTAACATAAGGAACGCAGTTTGCCTGTTAGCTAATGCTTGGGATAAATTGCCGACTAACATTATAAAAAAATGCTGGAACGTGCTGATGAGTTCTCAGAATCCGTGGACTGATGAAGAACTGTTACCCTTAAGTACAATTAGAGCTGAAATTCTCAATCAACAAGCAATGATTACTTCAGTGCATGATCATTTTCATCAAATTATCCCTGACATTACAAATGAAGAAATTGAGGCTTGGATATCTGGAGACAATAACTCAAATTATACTGCGGAAGATGAAGATACTGAAAGCGAAGATGAAATCGAAATTACTAGCACTGTCCAGGATATGTCTAAAATAAAGTCCAAGGATGTCATTAATTCTTTAAACATTTGTATTCAATGGGCTGAAGAAAACAATATCGGCTTAAAAGAAGTTCTGCTTCTTCACGATCTTCGTGAAACTGCAGTGCAGAAGCACATTTCTTGTGCAAAAAACAGTCGAAAATTTCTGACTTCTTTTAAACTCATTTTGAAAAACTGCATACAAATAACAAATACCCCATTACTTTTTTAACATAAGAATGTATATTTTTAATTTATTTTTATTTTTTTATCTAACTTTATTTATGGGTATTGTTTTGTGTTTTATATGTATTACATACATATGTAAGTATACTCAGTAAAATGAATTAAATTTTCATAAAAAATTATTTTTTTTTAGTTAAATACATACATACATAATTCAATTTCAAAGTTGTTTTATTAAAAAGCGATATAGGTATTAACAGTAGAATAGTCAGGCCGGTTCTGGCCCACTTTCAGTGGTGGAAGCGCTTTGTTGTCGGCGAGACGTTCGAGCGGTGCGGTGTGTTTGTGTGTGTTGTGGTGAGTGGGGCGGGGGTTGGCAGTAGGCGATGACGTGACTTGCGAGTGATTGAGCGTTGGCGGGTGGGCGGGTGGCGAGGGGGTTGGTAGGCGATGACGCGCGTTGTTGCATGTATTTTTTTTTTTGGAAAGCGAGTACGTACATACTGTTGCTGCTGACTGTAACCATTAAATAGTATAGCTGGTGACACCTGGGGCAGACTTTAGTACTTAGAAATGTAAAGTTAAAGATGTAAATCGCCACGTAAATAGTAATACTCGTAATAATACAAATACGGGACAGACCTTGCTTTGGTAGCAACAATAATAATACCACTTATAATCCTAGTTTTAATTCAAATGATCGATCTGTTCGTTTTTCTGATAATATTGGCACGAGCAATAACAGATATCAAAATAATTACAATTATGGAAATCTTCAAAATTATCGACATGTTACAAATAATAATAGAAATTTTACAAATAATAACCGAAATTTTACTGGTAATCGTCGCTATACTAACAATTATGCAAATAACAATAATTTTAATAGAAACAACCAACAACCACGTGCTCCCAGTAGTAATATTTCTAATAATATAAATCATATTGAGGGAATAATAAACAATGTTGAATTTGAAATGTCGGACCAATCATTAACCGCAAATGTTGCGGAAGCAATTCCTGCTTCTAGTACAGGAACAGATACCATGGAATTAAATCAGGAAAACTAAATAACACCAGTGGCCCGGTATTACCGGTGTCCACTGGTCAAAACTTACAAATTACTGACCCCGAAATTAATGTAGAACCTACAAACATTAACACTTTTGAAAATAATTATAATATTAGTGATTGCCCATCTGATACATTTGATTTCTGTGAAACTTTTATTTGTAATGCTATATCTGACGAATTTACTGATAACAGAAGATATCGGTACACCGAGTGCCACAATGTATAGTACCAGTTGTAATGCAAGGGCGTTTCTTGCACGTATTTATAACTAGATTTTTGCGCCATTAAATTACTATATATTGTTTTAATTGTTGGATGCCATTAATTCTGTTTGTCCCTGAATTCGTGGGTTACTTGTGAGGAATAATCCTCCGGAGACCAGCATTACGCGTGGCGGTTTGTGTCGACAGTTTTTCGTTTATAAAATAGTTCGTCAATAGATGGTTAAATAGGTATTTTAAATAATAAACATTTATTTCCTTTTTAATATTTAACATTTATTATATTTTAAGGCACTTTTAATTTTAGAAATGTTTATAAAAATATTTTACAAAAATTTAATTTATATATTGTTTAAATCTTTTAATAAGGAAAATTGTGACTCACGTAAAAAATTACGTCTGAACCAATCTAAGGTCAGTTAGTGAGTGAGTGATGCACGAAGCATCCTATATCAGGTACACCGTTGTTCGTTGGTCGTTCTGGTCTCAAGTCCTGTGTTAAAAACCACTTAATTCGGGGAATCACAAAATGAAGCATTGGTGTAAGAAACCAATATGTCGGAATAATAATGGCGGCCTTACATAGTTCACTTTACGGCCGCTAGTTGGCGCCACCAAACACATTACCTGGGGTTTGAATCCATGATAAGTATCAAAAATTAACAAATTACGCGGCAGCAATCAACACTACATTAGTGTAAATTCGATTGCCTGAAGTTCTCGGCTTGCGCCCATTACTGTTACACAGTCAATTAAATTCATTACCTGTTACTCAATGTCAATTTTTGACTGAAAAAATTTCACTTTTAATTGATAGTGGGAGTAATGTAACGGGGTTAAATAAAGATAAATATACCGAATTGAACCAAAAAAGTATAGAATTAACTGGGAAACCGATACCCCTGATACCGACAGCAAAATGTCAAATTTTAACAGCATTGGGAAAAAAATCTAAGGTAATAAATTCGCAAGTATTTTTAGAATTAAAATTTTCTGAAATAGTAATTCCTTTACATTGCCTTGTAATTGAAAATCTCAGTTATAACGTAATTTTAGGGACAGAATGGTGTGAAAAATATTCAACTAGAATTGATTTTGGTAACTCCACTTCCAATTTCAACATTGAATCTCAGAATTACACTATAAAATTTAAAGATGTACTTTTTATTCCCGAAAACGAACATAAAACTTTGGATAATTTAGTTAAAATAATACCGGTCTGTGATGAATTGGATAGTGATACTTTATATGCAATTAATAATAATGTCATAAGTACAGAGTGTAACGAATTCATACACCTTTTGAGGCTATCGAACAACGTATTAATAATACTTCCATACTATCTGACAATCATAAAAATAAACTTTTGGATATATTTCGAGAAAATTTACATATTTTTACAAAGGTACCCGGGTGTGTAAAAGACTTTATGTGTGAATTTAAAGTAAAAGAACATGTCCCATTCGCGGCTAAATGTTACCCAATTCCTTATGCAAAACTTCCAGCTGCCGAAAAAGAAATTCAACGTATGATACAGTGGGGTATTATTGAACGAACTTATACGAATTATATTAATCCAATACACGTAGTCGTTAGTAAAACAGGCAAAGTACGGGTAGTTCTGGATGCCAGGGAGGTCAATAAATTAATACTACAAGATAAGGAATCGCCTATATCAATAGAATATATTCTTACTAAGTTCCAAAATAAAAAGGTCTTTTCGTCGTTTGATTTAATTAAGGGATTTTGGCAAATACCTTTACACCCTGAAAGTAGAAAATACGCGGGATTTCTCATGAACGGTAAATGTTACCAATATAAAAGGTTACCATTTGGCATCAATTTAGCTGTTGGAGCTTTCCAAAAAGCTATGAATAAAATTTTAGGAGACGATGTACGTGATTTCTGTCACGTTTTCGTCGACGATATCGTGGTGTGTTCTGAAAGTGTCGAGTCCCATATTGAACATATTAGAATAATTTTAAATAAATTGTCTTCTGCGGGTGTTACGGTAAATTTTGATAAATGCAACTTCTTTCAAAGGGAAA
Source organism: Brachynemurus nebulosus (assembly GCA_035578155.1). Lineage (NCBI taxonomy): Eukaryota > Metazoa > Arthropoda > Insecta > Neuroptera > Myrmeleontidae > Brachynemurus > Brachynemurus nebulosus. The sequence continues at coordinate 9,956,066 of JAPWDM010000007.1, forward strand.
TTAAATTTCTTGGTCATATCTTAACAGATTCAGGTATAAAAATGGACGGGGAAAAGATAGAAGCGATTTCTAAATTGCAGCCACCTAAAAATGTAAAGGAGCTACAATCAATCCTAGGCCTTTTTAACTTTTATAGACGCTTTTTTTAACAATTTTAGTTTTCTCACAGCAAAATTGACCCATTTACTTAAAAAGGGTACAAAATGGGTGTGGGGACCAGATGAACAAGAAACATTTAATGCACTTAAAAATAGATTTAAAGAATCAGTACTACTCAGTTACCCTGATTTTAATAAAATATTCTGTGTAAATGTCGATGCGTCGGATTTTGCGATTTCTGGATATCTATACCAACTGGATGATAAAGGGGAACACTTACCAATAAGTTTTGTTTCACGTAGCTTGACAACTTCTGAGAGGGGGTTTACCATATCCGAAAAGGAGCTTTTAAGCGTGGTTTACAGCTTTAAGAAGTTCCGAACATATATTCTGGGACACCGGGTAATTTTAAGGACCGACCATAAAGGTTTGTCCTTCTTACGTAACGCCAAAATTGTTAGTAATAGGCTTCTGAGATGGTTTCTCTCACTGGGAGATTTCAATTTCGAAACTGAACATTTGAGCGGTACAGCAAACTTTATCGCTGACTTATTTTCACGAAATCCACAACCAATTAATAACGATAACATAGGGAGCAAAAATTTAATAATGAACAATTTAAATCTTGAATTAGAAATAGATGATTTAGGCAACGAAATAGATAATGACGAAACTACTTATCCTGAATTACAAATTTGTGGTATTAAATTAGATTTTAACAAAATTAATTTTAAAAAATTATTACGCAATATTTCGAAATATCAACAGCAGGATGCGTATTGTTTAGATATTGTTAGGAATATTGATAACTTTGGTGATAAATATAAGCTACATAATAATATACTTTTCCATAAAAGATCAAATTTTCCGTTTAATTGGCAAATTGATCTTCCAGAAGCAATTTCTACAGATGTAATAGTATTTTTTCATAAATATCATGGTCATTTTGGTACATAAAAATGTGTACAATTAATTTATCAACACTTTTATATGAACAATCTGCATAATCGGGTACAGCCAATAGTAAAAAATGTATTTTATGTCAAAAATGTAAAGTACCAAACCATTATAGCGAAGGTCCATTAAAAAATATTATTTCTACTAGGCCATTAGAAGTTGTGTTCTGTAACCTGTATGGTCCGTTACCAGTGGGAAAATTGGGCATGAATCAAATTTTTGCAATAAAAGATTACTTCACTAAACTTGTCAAATTATATCCGTTAAAAGGAGCCACCGCAAAGCAATGTGCGGATCGGGTATTAAAATCATTTATCCCAGAAGTTGGTCCTACAGAAAGTATAGTAAGTGACCATGGATCGCAATTCAGATCACCGGTATGGCAACGTGCATTAACCGCAGCAGGTATACGAGTCTCAACAGTTAGCGTATATAATCCTAGAGCAAATACCGAAGAACGCGTGAATAGGGAAATAAATCGCCTTTTCAGAACATATTGCAGTAAAAAACTTTCATCCTGGGTAGATTATGTACCTTATATCGAATATTGTCTTGATTCCACACGCCATAATTCTACAGGTTTCACGCCATACGAGTTAATGTTTAACAGGCAGTCCAAATCATTCATTAGCGAAATTATACAGTTTCCCGAATCAGTAACAATTGATATAAATGATAAATTAAAGTTGGCATATGAGAAAACCTTAAAAATGGCTGAATCCAGAAAGAAAAAACATGATAAACACGAGGTAAAAACATTTAATATCGGCGATAAGGTACTTTTGAGGACGCACCCGAGATCATCGATGAAACAAAACCAGGTTAAAAAATTTTGAAGGTCCATTTGTCATAAGTGGTATAAAAAATTTTAATGCGTATACCTTGGTCTACCTGGACTCGGGGGTTGTGAGAGGAGTCTATAATGCAATTCATCTCAAAATTTTTAACGAATAATAATAAAAAAAATATTTTTTTTAGGCTCTTTGCCCGCTTTAAATAAAACAAAATACCAAAGTAACAGAAAATTACATAAATTACTAATAACAAAAAATGAAAGACATTAAAACAAAGAATGAATATTATTAAAATTGTTTCATTGACATTTAAAATTTTAAATCATCAAACCAATATGAATCACTCTGTATTTGCTTAACATACGATATTTATTTTAATCATAAAACGCATACTACTGCAGTAGCAACTTAGTTTGTCAAGTGGTCTTGATGTTTCTAAGAATAGCTAACATATAATATTTAAAATAAATAAGTTTATTTCATCAAATAAATAAATAAATTTCTTATCTTTCTGACTTTAATTAATACAAATTTTACCCTGATGTAAGCAAATAAATAAAAAAAAATGAATTAACAAATAATATCTAAAATAAATAAGTTTGTCAAATGAATAAATAAATTCTTTCTCTTTCTAATTCTAACAAAGGCGGTATTCTACACTAACGCAAATAAATTGGTAGTAAAAATGATTTTGAGGTATCAAATTTTTCAATCGATTGCATTCAGATTTGCATTATTAAGTGTGTTTAAGAAAATAATAATGAATATAGCCCAATATCTATTATACGAATGAGAAAATTTATTGTTTAGTGTATGGGAAGTTTAATGAAAATAAAATGTTATTGAAGATATTAAAGGTATTTGTGTGATGAGTGCCCTACAGTGGCAATTGATGAAAATTATATTATTGTATTATTGAAAGAAATTGATGAATTACGATTTGTTTTCTCTATCGTTGTATTGAACTGTTGGGTGATTTATAAATTGACGAGAATTGACAGGAATCTGAATGCCATCAATGTAATGCTATTATGTGTAAAAATGATATACAATTAATAAGATAAATTGTCATTTATTTCTAAGTACAGAAAAATTATAGTTTTATCGAGAAATAATGCAAAGTAGAGTACCTAATTTCTTAAGTTATTTCTATACTTTTCAAAAATCCCATTTCAGGGAAATAAAATCAAGAAATTCTATATATAAAAAAAAAAAATTTGTAGTATGTAAACCGTTTAGAAATGTCATATCATGAAATAAATTTGGTACATAATAAATACAAATCATTATCGTTTAATGAGAAATAAAAAATATAAAGATAAAACTTTTTCGGTATGTTGTTTATAAAAACAATTCCAAGAAAGAAATAACTAATCTTTTTTCAAGGCTACTGTGATGACTGAAATATTAACTATATGTGAAAGTGAGTATGTGAGTGAGTACGATGTAGTCAGGTTGTGTGAAAGCATATGTGTTTCGGGGAGCGTATTCTACACCTATCTCACTTCTTGAAAAATATACAAATTCGAAGGATGAATAGCATTCACAGGGGATAATACAACAAGCGTTAATAGAACTTGTACAAGCTTGTGTATCCGTGTCATTTATATATATATATATATATATATATATATATATATATATATATATTATTTAATGGCTGTGAGAGAGTTATACATGATTTTATGAAACATAAAATGATTACATTGATTGATGTACAAATTTTTTTTTATCCTAATTTAGTGGTTAAACTCGTGCTATGATTGCATGTTATCTCACTTCCTTTTCCTTTCTATCAGTTGCCCGAAATATAAATTTTATCACATTTACGACGGAAACAATTAGATTTTCTGAAGTAATTTTGGAAAGTTATCAAATGATTTGAACTGCATTATGGATCCATAAGTACATTATGAGTTATATACAAAAATAAAATAAATTATAATTATAAAGGGAGATTAAACTGAAATTTTGTTTAACTGAAGGATCGGTCAATGTTCCGCTAATTGGCGGTTATTGGCTGACTTTGACCGAATCCGGTGTTGAGAAAGTTTTTTTTATAAAAAAAAAGAAAAAAAAAAACAAAACCTTTAACTGATATGATTTTCTGAGTGATGGGAGGCAGATAGTATTTTCCATTTTTATTCGAACTAAGCCTACAATACCCTTATGGTTTGGAGGTAGTCCGTTTTGTCCTGATTTAACAATAATAAACATGAATATTGGGAGGGGGTTAAATTTTGTAGTTTCCGTTTTTAAAATTTTGCAGGCACCTGTCGTTAATCTTACCGCCCGGCAGATCCAATCAAGTAGATTTCACAGGAGATATTTTTTTTTTGGGGGGGGGGGATTTAAGACACGATACTGCGATCTGCAGCGGACGCATTATCCTGTCACCGTACAGAAATAATAAGCCTCGGGAGCTTTTTCTGTACACAACACTTTGCATATCTCCGTTGTTAGAGTCAATTAAATTTAGTTAGTAAGAATTTATTTTTTTATTTTTTTTCAACATAAAATATATGTTACAGCGTAATCATTTTCAAAATGAAAATGAGGTTGAGTTCAGTACTGTTCTCTTAGTTGACGGCCGCTATGAGACTCTACTGAAGCTCGTAGTAGGAGTAGCTAACAAACCTTAAAAAAAAACTTATTAATGATTTATGGATTAAGGGGGGCGAGCATTATTATCCATAATTCCGAACCTAAGTCAACTGTACCAATCAGGTCTGGTGACAGCTCGCTTTAACCCGGTTTAACGATATATTAATAAAATATGGGGGGGGGGATTAATTTAGTAGTTTCAGTTTTGTAAATTTTGCAGGTATCTGTCGTTACGTTGGCCGTCCGGCAGATCCAACCAAGTAGATTTCACAGGGGATAAATTTTGGGGTTTTTAACGGTTTTATAACCATCGTGCGTCGTGATATGAAGGAAAAATCACTTGGTACAAAAAAATTTTTTTTGCTTTATCCCTGTTGTTAGAGTCAAATTTTTTTAGTTAGAATAAATATTTAATAATCAACAATTTTATTGTAAAGGTGCCATAAAATCGCACAAAATGTAATTTTACCTTAATAATTTTAAATTTCAAATAGAATTTACAGTTTGAATTTCAAAAGATACCATTACAACGAGTAAATGTGTTTGATCAGGAATATTGATGTATTACCGGTACCTTATGAAAAGGAAAAGAATTTTCAATTTTGGAACAATAAAATGATTTTATGTACTAGATTATAATTTACTTCTGTGTATCTTAATTATGATATCAAAATATATTTATGTACCAAGATTTTAAACACAAAGGGAAATATTACATATACGTATGTATGTTTTGTGTGTACATATATTGTTCGAAATATTTGATAATAATGTTTATTTAAGTTGAACAAAATTAATGAATACATGTTGACATTCGAGTGAGGTATGTACAGTATGTAGCATTTTTACGGACAATTGCGTTTTAGTTGCAAGTATGATGACTTGTAATTACTAGAAACTAGAACATCTTTATAATTTCAAGCAAATTCTGGAAGACAACGTGTAAATTGCGTTACAGGAATTATTAACATTTCATGATTAGAAGTGAATAAGATTTTATATGAATTTTTTGGGGTGAACCCAATTGTAAACCTAAAATGTATATTTCAATACGTAATAAGACACTGAGCACCTAGTGAATTGAAAATTTGGGTTATGGAAACTGGACGATGCCATCTACCACTGGTACCTGCGAAAGGATCGCCTGTTGTTCTGTCCCATTGTTCTGTGACACGTGCGGTCATAAAAACTACCTGTAACGATGGCCTCGTTCAGTTGTCTAAGAGTCATTTCTTGTTTGTACGTCTAGCTGTCAATATGGATATCCGTAGTATAAGTTCTTTTACGAATTTCATTTCAGAAAAGGGTTTAAAATATTTTGTGTTAGAATGTAAGTTAGTAAATAAATCGGTTGATTGTTTCAAGTGCGATGGAAAAATGTACATTAACGTCGTAAGCAACGGTAATCTTGGTTACAGATGTGGAAGTTCCAGCTGTCGAGCAAGGAAAACTATACGGGAGGGTACAATTTTTTCTTTGGCTCGCATTCGTCCAATAGCCTTGTTGTCAGTGTTAGTAGGTTGGATTTTAAAATATCCTTTCTCAGTGATTGTGCGGGAAACTGGTTTGACACGACCAACTACACGAAAATTAATTACTGCTTTTAGGGAAATGATAGGTGTGTGGTTACTTGAGAACTCTACCAAAATTGGTGGTGTAGGTCAGATTGTGGAAATAGATGAAAGCGCTTTCGGAAAAAGGAAATATAATCGAGGCAGGGTAACAAGAACACGCTGGGTCGTGGGCGGAATACACCGAGAAAGTAAAAAGTGTTTTTTAAAAATAGTCGACCAAAGAGATTCGGATACACTAATGAAAGTAATTTCGGAAAATGTTTTGCCAGGAACGACGATTATAACTGATATGTGGCGGGGATATAATTCGATTGACCAAAACGGCTATTTTCACGAGACTGTCAATCATTCATTGAATTTTGTGAATCCCAATAACCGAAATGTTCATACGCAAACAATAGAAAGTCACTGGGCAAAAATTAAACGGGATATGCGTCGCAGAATTGGTCGTATGACTGTATCGACATTTGAGACGTATTTAGTAGAATATGTTTGGAGAAATATGCATCCGACTAACCAAGACTTATTTAATGATTTTTTTCAAGCCGTAAATTATTTTTTTCCCCAGTAATATTTATAATAAATAGCAACTAACAAAAATAATATAAAAAAATAAAAAAAAAATGACGTAATTATAAAAACAAGATAAAAAAAGACAAGGCTACATTCTGTGGCCGCTTTTGGTAAATGAGGAGGTTATTGTGAAAACAAATCAATATCTTTCCATATTACTTAAAGCGGCTGCATGAATAGTGTCAACGAGAACTCAAGAAATAAAATCTTCTCTTATGTTGCACTACTACATTATTTATTTAGTTAGCTGTTACTGTTAGCTTTTGTAAATTCTATATTTTTACTTTTTATGTTTTATTTGTTACTTTAATATACATTAGTACATTACCTTTGAATGTTCATTCGCATGATCTAGGCTTAAAATACTTACTAAACAGTAAAATTGCCTTCAGGAAACTGGACGAGTCCATCGCATCGTAACAATAGGCGATCCTTTCTACAGTAACAAAACACAATAGGCGACCCTTTCTGCATTAATAAAACACCTTTTTTCTTAAGCCTCAGGTACCAGTGGTAGATGGCATCGTCCAGTTTCCATAACCCGAAAATTTTACTAATATAACTATTTCAAAATTTTTTGTTGTTCTGATGCAACGGGACATACTGTACTTACTTCATAAATAAAATATATGTAGTGAATTGCAGGAAGTTGTTATGAATCTAACGATTTAAATCTAGTTGAATCTATGAATTAATGTTAATATGTAAGTTTGATTGAATTTTGAATCTAAAACAGTTCCTTATATTTTTTTTCTTTTCTTCTCTTTTCAATACATGTTATCACATGAATAATTTTCTAACAGCCGAGAACGGTAATTTGGATGGATTTAAATTTAATTACTAAAGGGAATTATCCGAATTCAAAATTCATTTAAATTTGCAACTATGACCGTAAAATTTAAATTTGAATCTACGTTGTGACTATAGTCTTGTCTCAGAAATACAGGATATAATTTAGTTTTCCTACTATTGGAATAAATTTATTTGTTGAAATCGCTTTGATTTATTGCATATTGTATTGACAAAAGAATACTTTTTCAGTTTATAAGGAGTTTAAAATTTTCTTGAACAAAACACTTTATATTTTTTATTGTTCTAGGAATGCATACACGCATATACTTTTTATTTTTTATTCATATGAGAACATTGATTTATTAAATACATGATTCTATGTATACTATTAATATTTATGCATGTATGCGTATTTTTGTTATTTTAATTTTGAATGGATTTGTCATCATTAAATAGTGTAATGAAGTTTTTTTTTTGAGAGTTGAATGATTTATATTGAATGAGAAATAAATATTATTTAATACGTAGAGAGAAACAAGAGTGGGTAGGTGAATGCTACCGGGAACGAGTGTTGGTCAGCAAAGCGGAATTGAAATTGTAGGAAACTTCAACTTACATTTTATTAGGTTGAAGAGCTGAATGTAGTGATAGTCCCCGAACACCAAGTCGGTGACTAATCGTATCGTGATCACTGGAAAACTGTATGTCAGTTCCAACGGATCCGATCAGTGACGGTTTGTCGACAATGGGGATGTCTGAAATTTAGAATGTAACCCGGTTTTAGTTTATGAAAATTTTCTAACATAATAGCAATAAGCATTGCCAACACTCGTTCGTGGATTAAGTTCCCTTTTGTCGCATGCTCTGTAATATTGTAAAATATACTTCATTATTTTGTTATTGTAATTAAATGTTAAGTTCAAGAAGAATATTTATTTGTAAAGGACCGAGATCTCCAATTTGAACAAAAGAAAATTTTTTGGAATTTATCTCTTTGTCGTTAATAATTTTAAAAGTGTAAAAAGAAAAAAAATTTGGAAATATCGAGTACCTGAATTTTGTTTTGCCTGTTCTTTTCCTATCAGTTCTGTCTTAATATTCGTCTTTCACGAACTTAAGCCAGACCTTGGTGGGGGCATTATGTAGCCATTAAATAGTATAGGTGACACCTGGTGGCAGACTTTAGTACTTAGAAACGTAAAGTTAACGATGTAAATCGCCAGCTGGTGAAATTTTAATGAACTAGTCACATAATACAACAGGGTAGGCGGTGCTTACGATGTGACGATTTTTAATTAACCAATAAAAGAGAAGAAGCCATTTTGTTTTAAAAAAAAAGGGAACTGATGCAGGAAAAAAGTACAAGAGAGTTTTAAAAAGAATAGATAGACGCCATTTAGACTTGATTGGAAAAACATGTAAAAAGATATTGTAACGGCTCCCGTTTGGGAATTTTATAATTGTTGTAAAATATAAAAGTATAAAATAATTAAATAAAGAAATTTACAATTAATTATAATAAAACTAAGCGTTAAAATATGTAATTAAAATAAAATAATTATAACAAAAGAATAAAAGTGTAAAATTTAACTGTAACGGTCCGAATTATCAACAACTGAATTCGATAAATAATATTTCTTAAACTAAATCGGCTCGAATTATTTCACCTACGACCTTTGGAACCAATAATCTGGGACATTGAAACTTGGAAACTCATCAAATAACGTTGAAGCATCTTCGTCGTAACAAGCAATTAGCCAACATATAAACCACGCCATCATCCGGACCATTACATGACGTAAGTTGTTTACATATAGGGTATACTTGTGACGCGAGTAGGTATACTATGTGTGTATGCGGTGAGCTGCATACGTATAAGTGGATGATGACGCGCGTTGTTGTATGCATGTATTTTTTTTTTCGGTGCAAGTACGTACCTACTGTTGCTGCTGACGTAAGTTGTTGTGTACATACAGGGTATACGTCTTGTAACGCGAGTAGGTATACTATGTGTGTATGCTCGCTGCATACGTACAGTTGATGATGACGATGATGTGGTATGTACGTATGGGCACTTATAGAGGTATACTAGAAGATTATAAATATTGTTATGAAATACTGGTGGGAGTTAGTTTTATTGAAAACTTTATTTATTGGTGCAACAAGATAACAATACCAGTAGATATCTACAGCAATAAGGTAATATAATTTTAAGTTTTCGTTTGATAATATTTTATTTATTAAAAACTGTTTTAAAATTATATTACAGATGTTGGAATGTAATAATGATGAAATTGTATTAATTTCTTCCAAACATTCAAAATTAACAATTAAAGATTCTAACGAAGATGAGCTATTATCACAACTTTTTTCAGAGGAAATTTTATCAGATGAAGAAATCAAAAGCAGAACACCTGAATATCAGATTAGGATCGATGTTTTAATATTGTGCACTTTACAATTAATTTTTGATTCCCCGCTCGAATTTCAGAAACTTTGGACAAATGGATTGGCAATTCTGTTAAAATTACCGATGACGAAAAAAGAAAAAATAATTATAAAGAAATTTATCGAGATTTTTCAAAATTATTTCAAGAAGTTGAAAGAAGACGAACAAATAAACATATATGGATGGATAAGTTTAGAAGAAATGCTTATGTCACACAATACTTGGCTCACCGAATTATTCGATGCAAAAATCATCGAGAATTTGAATCAATTATTAAGGCGATGGAACGACGAATTCATAAATACCCAAAATTTATTATAAGAAAAATGTATTGTTTATAATATTTAACACCAGATGTTTGTAGTATTCTTATTTTTTTAATATATACGATGTTGAAAGAAAATTCGGCTCAGTTTGCTTTTAGCTACCATTAGCGTTGCAGCAAAAATGCTTTTAATAGTTTTATTCGCAATGTGTTTATTAACTACAACAACAACAATGGCAGAAAATTCGAATAATAAAATTGAAAAGGGTGCAAACGTATATGATACCAATAAACGTATCTCTTTATCATTGTCAACATTGAGACCACCAATTTCATGTTACTGTAATAAAGATATGTGTGTTTCTACATTTAATGTTAAAAAAATGTTCTTATTTTTTATTTTTTTTTAATAATTAGACATCAGATATGGTTATAAAAATTAATATAGAGAAAATATTTGGTGCAGTTTAAATATGGATCGTGTGGAGGAATTTTGTAGAAAATTAGCACTGTTGAAGAAATCAATAGAAATGTATGAAGATATGAAAGAAATTAATCATCGAATTAAATATTTAAATATAACTACTTACAATATGGTAAAAGTGCATAACAATATAGAGAAAAAAGTTAATTGTTAAAAAAAAATAAAAGTGGTGGGGAGGAGATGAGTAAGTTAATATGGAGTGGGGATAAGAGTATTAATACCGCTTGTTGTAAGAAAATTAAAATTAGTTGTTTTCTTGAGTGTGTGTGCGTGTGTATATGTGGATAATTTTGAAATAATGGAAATGAATCAAGAAAAACAATATATTTTGCAAAAAATAGAAAAACTTCAAAAAGAACAAAATGAAAATATTATAAAAAAATTTTTACACGATGCAATTAAGGCAAACGATTCGTTGCAGATACAGGCGATTTTGGAACAGTATTCGTATATGCTTAGCGATGATGATGCATTTGATATATTGGAAAATATAATCCGTGAATATCATTTCTGTCCTGCAGAACTACTAAAGAGGATTTTCTCTCTAAAGCAACAACTTATGGATAATCTAGAGGAGGAGATTAGTATTTATTTATTAACTATAAATACTAATTCTAAGCAATTTGAAAATTTTATTAAACAATGGTTGGAGGAGAGAAGTTTCGAAAAATTTGTAAACCAAGCGATTCGATATGCAATTTTACATGTTAAACCAAATATCTTGGAGTTGCTGCTGGATTACGCAGATGCTGAAAAAATCAACATTGATTTCAATCCAGAACAAAACAACGTGGATAAATTCGAGTGGGAGTGGTTAGAAGAAACAGCACAAGAGCCGTGTAGCAATATAGATTTTAGTATGTTTAATATGTTACGTCATATTGTAAACTTACGTATACTTAAAAAATAAATAAACTTTTAATTTATGTATACTTAAGAAAAATTAATGTATTGTTTTTTAAATAAACTTTCAATTTACAAAAAAAACATGTTTTATTATTTAATATTTATAAAAAAATAGTAAGTACATATAAAATTAATTTTTGTTGTTATTTTTCTTCGTCTTCTTCTTCATTTTCTTCATCCTCAGCCGTAGTAATTTTTAAATTTTCAATATTTGCTGCAAATTGTGTTTTTAGCTGCTGTAGTAGTTGCATAAGTTGTTCTAAAATGTTTGCAGTTTGACACTGTATATTGCAGATAGACAAATCACATTTGGACGCAGATAAGCAATAACGTGTTAACCCACAAAATTTCATGAATTGTCTTTTTTATATCATGGCATTGATATTAAAAGATAAAACATTTTTAAATACATTTTTTTGTGATTTGACTCATTTTTTTATAAAAAAATCGATATATTTCTTTATGCTAACGCGTTATAAATGTTAAACCATTTTGTAATAAGATGTTAAGTTCCTTGAAATACACTTTGAAACCGTTATGCGCTATGTGTCATTTCTCAATAGACCATTATGGAGCTTGATGTATTGTTGCAAAAATTTGAAATAGATGTCAGACGAAAGTTTTATTCGAAAGTGCCGGTACAAAAACGTGTTCTAATGTAAAACAAAAACATTATCAGTATTAATTCTTTATTAATTATTGCTCGATTATTAATTATTTCATTGTGTACAAGTGATACAACATATATTATATGTAAGGTAAGTGTATTTTTTGTAATTTGAATTTGTAGGTTATAAATTCAGTTTGGTTTTAGTTTTTGAAAACACAGAAATACTCTTTAAACTTACACAAACTCTTAATATTTTATCTGAAATGAGACGATCCGTATTAAATTATATGTGTTTCGAAAAAATTGGCTTAATTTTTATTTTTTATTGTAAAAGTCACTTAATCGATTATTGAAAAAAAAGGATTAAAAATTTGTACGGGTGATTCAAACAGTCAAGTTACTTAACATATTGTTGCAAATTTAGATTGAACAGGTCTTACATACAAATTTTATGTTATATTCTCTAACATTGTTCTACTATTACTTGATAAAATTTTTTAGTTTTAGTGTTCTTTGCATGTTTTCATAATATTTAAAAGGTTATTAAGTTAAATGTCATACTTCATATAAAATTTATACATTTATTATGACCACTCAATAATCACTTTTCTTGATGACATTTCAGATGTCGGCAGAACCACAACAAGAAGGGCAGCATGTTGAAGCTTGCCTTACACATGATGTGCCAAAAAAAGAATTGTCCGAAACCAATACAAATGAATCAGCTCTGGTTATAACAATTCCATCAATTAGTAATAATGAACTTGACTTGTCTGAAAAATCTATGTCCAACCAAACAACTGATGAAATTATTTTAGATTTACCAGATACTTTTATAGCAGATTGTTCTCTTGAAAACCCATCTGAGGAAATAATATATAGCAATGATATAGGACAAATTATAGATGATGTTGTCATAGAGGAGCTTTCACCGCATGTTGATAACAATATTAGCGAACAACAAGATTTCGACATTATTAGTAATGATTCGCAAAGTTTTAATGACGAAACTATGCCACATAATAATGCTGAAGTTACCATAGAGCCCGTATCTATCTCATCAAAATCACCAATCCATCAGAAGACTGTTTCTACCACCGATCAAATTGATATTGAGATACCGACTGAAAATATTGAACAAGAACACAATGAAGCAGCAACAATTAATGAAAACAAAATGATAAACGAGGATCTAGAAGATATGGAGTATATTCTTATTGAAAAAGACGATGATGAAGAAAATAGTAAAATAGTTGGAAGACCAAGCAGAGGACGTAAAAGAAAGATAGCAGACCAAAATAGAAACATAAGAAAAAAACGGGCTAATACGAACCAAGATTATGTAAGTGTTAACGGAAAATTAGTAAAACGTAAAATATTTACAGGGTACAATTTCAATTGTCACTGTCCTAAACAATGTACTCAGAAGATATCAGCAGAAGAACGTGAGAACGAATTTAATAGCTTTTGGAGTGCAGGATCTTTTGAAGCACGTTGTGCCTTATTGCAAAGTTATGTGAAGGAGATTAATAAAAAAAGATCTTATTCATCACAATCGAAAAGACTGTATACTAGAAAATACTATATACGTGATCAAGAGATATGCAAAAAAACATTGTTGAACACTTTGGGTATTAGCCAGGCAAGAATAGATAATGCATTAACCAAACACCGTAACAATGAAGGTATTCACGATAAAAGAGGAGAAAAATCGGGTGGAAAAAATTCGATTACTGATGAACAACTTAAAGAAATGAGGAATTTTATTGAACATTTACCAAGATATATGTCACATTACTGCCGAGAAAGTAGCTCTGCCAATTATTTGGCTCCAAATTTAAATCTGCCACTTTTATATGAAAAATATAAAATCGATCGCCCTAATGCAGTAAGTTTTTCGAGATTTAGGCAATGCTTCCAGAAAGATTTTAACCTAAAATTTAAAAAATTACAAAAAGACACCTGTTTTCATTGTGACGTCTTTAAAGCTAAAATAGCCTCAGCTAATTGTAAAGAAAGAATTGTTCTAGAAAATGAACATAAACAACACTTAGATGAAGCAAATAATTTAAGATTACAAATGAAGGCAGATTTATTAGCAGCTAAAACAGCCAAGTTAACAGAAACCTTAACTTTTGATTTGGAAAAGACTCATACCTTGCCTAAACTCCCAACTAATGTTGTTTATTATAAAAGGCAGCTAAATTTGTATAATTTAGGAATACACTGTGGAAGTACCGGTCGAGGATTCTTTTATGTATGGTTGGAACACGAAGGAGGACGCGGTACTCAAGAAGTTGGATCGTGCCTAAGAAAGTTTATAAAGGAAAAACTCAAGCCTGGAATCACTCATTTAATACTCTGGGCAGATTCGTGTGGAGGCCAAAATCGCAGCATCAACATGGTAATTATAATGCTGTATATCCTTCAAACTCATGACACATTGGAAAAAGTTACCCTCCGGTATTTACAATCTGGTCACACTTATTTGCCGAATGATTCTGAGTTTGGAGACGTTGAATGCGTTTTAAAAAAGCACAGTCGGCTGTATACTGCAGATGATTTCATCAATATCATGAAAAATTGTCGCAGGAAGAATAAGTTTGAAGTGATAAAAATGACGAAAAATGATTTCCATTCCATTAAACCCATCCTAAACCAAATAACAAACAGAAAAACGGACGTACACAAATATAAAATCTCTTGGCTAAAAACACATGAAATACAATTGGAGAAAAGTGAACCTACAATACTCTTTATGAAAACCAATCTTTCATGTGAAGCAGCTTCTGTTGACATTAGCAAGGGTACAAAAAAACGAAAAAAACCTATAAACTTTAATGTTGACTTGCCATTGTTGTACCCTGAAGGGCGAGAGCTATCTAATGATAAAATTAAAGATCTCAAAGAAGTATTAAAACTGATTCCAGCAGATGCTAAACCATTTTATAATTTTTTGAAAACTGTGAAAGGTGGCAATTTTACTGATGATATTGATGGTTTTGGTTCCACTTCAGATTTCGAACCAGAAGATGAAACCCTACTCATAGAAGAGAATTCTGCATGCGAGAAATGAACAAATTGAAATGTTAACTTTTTTATTTTTTTAAAACATATTTTTAAAACTTGTATTTTATTACTTAAAATGTAAAACTCTACTTGCATTTAACTCTACGTAGTATTGATAATGTGGAGAACTTATACTTTTATAATTTATAAACGCATACCACGTAGGGCTATCGCAATACGCGAGACTCGCTTATAATGAACCGAGGATACCTAATAGTTTTAAAAAATTTGAGAAGTCATTGTTGTAACATTTTGAGACTGATTACTTAAGTGATTAGATAATAATGTATTAATGTTACATTTTGTTGTTTGTAATAGTCTATTTCAATAAAAATGATTGCCATTATTTTGTGCTTCAAATGAAAACCCTATTTTACATACATAGTTCATATAAAATTTTTTTAAAACATTTCAAGTTACTTGCCCTCAAAATTTTAAAATTGTTTAACTTACCCAAATTTATTCAATAATGTGTCAACGCACTTAACATTCATCAAAACAAATTTCAAAGTATGATTCTTTTTTTTGCTATAAGAAATCATGTGACTTAAACTGTTTTTGAAAATATTTTGATGAGATAGACTATTTTGCTACAATAATATTTGCGATTATTTCCAAATAAATAACATTATTTGGTGCTTATGGTCTAATAATCTAATATTAAAGTAAAAATAATAAAGAAAATTCATTTTTCATAAAACTTTCTTATAAACTCTTTTATTTTCGTTGAAAAATTTTAAATCGTCTTTTTCTCAAAATGGCCGTCAGGTGGGTTGACACGTTATTGCTTATCTGCGTCCATTTACCACTTCGTTTAATAGAATTTGTAAAATCATCAAATTTAAAAAAATGTTCATTTTTAAAAGAATATAATAAACCATTTGTATATCTAAAAACTGAACGAAATCCATTAGGAATACCGGGAAATAAATCCGAAACAAAACCATATTTAATTATCCGCAAATCACACTCATCAATCTCAGCGAAAAATTTGCTATCGTAAAATACGTATGTTTTCCCATTGTAGGTATTAACTATACCGTTTAGAAATTTTTTCATGGGCAATCCAAAAACATCTTTTATTGATTTTGGATATCCGGGTAGTAAAGTTAGATCGGGATATTTAACAATATAGACCAAGTTTTTTATTACGAAAAGTATATCATTATTTGGTCTTTTATAAACAGCCGAGATTCTTTTGAAATTATGCGGTACGAATTTAATGAAATCGGTTATTAATATTGGTTTGTCAACATTTTTATCGTTGAGATTTATAGGAAATAACCACTGATGATAAAATGCAAACATTTTTTGATCTGCTACAAGAAATGTATTTAGCGTATTTAAATCACATAAAACTGGCGGCGCTGATGGTGTTAGTGACAGTGTTGTTAAAACAGAAGATGGTGTTGTTGGAAATGCTTCTTTTTTGGAACCGTATAAATTTTGAATATTTCGGATATCATCTTGAGTTAATTTTTTATTCCAATTTTCTCGATGGTATGGATACATTACAGAATCAATATCGTTTGAGTGATCGATCCCAAGACTATGTCCTATTTCATGGGTTAAGGTCGTAAAAAGGTCAATTTTACCTTCCTCTGGATAATTGTTTATATTCCAATTTTCATCTTGATCAATGTGAATTTCAATGCTGTAGTTGCAATATGGAGGATATGCATGTGCCAATACATTACCAGGACCATCAAACAATGAAGAGCATAATTTACCACAGAAATGCATTGAATGTTGTAATCGACTATTTAGTATTACAATGTCAGGAAATTGCCTATCGTGTTCAAAAGTTAAACCAGAATGATCAGACCATATTTGAAAAGCTTTCTTTGCTAATTCAATAATTTCAGATTGTGCTAAATAATAGTGCTATTTTATATGAGTAATATTCCATTTCTTAGAAGTAGAATCAAAAGTGTTAATATTATCCGCAACACCACATCGCGGTGATTTTATTAAATTTAACGTTTCATTATTCACTACCCCATCAACAGGTAAATGATAATATTCTTGAAATAACTACGTTCGCGTTTCACGTTCGCTTAAATCCGCCGTTACGATAGATAAAATGGGTACTAATAATATTAACAAATATATTTTTATAGAAGTGATAGCGATGATGATCACAATCAAAATGATTGCAAATACCTTGGTCGATTAATTATATATGCATAAAAATAAAAAATAAGACAAAAATATAAATTTAAAAAAAAATTTATTTTTTTATTTAAAAAAAAAATATTTCTAGTTCACTCTGTATTTATATTTTTTAACCATAGTTTAACTGACAGTGATATAATTTTCGGAAACTCGTTCGTTCCCAGTTTTTGTTTTAAATTCCGCTAAGGGCAATATGACGAAAATTCCCCCGGATGTTCATTCCAGTTGCATCCACATAATTTTTGCCTCAGCTTCTCGGATTTTTTCTTATTTTCTAACAATTGTTCCAGTATGTTGTGTGCCACGTCTCTTTCCCGGTCTAGACATTGCTCGAAATGCTCCTTTTCTGTTCCTTCGTCCAAAAAAACTATGTGTGTTGTGTTATATAAACACCGTTTGAATGGTCTCTTGCATTGCAGCAGATACTTCACCAGGTGTATTTGTATCCTGTGCGGCAATACACAATGAGATTTATTTACCGGACATGTAATAAATTCCATCTTCGATTTTGAAAAAATGGACTGTACAACTTCAAACTAACTAGATCAATTTATATACGTTTATTTGTATACTACATACATATTCCCCCAAAAGAAAAAATCTGACATCACATACTCTATATGCACTCAACTTTACGTATGCATCTCGTATATGCATAGTATACATACTCACGTCAGAAGTGTACCCTATATGTAAACATTTTACATCAGCAAGTGTACACTATACATACTCGTGAGAAAAAACATTCATCGGCCTACGTCATCAAGTATATTCTGTACGTACCCACTAGAAAAAACATTCATATTTTTTATAATGACTTACGTCAGACGACTTACGTCAGCAGGTATATTTTGTACGTACATCAGACATTAATTTCCCCCACTATTAACAATTTTATTACTATAAAAGTCGAAATATTTCAATGCAAAATTCAGTTTTCAATTTTGGCTTTTTTCTTGTCATTTTCGTTGTACATCGTTGTTGTGAATAGTGTTTAGCCAAAAATTTAATAACGTTAATAAACAGTGCAGTAAACCATTTGAGAACTTAGAAAAGTTAATTGTTGGGCAGAAGTATAAAATAGTCGACATACGGAAAATCAAGACGAAATTCGGTGATCGGTGGGTTGTAGAATTAGAAGACGTTATCATCAAATTACCTGCACGCTTTCAACGAAGTCTAACCGACGACGACGTTGCCGAGACGAAAAAGAACAACGAATTCAATTTTTTAATTTGCGGTGGTAAAAAGTTTAATACATACCTATTGAAAATTGAATAATGGAAGCCATTCAGCAGCGTTTATGTACCGAAATTCTGTGTATGAAAATTAAACTTTATCGACAATATCTTTTACAAGCAATACGTGACGGTCAATTGGACATCATCGAGTATTTTTTAAGCCGACATCCAGAACTAATCAATAACGACATCGATCCGTTGGTGTATAGTGTCGAATATGGTGTTCAACCAGCTATCCTCGAATATTTAATTAAAATAAAAAAATGGTATATGCAGCAACTTTCTAATAAAATTAAAAAAGATTTTTCTTGGGAATCGAAATTTTTGACGGAATTATTGGGCAAATATTGTACAGACAAATGTATTAGTCAAATACTTAAAAAGTGTACTTACGCGGCAATTCAGTATGCTAGACCTGATTTGTTAAATTTATTAATTGGTGTTATGAAAGAAGAAAAGGAATATAATTTCCGTTTGGATCAAGATGATAAGGAGGATAGACAATTAATAAAATGGATTCAAGACAACACTGAAAAAGGTGGAAAAAATTGTCTGGTTGGAATGGAAAATGTACCATGCTGTGGTCCGTCAGCGTCAACAAAATTATCTGAATACGTAGCTGTAAGAGATATTATGTATAAAGAATGGGATATTAAATAAAAAACATTTATTTTTTTTTTAAAAGTTGTTTTATTTCTTATTTTTCTTATTTACAATACATCTTAAATTACTTTAAATTATAATATTAGAAAATATCTGCTCCTGAATATAGGCAATTACATTGCGTTGCCAAGTGGCCCCATACCTACTTATACATCTTAAATTATTTTAGTTACAATATTAGAAAGAGCTTGATAATTTATAATTCGATCATGAATGACTAGCAAATAAGGTTTTGTTTTAATTGGAAAAGGTTTGTTTGCTTCAAACTCTAATCGCAAATCAACTTGAGTTGACTTTAAAGCTTTACTTTGTTTAGAATAATCAATAACAATAAGCGGGGCATTATTTACATAACTATCTTTATCTAAAAGTGGTTCACAGTTGTTTTTATTATAACAGTATTTTTGAAAACGGGTATACATATCATAAAGCAAAGCAGTTTTATTAGTTACAAAATTAGCGTTAATATTATCATACGGGTACGTTTCACCATTTAAATAAACTTTTACGTCTCTAATATCACAATGATCAAACTTACTAGCATCTTTATCTTTTTGTTTATGACGATCAGATTGGAAAGCTAAAACAACCCATCTTGGTCGTTCAAAGTTAAATATCGTCTTAACAGCCCAGCTTTGCTTGTACGTTTGCTGTAGTTCAGGATATTCATACAAATCCCAACTACGAAAACTAATATTAAGCGATGCATCAGCATTTAAAATTTTCACTAAATTAAGTTTCATAAAATCAGCAACGTTAAAGTGCGGCATTTTAAATTCTAATACTCCCGTAGTTCAATATTAGACAATGGTCTACGTGGTATGCTTATTGGTAGTTTTTTGTTGGTGGTCGCAAATATAAACCAAGTCCTTGTTTATATGGTCTTAAATACAAACCTTTGCCTAACGCAATTGCCTCCATTTTTTGATCCACCTGAAAGTGCCCTCAGAGCTGATAGCCCAGCGAATAATGGAATAAGAGTTAAAAAGCCACCCGTCTTGGGTACTGGTAATATGCGTTCTTTTCTAATCTTTCGCAAATTTGACGGACGAATTGCAGCTTTTGCCACTTTTATAGCATGTTTTAAATCAACCGGTTTGGAATTTTTTAATACATGCCGTGCTTTTCGTATAGCACTACCCAGTGTTATTGTTTTCTTGCTCTTCTTTTTAGATCGTGAACGCTTTCGCCGGTGTTTAAGTAGCCCCATACCTAATTTTGTTTTAGTCTTCATTATGTTTGTAATTAAATAAGCCGCTGCTTTTTCACCTAAACTACTGTTGTTTGCTTTTACTCGACTGCAAGCCACCTCGGCTAATCGTCTAGCAGCGCGATGTCTCTGTGTTAAATCGGAACTTTGCGAATACTTAATATCATGCACTTTACACGCCTCGTCGAGCTCGTTTATCCCCGGATCGTTACGTGCTAACATTTTTGCTAATTTAGTGCCGGGTCCACAATATCGATAGCCCGGTATATGTAATTCAACAGGTAACTTATTAATTAATGAAATTACAATACCTGCACCACCTTTCGCTTTGACTGTTGAATGACGACTGTTTGTTCTATTGTTGCAGCATTTTTATACAATTTCTTTAGCACAACTGTGAATATTTATCGAATTGCACTATTATATATATATATATATATATATATATATATATATATATATATATATATATATATATATATATATATATATAAACAATGTTCACTCATCATTATTTGTCAACATGAAATTGCACAAGCAACATCATAAATTACCTGTACATGACATAACACCAGCAGTTTTTTCAAAACAAGTACCAAATAAACATGGTCCTTTGTTGCCCAATAGTATTCGTTGTATTATTAACGGTCCATCAAATTGTGGCAAAACAAATGCTATGATTGCATTATTACAAGACATAAATGGACTTCGTTTTGAAAATTTATGTTTATAGTAAATCATTACAACAACCTAAATATCAACTGCTTGGCGAACTTTTAAACTCTATCAAAGGCATTGGCTATTACCCGTATAATGATAATACGGAAATTATTCCACCAGCACAAGCTAAGCCCAATTCAATATTTATTTTTGATGATGTGGCATGTGATTCACAATATGTAATGCGAGAATATTTTAGTATGGGGCGTCATCAAGATATTGATTCATTTTACCTATGTCAAACGTACAGTCGTATACCTAAACAGCTAATTCGTGATAACTGTAACCTATTGATACTTTTTAAATAGGATGATTTAAACTTGCGCCATGTTTATGACGACCATGTGAATACTGATATGAAATTTAATGAATTTCGTGATATGTGCTCACTTTGCTGAAAAGATGATAAATATGGATTTTTAGTGATAGATAAAGACAGCCCGCTTAATAGTGGTCGATATCGAAAGAACTTTGATGTGTATATCAATCACTACCTAAATATGATATTTAGTTAGTATTGTAAGAACCACTTACAGAGACAGGTGTTTATATAAAATTAATATTTTTCAAACAGGTAGCTCTTTAAAGCTATTTTTATCATACAGGTAGCTGTTTTTTATCGAACAGGTAGCTGTTTTTATCCAACAGGTAGCTGTTTCTTATCAAACAGATAACTGTTTAATTACTGTTTTTAATCAAACAAATAACTGTTTGAAAAATGGTTGCGAAAATTGATGAAAAAGTTAAAAAAGATATAACAAAATTAAGTGATGCAATACGTAAAAAATATCGATTATTAAAAGTGGGTAAACGGACCGTAGAAGAGTTTCAACAAAAACAACTAAGTCCAATAACAAAACCATTACATGAATTGATTGATTTAACGGGATACAAAGATGATGATGATGATGATGATGATAATGATAGTAATAAGAGAAATTTTAAAACACCAAGAAAACGTATAAGTCTAAAGCTGGGTCGTCATTCATGGTTAAAAACACCAAAATTTAAGAAAGAAATAGCTACTCCATCTTGGAGATCATCTATTACTACATTTAAAGAGGAACCACCCACACCTTTTAATATTTCACAACAACAACAAGAACAACAACAACAGCAACAACCAGAACAGGGACCATTTTTTCTAAGTGACAGTGAAATATATGAATCAGAACCGCAAGAATTACCTGAACATAGATTATCTGATATATTAAGAAGTCTGATATATTAAGAAGTAATATTAAGAAGCAACAAGCTGATGAGGCTTATGAGTATTTTATAAATAGATACGGTAATATTGCTGGTCATTACTTATCTGAATATTTTAAAGATAAAAAGAAAAAATTATTTGATGAAGCTTATGGTATAAGATTGGAAAACGATCATTGGTTTATTAGTAATAAACCTATTGAAATTATACATAATGACATTTTCATTGATAATAAACAATATGAAGGTACACCAGATTTGTATGAATTGCTTATGCTAAAAAATCCAACAAATAAAAACCCACCAGAAAATGATTTAAAAAATTATGAAGCAATACTAATGCAAACAAATGCATTAAATCGAGGATATGATCCTAATAAACAGAAAAAAGGCAATCGAGGTGTAAAGTATGTTTTAATCAAAAAATTGTTAAGTCAAATGAAAAGCGGTGCTGGTATAGAAATGACGGTCAATCGAAATCCTCCCAACTACATTTTTTGGGATAATCCTAATGAGCTAATAGAGAGGCTAAGATTATTATTGTCTTCCCGGAATGCTGGTCATTCTAATCATAATAATGAAATAATATCGATTATTGAGGAACTGAAGGAAGCAAATATAATACAGTGAAGTGAGCGCTTAATCATTAGTTTGTAAATAACCATGGCAGTGGTTAGTGGTATTGATAAATTTGGGCGACATGGACAAATTAAACATAGCGAATTAGCATTATTATCTCGTGGAATTGGTTTTAAATTAACAGATGATAACAATTACGATATTGATAAAAAAAGATTAACTAATGTTGCTCCTCCTGTGGACGAATTTGATGCTTGTAATAAACAATACATAGATTCAAATGCATTAAAGTTAAATAAAGATCAAACATGTTTTAACGCCGTTCAAAAACGTATTTGTAATGTTGCCCACCCTGAAATGGATAACGATGTCGTTGACTATGTGACAATTAAAAATTTAAATATGAATTGGAGCATGCAACGGAAGAATTGAAAACAGAAGTAACATTAAATAAAAACGATTCGCTTTTATTGTCAACAGATAAATCATATTTTGATGTCAAAAATGAACGTTTATGTAATTTAAACGATGCTCAAACTATTAACGATGTTGTAAATTTCAATACAATGCTCAAGTATATTAGTAGTTTTTATGGCTTTCTTGAAATTAAATTAACAAGTAAACATGTAACGACGATTAAACCAAATGAAAACCCATGGTTTATTTTAGAAAATGGTCTTACATTTTACAAATATCAATTACCAGTTGAGGCGGAAATCTACGATTATATTGTTAATCAACCTACAGCAGAATATCATATCAATGGTGTTCGACAACTAAATTATAGTAAACGTATAAATTATGGTGATCAACTGGGATTTAAGTATAATATTTGGGGCATTCAGGACGAATTGATACCACAACGGATACCGCAATTGTATGTTCAGTTTATTATTAAGTATAAATTGTTCAACAATTAAAATAATTCTATTGGAATGTTCTCAGCGGAGAAGCGGGCCCTTGTTGATGAACTTCATCGCGATGCTAGAAAAAATTTTCCACGACGTCGAGTTATAGTCAAAGGACTTAATGATTTATTTCAATGTGATCTTGTTTAAATAATACCGTATGCAAAACAAAATAAAGGTTATAAGTATATTCTCACTTGTATTGATTACTTTTCTAAATATAGTTTTGCTATACCTGTCAAAACTAAGCAAGACAAAGATGTAGCTAATGCAATGCAGAAAATTCTCAATCAGCGAATAGCTAAAAACGTTCAAACCGATTTGGGGGCGGAATTCTATAATATACACTTTAAAAAATTAATGGATAAATACGGTATTAATCATTATTCAACGTACAGCACAAAAAAGGCTAGCATAATTGAACGTTTTACTAAAACATTAAAAAAGGCTATGTAAACACAGTTCAGTTTGAGGGGATCGTATCGTTGGATAGATATATTACCAATGTTCATTAAAACATATAATAATACAGTACACAGCAAAATTAAATGCAAACCAGTTGATGTTACTAAGAAAAATGAACAGCGGATATTGAATACCTATTATAACAACATTAAAATGGTAGGAATAAAAAAATTTTAAATTGAAGATAAAGTGCGTATAAGCAAGTATCGTACTACTTTTTCACGTGGTTTCACACCCAATTGGACTACAGAAATTTTTACTATATATCAGGTGCAACATACTAATCCTGTAACGTATTTACTTAAAGATGAACAAGGTGAGAAGATAAAAGGCTGTTTTTACGAGCAGGAACTGCAAAAAGTGAAAAATCCTAACGTTTACTTGGTCGAGAAAGTGCTTCGAAAAAAAGGGAACCCGGTATTAGTGAAGTGTTTAGGCTTTAATTCCAAATTTAACTCATGGCTGAATTCCTGAATTCATCAGATATATTGTAATGTTTCATTAAAAGCTGTGTCAGAATGCTGGCGGACGTTCAAGGATTTAAAGTAAATAAAAAATTTATTGTTAAAGAATTAGCTGTTGTTAAACTTAACAATAATGACAATTTTGAATTCGAGCACTTTTTATTCAAACCACCATTCTCGTATAGTGAACTTACCGAGGCTGATAAGAGACAAGCACATTGGCTTACAAAATTCTATCATAAATTACATTTCAACAGCGAGCATATTGAATATGATAAGGTAGCTGAAATAATGTCCACATTAAATGCTGCCAATACTGTGTTTGTAAAAGGAATGGAGGAAAAAAAATGGATTCAAGAATATGTGACTAGTGATGTTATCAATTTAGAAGATTTGAACTGTCCATTGCTAAAAAATTTATATGAACAATTTTATTGTAATAACAGTTGTTTAAATCATTGTAAGAATTGTGCTATTTCCAACACTTTTGTATTATTCAAATGGTATAATAAAAATATATTAAATTAAAAATGTCTTTTTTTTTAATTTTACCTTCATGTGTAATTCAAGATTTTTTTTAATTTTGCAGATTAAACCCTTCCATAAAGATCATGTTTTATTCAGGCTTTATACACAAGTTAATTTTTTATATATTTTAATTATGTCAGTTACAACATTGTTGCATGTAAACTATTATGTCTAGACAAGATTTTTTTCTTCTTTGTAATTTGATATAATTACGATGTCTGCGTCATTTAATTTTTTATATATTTAATTATGTCAGTTACAACATTGTTGTAAGTAAATTATTATGTCTAGACAAATTTTTTTCTTCTTTGTAATTTGATATAATTAAGATGTTTGCGTCATTTAATTATGTTAGTTACAACATTGTTGTTAGCAAATTATTATGTACGGAGAAGATTTTTTCTTGTCTGTAATTTGATATAATTAAGATTTCTGCGTTATTTATTTATTTATTTTTTTCAGAATACAAAAAATATTCCCCACACAAAAATAATTTTGTCTATAAAAGACGAAAATAATCTTTAAATGTTTAGTTAATTTTTGAATTGCCATCACTAACAATAATAAGTTCAAAATGGAATATTTTTCAATTAATAAAGAAGGAGTGTGTAAGAAAATAAACATTGACGATATGATCAAAATTGTAGCAGATCACGTAAAAAATAATACGGATAACGAAAAGGAAAAAACTTTAAACGAAAAAGAAGAAGAAGCAATGCAGGAAATACAGGTGAACCATTGGACCTCAGAGTGCTGAAAAAATTAATTCCATTAGATGAAGAAATGGAAAAAATAATCCAACAAATAATTTCAATGGAAGATATCCAGTGGCTGCAATCGTGACAGCAACAACAACAACAGGAACAACTAGAACAACTGGAACAACAGGAACAACAACAGCAACAAGAGGAGGAACAACAACAACAACAACACCAGCAGCTGGATATGGAGATCCAAATACTGGATGAAATAATATTTTCAAAAGAAAATCCATTAATAGATCAAATAGATTTTTTTGACTTTTTTGATAATTTTTAATTAAATTTTTATATAAGTGTTAATTAAAAAAAAAATAAATGTTTTCAAAAAATTTTTATTGTTTTAATAATTTACAATGTCCCCATGGAAGTGTACGTGTAGAATTCTTAACAATGTATCGTTTCTCATCAAATGGTGATAAACCGATTTTTTGTTGTTTAATCGTAAAAATTTCATGTTTTTGGAATCGAATACATTGTTGAATTCTATACGTATGACGGTTCATTATTAAACATTTTAGATAGTCATCAAAAGTAAGTTTTTTAATTGTTGACATTTTTAGTCCTTTTGATTTCTTGGTTTCTTCTTTATCTAGTACTCAATTTACTACTTTACTCATTTTACTTGTTTTATCAAAGCAACCTTGATACATCATCTAAACGTAACATAGCAGTCACAAATGTGACATTTTATTACAGTCACAATGGCATGTAACTGTTACGTAACATACAGGTAACAATTAGGTATATAACATAAAACTCTAATTTTATATAATTGTTATGTCACCCATAAGTCAAAAAAGTTACGTACCGTAATTGCGGGTTATTTGAGCCCAGATTTGCAAATCATCTGATAATTTCAAAAATTGAGCGTAACTGTTATACTTATTTGGGATAGGAAATTCAGTATATTAGTCTATATATGACTACGGTTAGTTTATTATATAATATGGATCTTTTTCTTATGGCTCATAAATTTTATAGCTTTTTAGATTTTGGGCTCAAGTTAACCTCAAGATCAGGTTACTTGACCCAAACCTAAATTTCCAGGTGATTTTCATTTGAAAACAGTTTGAGACCATGTAGGATTTTGGTTACTAATTAAAACATTGTACAAACATATAAGGAACTTTACTTATTCAATATCCTTATCACAGCATTCTGCATAACGTAGCGAATTTCCGTTTACAAAAATTAGTTTTTCTCGGAAACTAGTTGACATAGAATAATAGCGTAAAGACCTTTTTTGTGTGATTTTTTTCTCCTCGTTCCAATAGTGTAAAAATTTTTGAATAAGGAGAAATTTTGGAAAAAAAATTTTTTTCGTGAAAATTTCCAAAAATAACATGCTTTGGGCATCGGACGTGCCTGATTAACGAACTTGTCCAACGGTTTAGGACTTTTGGGAATTTCTGCTATAGTATTGCACCATTTTATACCAAAGTTATAATGGACTCAAGTTACCCTAATTTTAAGGTTATTTTACTGATTTATCAAAACCTTAATTTAAAAAATTAACGAAATGGTTGGCATATGAACATATCTGAATTTAGTTTAGTACTGAACAAAGTATTAAAATTATACACTTACCTTCCTTTGTAGACTACCGCAATTATTTTTACAGTCAAAAGTTAGCAACGTAACAAAACATCAATTTCAAACAGAGAGTAAACAACACTTGCCTCACCTCTAGTGTCAATTTTCAGAACTACCTAAACTTAAACACCGTAAACCTACTGCTGTTACCTATTAGCTAAACATTTAACTTACTTCTACTACTGAGTAACATAAGCACAAAACAGAAAATAATACTTTTTCCGTTTTGGGCTCAAGTTACACCACAGGGCTCAAGTAACCCGCAATTACGGTAACTTGTTATTGCCTTGTTACATCACATTTACATTCTATGTTCACTGGGTGTATTAATCATTTTTCATTTTTTTTAACATTTTTTTGTCAGTATGAGTAACTACTCAGCGTATTAACTTTAGTCCATAATCTTTATTCAAATTGATAAGTAGATAATTTTTTTTTTGTGAATTTGTATTTTTGTAAATAAAGCGTTTAAATGACGTACAAAAGGAAAAAATACTAACCTTGAAGGAAGAACGGCGGAATAATAAAGAAACTGTAAAATTAGTTAAAAGAAGTGCTAATGTTGTTAACAACTTCTTAAAAAAATAAGAAAACTACGGCACAAAAAAGTCTCTTGGTCGTCTCAAAGGCTTATCCAAGAAGGATAAAAGAGCAATTTTCAGAGTAGCGTCGAACTCATCGTTATATATTGCCGAAGAAACTGATGTACAAACAAATGTACACAACGTACAAAGGTATTTAAAGTCTTGCAATTAAGAGAATGAAACTTATGAAAGAACCAGTCTTAACTGACCAGCATATTAAAGTTAACATATCATAGGAACAAGAGTGGAAAATTCATTTTTACTAATGAAAAGAATTTTAATTTGGATGGTTCCAACGGCATTAACATAATTATGTATAACATTTGCTGCCTGTCTTGGCAGCAAATGGAGTCGTGATTCTGTAATGGTAAGGACTGCTATTGGATACAACAACAATTGAAAAATTTGGGCTTTATCGGAGAAAATAAATACAACAATATGTCTTAAAATACTGTGTGATGAATATTGGATATTAAAAACTCTATGGGACTAGAGTTCCATAACTATTCATTTTATTGAAACACTATGAGTATAAATGCATAAAATAATGCAAAATGCATTTGAAACTTAATATTTAATATCACAATTAACTCAGGTTATCACTGTGTATTTGATAATTAACATTTTTTTCCTAACAATAGGTTACAAAGGGAGTACGCAGCGTGCGGGATACACCGCAGGACGCGGCGTCCAAGAATAATGCGATGCACTTTTTGAATCAATTGCAATTAAGTTTTCTTTGAGAATGGTTCAATCTAATTATTAATTAAGGTTTGCATAAAGTTAAATTAGTGTGTGTATAGTGAATATTTATCACATTTTCTCAAGTAAGATTTATCACATTTTCTCTTCTTTAATTTTACAAATTTTATAGAAATGTAAGATTTTTCCTTATATATTATTTTTGTTTAAGATTCACGATTAAAATAAAGGTATGTTTCTTTGAAAGGGAAAACTAAAATTATACAAAATTTTATAAAATTAATTAATTTTTTTATTTACAATAAATCTTTTTGGGAAATCAAATAAAAATTTATTTCATTGATTACACTGCCCACCAACCCATTACAACTAGAAGAAAAAATTTTGACTGGACTAACTGGACTAACTGGAAAATAATTCATTTTCCAACAAGATAATGTAACCGTACATTCAGCAAGAGTTGTGGAAAAGTGGTTTACTGACTCTAACGTTCAAAAATTTGACTGGCCAGCCAGGGTCCCGGACTTAAGTATTATTCAAAATGATGTTGGCTCGGATCTCATATTCACGCTTACCTTTGATGAATATGATATTGAAGAAGATCGCTTAGATGGATTTGGTATAATGATGCACTATTTTACGTTGTGGATGCGAAAAGCGATAGCATATGCTCGTTCGGAACTGATGGATTGTATACCGGAACTTGTGGACAGGTGACGGAAGGTAAAAAATCTTTCAATTAATGGGTAAATAGTTTAAACCAACACACAGAAAACTATGAACAAGACTATGAAATAACACAAGACAGGAAAAAAGTATTATAAAAAAATATTTTTGCACTTTATAGATATACCATTGTGGAATTATTTTGTACTCTATAAGAAAAAGAAAGAAAAAATGAATAATTTACAGTATCAGGAAAACACTCATAGAGAATCTTATAACGAGTTACCACACCGATCAAAATTTACAAAAAAAAAATCAGCCAACCAGGATCATTAAGGCTTCCCGAAATTATTCCACCAATCGATAAAAAACAAGCTCCTACGGGGCAGTGTGCTATCTATTACAGAGGTGGTGAGAGAGAAAAGGATCCAAACAGTCTCGGTATTACTGCGATCCTCGCAATGTAAGCCTTTGTGCTGCTCCATGCTTTAAAATTTACCACACTTAAGAACAATTTTCATGATACACCTAATATTTACATATTTAGGTTTTTATTTTATTTATGAGGCATTATTAATTAATTATGATGAATAAAAATGAACATTTTTTAAAATAAATTCTTTTATGACTTAACCCATATTATGCACCATAACATTAACTTCCAGTTCCATTTTGAGCCTCAAATAGCTTTTACAAAGGATATATATATATATATATATATATATATATATATATATATATATATATATATATATATATATATATACATATATATATATATATATATATATATGTATATATACATATATGTATATATATATATATATGTACATATATATATATATATATATATATATATATATATATATATATATATATATATATATATATATATCGCACTACTGTTACAAGACTGGGATATTTTGCAAATTCAGTGTTTTGAGTTATTTGCACTACGTTATATAAAAATGAATGAATTTTATGTTGCTATATTTGAATATTTGAAATAATTCGAAATTTCGAAGTTATGACGATATAAACCAGTATAGCATTTTTACAATTATAATGTTTCAGGTTATGCAATTGTAAGGGTTAACTGTTGTAGCGGTAGCAAAAACCCTTACAATAACTTTAATTTTATTTAATATTGCTTTGTAATAATTACACTTTATGATTCTGTCTCTGTAATTGGCGATAGGTTCTATTTAATTGAAACGGCGGTAATTTTTGTTTACTATTAAATTTATTGTTGTATTATAAATAATATAAATCGTCAGTCGATATTAAATTTATTGTTGTATAATAATGTAAATCGTCAGTCACCCCTACCGATATTAACAACGTGAAGTTTAACTTAAATCTAATCTTTCCCTGTTCCACCCGTATCATTTTATCCCTATTATTCCCAATTTATCCTTCGTCGCGCATACTTTCTTGCGCATTTCTATAGATAGTCGAGTCACGTTATAGACAGCACTGATTCTTTTTATTGTTGCGAACCGGTGTTTTGATTATTAGTCTAGTAGAATGTTTTGTTTATTATTGTATTAATAATAAACAGTAATGAAATACATATAATATTAACAACAAACACATTATATTGACAAACACCGATTCATATGCAAAATCGCTGACCACAGCTAATATGTATAAGCAGGTCAGCACATGGGTATAAATAGACAGCTGTTTGTCAGTACAATCATCAGACGATTAGCATTAGCTGGTTGGGTGATCCAATGTCTCACGACCATTGTAATCACCAAACCATTCCGGGGTTACGCTAAGTGGTAAGCTCTTTCTAAATGTACATATGTATAATCCGGGGAATACTATATATCATAGGCTTAGGTAAAGTTTAGTTGTATAACTTTCTTTAATAAAACATTTTGTACTTTTATAATAAACTTATGGGTTATTCTTGTTTTACCCTACCATGCAGCCATCACGGTTCAGTCAGAACCAAGAGTTCGGACCCATCCGCTCGGGGTCTACGCTATCTCAACTAGGGAACCAGGACTACGAACCCAACCGCTCGGGGTTCAAGCCAACGCTACTAGGTTTCCAGCAATTAAGCCTCCCTTCGTAACAGTGGTGGCACCGATGGAGTTAATGGTGTCATCATCACACGGGGCTATAGGATTAGGGGCCCCGTCGTAACATTATAATACACGTGCGAGAAAGAAAAAAACATATTTCTTAATTTTTTTAAGAAAGAAAGAAATATATTTTTTATTCATTTAAAAATGTACTACGAATATATAATTTGTATACAGGATGTTTCATGTATTAAATATGAAATGCATTTTTAATACGAAATACATTTATTTTTATAAAAGTATAAATTTTTAACTGATTATTAAATATTTTGCACTAAAATGTATTGCAAACAATTATTATATGCATTTGTATCCTATACACATCGAAATCGTTATCAACCGGTATTTTCTGAATTTGTATTTAAAAAGATATAGCAATATAATTGCATTTCTATCTGATCAGGGTGTATTATAAAAAGAATCTTTGCGGTATGTTATAGTTTTCTATACATATGAAAAGATATTACCTCTATTACGAGGTAGATGTCTCTGTTTATCAAAACCTATTATTTAATATTTTAACAGATATATAATTATACCATATATGATACAGAGCGAATACAAGGGACAATTTTTAAATTTATGTATGTTGAGCAAAACATCAAAAGCACGTTACATTATTTTTATGTGTAAATTATTTATCGACACTGTTTTGAAGAGTAGATTTTTACTAGAGACATTACCAACCAACGTAGTTGGAATTCTACTTAAAAATCAATTAGGCTGTACGGGGCGGGTACTGAGTGAAGCAATATACTTCATGCAATATGTTCCAAAAGTAGCGGAGATTCGACGGGACAAATACTGCTACAATGAATTGCCAGTTTAGAGTCGTTATTTATGACACCTGTTACACACATTTTACAAGAGCGGGCGGAACAATTCGAATGTTCATCACTAATACCACCTTGTGTCACATTGGAACTAAGTGGGTAGGATTCAATCCATTACTAACTACGGGAGTCAACCAGAAGTACTCAAAATCAATAGCGAACCATATCTGAAACAACCACTACAACAGCTAAGTACTGAGGGCATCTGTTCAAATGAGGAAATTATGGTAGTTCAACATTCTCTAACTTTTGGGTTGAATGACAAGCGGAATCTACAGTACTGACAAGAAAAATAATTGGGCTCGATACAGAAAAGCAGGGGTATTCAGACTTAGTAAACCTATTCGATACAAACGACATTTAAGGGTTGGCCAAGAAAACATTTAGGATACTGGACTTTTCGCATCCAGTATATCGGGTATTTACGTACTTTTCTTACGATTACGACTATTTAAAAATACTCGCCGTAAATCAGATCTTCCTAGTTACAGGGAGATCACTGAATTTGTTTTAGATCAATTTCAATTAATAACAATCTACAACAACTTTTATTAAGAAATCGAAAATTTCTCATATTTTTATGAATCTGCAGGTAGATACAAAAAACAAATGCTTTGTATGCAATCTAAGTACATGTGCAATTTACAATTGTGCTAAATTTCTGAAACTGAAACCCACTAAAGCTGAAAAGAATTGAAACCGATGCTTAAGTTGCTTAGATGCACATAAAATACAATCATTTGGATAGTGTTAATGGTTCAGTTACTTTTGCCAAAATTAATACATAATATCTAAACATATATTAAAACTCATGGAATCAGTTACAGCAAAAGCTATTGTAAATTCACAAATTAAGCTCCAGTTAAAAGAATATTTGTACGAGTTGTCTTAATTGAGAGCTTACTATAATAATTCTAATTTTAATATCCAAATA
Source organism: Brachynemurus nebulosus (assembly GCA_035578155.1). Classification (NCBI taxonomy): domain Eukaryota; kingdom Metazoa; phylum Arthropoda; class Insecta; order Neuroptera; family Myrmeleontidae; genus Brachynemurus; species Brachynemurus nebulosus. The sequence continues at coordinate 9,989,573 of JAPWDM010000007.1, forward strand.
CCTCAATTTCTAACCAAAAGTTACAAATTGATTCATGTAGAATAATACCTTTTGAGTCAAAATTAAAAAATAAGCACCAGCAAAGCAAAGAAATAATAAAAATGTTTTGACGTTTATGTTAAATGAAAAAGGCAACGGAATTTCTATTCCTTTAAATAAAGTGCAAGAACGTGTGGCCGTGTGTACTGGTGTTAGTTTAACGATAATTCAGTGGACAGCAAAGGAACGGAAGGACATTGAAACAAATCTAAGAAATTCATTTTCACCTCCTTCTGTAAGACAGCGATCGAAACAGAAAGACATCGATGATTTTGATAAAGCTATTTTACGGCGTTTAATAAATAATTTTTATAAAACACACAAAGAGGTGCCGACTTTACGGCGAATTTATAAAAAAATTTTGTGAAACTACAGGTTAGAGTGGGTGTTTGACTTCGCTTTTTTTAATGATTAAAAACACGGGTTATTCGTGGGAAAAAACAAAAACAAATAGAAAACTTTTAGCTGAAAAACAGGAAATTCAGCAAATGAGAATAAATCTTTTAAAAAAAATAAAAAAAATATAAGAACGGAGGTCGACCTATTGTGTATAATGATGAAATCTATATTCATTCATTAAATACACATAAAAAAGGGTGTTCTGATGGCTCAAATGAGGAGTTATTAGCACCAATATCAAAAGGTCAGAGACTGATAATAGTACATGCCGGAGGAAAAATGGGGTTCATTTCTAATGCAAGTTTAATCTTCAATTCAAAAACCAAATCCGGAGACTACCACGACGAGATGAATTTCGAAGATTATAAGTAAGGTTGGGCAAATGCATATTTGCATACTTTTTTATTTATGAGCATATTTACCTCAAAATTAGATTTTTGATATTATAAACCATTTAAAAGCAAATGAGCTAACTTTTATTTTGCATATTTTGCATATATTCACACTTTTTTGTAAATTTTGCATATTTTCCTTTTTAATGCATATTAAGTGCATATTTTCACAATTTGACCAAAATAATAAAATTAACAATTACTTTCTGAACTTACTTAGTTTAATTTAAAAAAATCTAGTAACTTTTATAATCAGTTAACTACCTTTTCAAGTTTAATTTTGATTGTTGAAATATTTGAATTTAACAGTTAATTTTAAAGTAAATAAAGCAAATTTAAAAAAAATTCCAAGAACTCCTGTAGTCCTATGTATATTTCTGTTTATCTACCTACAAAATTTTCTAAACATTAACAATAGAATAATTGGTTTTAAATCGTCGGACTTAATTATTTCCTGTAACTCAAATTAAATTCTGTTAAAATCATTCATGCAATTAATTCTGTTTAAATTAAAAATAAGTAATATAATACAAGTCAGTAACTTTTCAATACATTTGGGTATAATTTTTTTTTTAAATTTATTATTTTAACCTGAAAAAATAAAAATGGTTTTCTTTTAGTCTGTTTGAAGTATTATTTTCAATTTATTCAGAATATATTAAACCTACATCTATATTAATCTTTAGTGAATGTTTGCATAAATAATGCATATTTTGTTTTTTAAGACATATTTGAGCATATTTTAGACATTTTTTAAAGCATATTAGGTGCATATATGCACGGTTTTTTAGTGCATATTTGCCCAACCTTAATTATAAGAAATGGTTGGAGGAAAAACTAATTCCAAATTTACCTAAAAACTCTGTGGTAGTGATCGACAATGCTCCATATCATAGTGTACAGGTTGACAAACCACCAAATTCGTCGGCAACGAAAGCAGTAATGAAAAACTGACCGGAAAAAAATGTTCCTTTCGACGACAAAATATTGCGAGTAGATTTATACAAGTTAATTTCAATGTAGAAACTCTTAAATAAGAGGTATGTCATTGACGAAATTTTAGAGAATTACGGACATACGGCATTACGATTACCATCATATCACCCCGATTTTTTTTAATGTCTTTTATACAAATTTAATGTGATTTTCAGTAACAGTCGAAGTGGCTGAGTGGATTTGACAATTGCTCCATTTCCTGAAGGTTACAGGTTCGAGGCCGGCTCCGTCCAATTACTTTTTTTAATTTTTTTTATTTAATTTAAATAATTATAGAAATTAATAACATAATATATAAATGCTAATTGTCACAATGTAAATAATTTATATTTGAAAATTAATGTTTAATTTTGCAATATATACATTACACCGAAAATTTTATTGCTAACAATATAAAAAATACTTGGAGTAGATATGGAGTACTTACGATACTTGGAGTAGTTAACAGCTATAAAAATTAATGTTAATGATTTTTTGATGCCAACAATAATAATCTAATTTCATAGTTATATTTTATATTGTTACAAATAAAATTTTCGGTGTACTGTAAATATTGCAAAATTAAACATTAATTTTCAAATATAAATTATTTACATTGTGACAATTAGCATTTATGCATTATATTATTAATTTCTATAATAAAAAAAATTAAAGAAAGTTATTGGACGGAGCCGGGCTCGAACCCGTAACCTTTAGCACATAGAGCAATTGTCAAATCCACTCAGCCACTTCGACTCTTACTGAAGATCGTATTAAATTTGTATAAACGACATTAAAAAAATTTTTAAAACTTTAAGGGCATTTTTTTCGAAAATGGCTGGCTAGTGCGTTTTACTATTTTACTAAGTTCACACCCTAAATGTATACTATTAATATTCCAAGTTTCATTCGAAACTGAACCTTCTCCCAGGCCGGAACCTCTCCTTGTTAGTTTATTTATACATGCATTTGATTTGAATTCGTTATAGTTTAAATATTTTTCTTTTTTGTATGTATGCATCTAGAAATATAAATTTTTAAAAATTAAAGGTATAGGTTTTTGATTCAAAAACTAAATCACACTTATTAAAAATAAAATAAAATAAAATTATTCTTCAAATAATTTCAAACAGATGCACGAATGGGAGTATACTTTTTTAACTGACAGTACTCTAGTGCAGCGGTTCCCAAAAGGTGGTCCACGGACCCCTAGGGGTCCGCGGACGATTAGTGAGGGGTCCGCGAGATGTCATTATACTCATTATGATATTATATTCATTCTGTATCATATACACGGTGTATCATTAATTAATAAAAACTAAGGATTATATTATGTTTTTGTAATTCTGAGTTAAAAAGTTAACTATACCTAATTTCAAATACAATTGAGCATGAGTCATCTTTAAGGTACCGTCACAGTGTGATCATCGGCTGAAAAATAGTCAATTTTCACGATTTTTTTTCGGATGGTTAGGATGGGGGAATGGAAATGAATTTTTTTACGATTAATACCACTATTTAACAATACAAAAATATTTTTTTTTATTCTTTTTTATTTATTTTTTATAATTATTATAATTTTTTGAAAAAAGTGTCTTTAAAAAAGGGCGGAAATTGGTGCCTACGATTGCGACCGCAGTTTTCATTTTGGAAAAAAAATATCATATAGATTATCAATCTATAGGTAAGCCGCTATGTACCCATGGGAGCTTTTTTTTGTATGTAACACGTGCAAAATGAGTGTCTTTTTTATTCGTCGCAATTATCCAATTCGACCTGCGACCTCGTTTGGCAAACTTACTACTCATGAAAAAAACACCTTCATTTTGCTACTTATGAAGTTATGACATAATAAACTATTGTATAAGTGTCATTAACTATCTGAGAGACTACATTTTTTTTTTTAAATCTCTTTGGATTTAGGAGTCCCTGTCAAAACAGTGATTGGATGAAGGGGTCCGTAGAAAAAAATTATTGGGAACCTCTGCTTTACTGCTTCGATTGAGAGAACGAAAAATGCGTATGTATTGGTCACACTGTTAACGTTAGCCGGGTGCCTTAAAGGATATTATCCTTGGCAAGAGGCGTTGAGGTCCGAACTCGTTAATTACGCCCAATTCGAGGATTTTGAGGTGCTGAGGGGGAGTGAAACAAACATTATATATAGATAAAAAGAAACAAAATATCACAGTTTATTAATAGCATTACAATTAAATAATAAATAAAATATAAAGAAATTACTTTTAGAGAAAGAAATGCGTACCCTTTTTGCGTATGTATATGAAACTGACTCGGGAGCCAAGGCTATCTAGCGGTGTTGACTGGCCTGCCTTGACTGCCCTTGGACCGAACGAAGGAATCTTTTTATAGTAAAATATTTTGCTGAAATATGCATTTTACAGAAATAATAATAATAATACAAGTATATGTTATTTGTATGCATACTTCAACAAAAATTTGTAAATAAACAACGTAAATAAAAATATTGAAATGTTACAACAACACAATACTGATAATAAAGATCATACAACATAAATATTGATAATAAAGACCCGTTCGTTACAACACAGATATGTATAAAAAACGTTATAAAAAAAATGAATTTCGATAAAATTTTACAATGATTTAGAACGGAATTTGTTGGAAACAACATAGCTATGAACCTGTACTACAAATAAGATATGTCATTCTAAAGTACTTATCATCGGATCTGACCACCTTACAATTCGAAGTGAACTTTCACACAACCATGTCACGCGACGACAAGAATATAAATCGACAGAATTGTAAGGGCATGTAAGAGAAAAGTGCAAGAAGATATACCGAAAAAACTTAAATTAGCAAAAGATTTGCCTGAAAAAAAAAAAAAAAAAAAAAAAACAGACAAAATGTAGACTACATAAGACGAAATATGTATAATTGTCGGCGAAAATCGTTACAAATGCCGCTACCTAAAAGTGAAAACGAAGTACATGCGTTGTTAGTAAATAAAAACTTACAAAGACGAAGTCTTTTGAATTCATAAATAATATGCGAACAAATATAATAGCGTTTTCTAGTGAATCTAATATAAGAATTTTATGTAATGTGGCCAAAATATATATGGATGGAACATTTTTATACTGCAAAAAGCACTTTTTGCAACTTTTCTTTTCGCTAATGTTCTGTTTGTTACAAAATAAGCGTGGCGAAGCTTATAGAAGACTATTTGATTTAATAAAGTCTAAAACCATGACCATGGTATTCCTATGTATTTTTCGAAGTAAAATCCGAATCTGGCATCAAAAAAAAACTCCTACACTCCTTAAATTTTTGTATAGAGGCAAAAATATCCCTTAAACAAATGTATATTTATTTCAGTATCATAACAAAACGGAGTATGAATGAACATTTTGTAACCGTCGTACTCAAAACAATAAACAAAAACAAAAAAATAAAAATTTAAAAAAATTAATTTTTTCGAGATCGTACTGGAACGAACTGTTTCAGAGTTTTTACTCGTCGAGATCAACTTTTAGACTAAAGCTAATCCAAATTGGTGACCCGAACCTGAAACTCTCAGGTCATAGTATTTTTGATAAAATACCGTCAAGGGGGGGGGTTACTTTGGCCCAAAATATAACATTTTCAAAATTTACTTGTGATATATTTTATACAAATGGCAGCATATTATTTTAAAAAATTTTAAAACAATATTTGTATAATTCTGGTGCTGTGGCTACCATCGTCGCTACCATTTTAAAATAGCCAGAGAACACGATTATAAATACGATTCTGCAATACACGAAAACGATATCTTAAGTGCTGACGAGGAGGCTATTAACAAATTTTGGAACGAATTTCGTAATTCTTGGACACCTGGTGCGTTAATTGGTGCAACTGGATTGTATATAAAAAATACATTTGAAAAAAAATTTGGGATTGTTTATCCTTCAAAGGAATCTATGTCAAATAAAGGAATTGGTTTATCATTAAAAAGGAAAAGAAGTTTAGAAGAGGATCGTGATAAATATAAAATAACACCATCATTACAACAAGAATTCACAATGGAATCAATGGATATACCAGATAATGGAAATAATGTAGTGAGTTCCAGCCATGAAGGTACTAATAGTCAAAATCGGAGTACAGAACAATTTAAAAAAAACTATATCATATGTTGCCAATCCACAGCCTGCATCACAAACTGTAACATTTAAAAGATCACGTATTATGAGATCATGGGCAAATGCACATTATGTACAAAAGCCAGTAAATGATAATGCTAATTATCGATTAGGAACCTCATTGGTTTGATTACCTGTTGAATATGTTGAATTTTATATGTCGGAGGCTGAATGGAATTCTTTACCATACGGAGCTCGTATACAAGAAGTACGCGTTAAAGTTACACCAATTGGATCAAACGTGTGTTTTAATACAAATGCAAGTAGTAGTGTTTGGACAAATTCTACTCAAACCATTTTTGGATATCATTCTATTGGATTTAATAAATCGGGATGGGTTGAACCATTTAAAATAACAAAAAGAACAGACGCAAAACCAATGATATTAACAACAATAAGTAAAGTAGAAACACAAAAAGATTGGGAACGATTATGGGCTTATGAAAAACCAGATACGTTATTACCAATAACAACAGGAATTATTAGATCTATACCATGGTATACCTTAATACATTATCCACCAAAGGAGCCACATTTAATGAAAGGAAACTGGGATATTACTAAATATATTACACAATGGGAATTTCATTCACATTGTGGATTACCATTAATAAATTATATAAATTATATTTATAAACCTAAAAATGGACATACAAAACATTTTGTGTTTCCACATTACACAGATACAAGTAAATGTGTTGGAACTAGTAATATATTATCAGCATTTCAAACAACAGGACAGAAAAATGGTATTACAAGTAACACAAGGACCTATTGTTGCAAAAACAGAAAGTAGCCAATATCGATCATTAACCCTAGAACGACAAACTGGGGTAGAAATCTACCCCAGGTAAACTTTAAACTACGTTTTTAGTCAGTGACATTATCGACTGGACACCTATACCATAATTTAGTTCAGGGTTCTAACAGTAGAGTGAGGTCGGGAAACCCATCAGTTTCTTGTCTACTGTGACGAAGTGAAAACGTGAAGCTAGTGTGGGGTTGATATGTACCCCAGTTTGTAGTTTACGTCAGTGTTTTGTTTAGGTAAGTTATTTTTATTTTTCTTGCTAAAATGATTTTGATTAATTTATAATCTTATTTTGCGATAGAACATTAGATATATAATTTTCGGTGATTTTCATATTTTAAGTACCTATTGTAACAATGTTACGATATTATCAGTTATTATCAATTAAATGTTGTCTTTTAATTTTTATCTCTCAATAATATAGTAATAAATAATAATGACGGTTATCGTTTGTTGGAAATATTTAAATATAAACATTAGAAGTCACACATATAAATAGGAGATCCCAGCAAAATAGTCGGTGTTATTTGAAACATGGTAACATTCACACGAGTTTGTTTAAAGAATGACTTTTTGAAAGAAAATAAAAACATTATTTAAGAAATTAATGTTTTTTTTTTTTATTATTATTCATTTTATTGATGTTTTTTGTAATTGTTTCCTTATTTTGTATAGTAAAAGTTTGGATGTTGGAGTTTGTAAAAAATAGAAACAATAAGGATAGCGTTACACTATGCACTAGCAATAGCAAAAAAATTGATACGCGTTGCTTTTTTGGTAGATAATGGCGAAAAAGTATAATCTTAGAAGCGTCGATGCATTGGCGAAAACTTTGACGGAATCCGGGACTGCCAATGAATCAGCAATCGACTATATTCCCGATGAAGATGATGGTTTAGAGAGAATGAGCGGAACGGAATCGGAAGAAGATGCTGACAATGAAGAACCACCGAAGGAAAAAAAAATTTGAAAATTCAGATTTAGAGGCAGAAGTTCCCAAAAAAAGACAAAGACGTGGAAGCTCAATTACTCGTGGTGCTGGCCATTCGAATCGCGGTCGAAAGCCAAGTATCGTTCGTGGTAAGGATGGGCATAGATGGTATACGACACCACGCCAACGATCTCTGCAACGACGTCATCTTCCGACATCGTACTTGCCGAGCCCAGTTGGAGCAGCGAGAAAAGTCGGTACACCTTTTGAAGCATGGAATTTACTTTTTCCTGATTCCTTGTTGGAGAAGGTAGTTTGTCACACGAATGAAGAAATAAAGAGGTATTTAGAGGAACTCGAAATTGATAACACAGAAAATCCCACATACTCGGACATTTCTTTGAGTGAATTGAAGGCTTACATAGGATTACTGTATTTTTCGGGCTTACAAAAAACGAATCACACAAACCTTGAAGATTTATGGAGTGTTGATTACGGTTCCATCAAATACCGCGCAACGATGTCTCGACTGCGATTTTCTTTCATATCGAGGTGCTTACGTTTCGATGATAAAAATACACGGCTTCAACGAAAGGAAATTGATAAGTTTACAGCAATCCGTGAAATTTGGGAACCATTCATATCAAATTGTACCAAATATTACTCTCCATCTTCATATTGTACAATAGATGAGCAACTAGTTGCCTTCCGAGGACGGTGTCCTTTTAAAGTGTACAATGAGTCTAAGCCCGATAAGTATGGGATCAAAATCGTGATGCTGAATGACGCACGAACATTCTACATGTTCTCTGCACTGCCATATGTGGGAAAAGTACAGACAGAGAAAGGCGAGAGTGTTCCATCATATTATATTCGAAAATTATCGGAGCCGCTGCATGGAACCAATCGAAATATTACGTGCGACAATTGGTTTTCATCAGTACCAATTTTCGAGAAAATGCTTAAGGGCTATTCGATAACCATGGTCGGAACACTCAGGAAAAACAAACCCGAAATTCCTCTGAATTTCCGATGCGCAGGACTGGTATCATCATCTAAATTTGCGTTCGATGGGAATATGACTTTGGTATCTCATATTCCAAAACAAAATAAAATAGTCCTCCTGCTGTCAACATTGCATCATACTGCCACGATCGACTCGAACACCAATAAACCGGAGATTATCCAATTTTATAATAAAACAAAAGGAGGTACAGACACCTTCGACCAAATGTGTCACGAGTACTCTACGTATCGTAAAACTCTCCGATGGCCGATGAGGATATGGATGGCCATGCTTGACCAGGGAGGAATCAACGCCTTAATCCTTTACAACTCTAACGCAGATCTTATCAGCATAAACCGGAGAGAGTTCATAAAAAGCTTGGTCAACTCACTTTTGGAGCCACACCTGAGGGCAAGGCTACAAATACCTAAGCTTCGCCGGGAGATAAGGAACAACATCTTGACTCTTCTTGATGAACAATTTCAGCCAGCTGTCACCAAAAACTCACCAAATGAGTCACTAAAAACGCCAGCCCGATGCAGCTTGTGTCCCCGATCGGAAGACCGCAAAACGCGAATATATTGCACGAAGTGCAAGCGACCGACTTGCGAGAATCATAGAAATATATATTGCAGCGATTGTAGTGTCTTTGAATAAGTTAAATTCTCTTTTTTTTTACGTTTTGTATTAAGAAAAAATGAAATATATTCTTAAAAGCTAAAATTTCATGCATTTTATTTGATTTTTCCACATATCAAATTCTCAATTTTTTTTAATTTTCAAAATCCAAAATAAATAGACTTTTTTGGCAAAACATAATAATGTCATTTTTATGCTTGAAGTCTCTTGTGTCCTCTTTAAAATACCGTCCGAAATTTGAAAATCGGTTCATTAGAAAAATAGTTATCAATTTTTATTTTTTAAATGACAATTTAAGCGTTTTTGAACACTTTTAGCTATTTAAATCGATTTTTCACCGACTAAACTTTAATTAAATTGAATTTCCTCTTCACCAATCTCTTCAGCATGAAAAAACGAACAAACTCGTGTCCTTATAAGTGAAATTACTGCTGTCAGATCGATTTTACGACCAAAAATTCCGTGGGGTATATATGTACCCCAGTTTGTAGTTTAAAGGTAGAAAAAGTAAGTTTGTCGTTCTAGGGTTAATAGAATCATATGGTCGTATCGAGAACGGTTTACATGTACAACAAACTGTGGAATGTCAACCAAGCGTTCATTTTGGTTTAATGGCAGTTCAATCTAATGCAACAGATGAAGGATTTGATACTCAACCGGAATTTGTTAATGCTTCCGCTTTTTGGCAAATTGAAAGTGTAATTATATGGACATATCAACATAGTTATTATAATTTAATGGAATCTGATAAAGGAAATGCTGAACAATTTTCTATCGATTTTAGAATAGAACCAGATTCTTATTATAATAATGTTAATTTTATCAATAGACCGTGTGTCGCATGACAATATAAACGTTTATTTCCAATTTCAAATTTACGAGACAATTAAAAATACTGGATTGGTTAAAAATAAAAATAAAATTTTTAAATAATAATTTTACAATTTTTTATGTACCCTCATTAATGCAAGATATTAATAAATTTAGAAACAAACAAAATTATATGATTGAAATTGGAGATAAACGGAGGAGATAATAATTAGTTGGTCATATTTGTATGTAACGAAACAAATATTGGTTAATTTTATGCAATATCTTCGATAAGTCGTAAGGTTTTTAACACGGGTACAAGATCGATTAAGAACACTTGGATATTATATGATATTTGATTTGGATTATCTATTGGAAAGAATGCGAATCAAAAATAAATTTTCAAAATAAAAATTCAAAATAAATTTTCGATTCCTTCTGGCATATACAATGTTAAAGATTGGCATATACTCGCACCTGTTTTAAATCACACAAACAGTGCACAAAAATTTTTAATCGAACAGCCACTGAAAGTAGAAATTTTAAATCACGAAATTATTGACTGTAACTTTAACCAATTTCAAACTGATAACGACACGGAATTACCCCCGATCGAATCTCTTATTAGGACCGAACATTTAAATAGCGAAGAAAGACAAGCTTTGTTTAAACTTTGTCGTAAATATGAGGATGTTTTTTATAAAGAGGGTCAAGATCTTTCATTTACGAATAAAATTAAACATGAAATAAAAACAACTGACGATCTACCCGTTTATACCAAATCTTATCGGTATCCTTATATTCATAAGGATGAGGTTAAGAAGCAAATTGATAAGATGCTCCATCAAGGCATCATAAGACCAAGCTATTCTCCTTGGAGTAGTCCAATTTGGATAGTTCCTAAAAAACTAGACCAAAGCGGAGTACGAAAATGGCGATTAGTGGTGGACTATAGGAAACTTAACGAAAAAACTATAGGGGATAAATATCCAATCCCAAACATCACAGATATACTAGACAAACTTGGTAAATGCATGTATTTCACTACTCTAGACTTAGCATCTGGTTTCCATCAGATAGAAGTTCATCCTAGGGACATTGAGAAAACTGCTTTTACTGTAGACCATGGACATTTCGAACATGTTCGCATGCCATTTGGACTAAAAAACGCTCCATCAACTTTCCAAAGAGTTATGGATAACGTTCTAAAAGATCTACAAGGTACAATTTGTCTTGTATACATGGATGATATAATTATCTTTTCCACTTCGCTTCAAGAACATATTATTAATCTCGATAAAGTTTTTAGCAGACTAGAGGACGCAAATTTAAAAATTCGGTTAGACAAAAGCGAATTTCTAAAACGGGAAGTAGCTATTCTGGGACACATAGTATCAGAAGCAGGTGTAAAACCTAATCCTGATAAAGTAGCTGCTATTAGGAAATTCCCTGTACCAAAAACACAAAAAGATATTAAATCTTTTCTGGGACTTCTTGGATATTACAGGAAATTTATTAAAGATTTCGCTAGGTTAACAAAACCAATGACCAAATGTTTGAAAAAAGGTGAAACAGTTAAACATACACCCGAGTTCCTTAAATGTTTTGAAACATGTACGGACCTCTTGACAAACGACCCAATCCTTGCCTATCCAGACTTTAACAAAGAATTTATTTTGACAACGGACGCAAGCAATGTAGCAATCGGAGCAGTCCTTTCCCAAGAACCTATTGGTAAAGATAACCCAATATGTTACGCTTCTAGGACTTTAACCGACTCAGAATCACATTACTCTACCACAGAAAAAGAACTTTTATCAATCGTATGGGCAACCAAATATTTCAGGCCTTACTTATACGGACGAAAATTTACCATAATTACTGACCATCAACCACTCAGGTGGCTCATGTCACTTAAAGAACCAAACAGTAAATTAGTAAGATGGCGACTTAAACTTGAAGAATTTGACTACAAAATTATACACAAACCAGGTCGACAAAATACTAACGCAGACGCCCTCTCACGAATTATAATTGACAGTAACCCCCATACTAATGACGATTCTACACAAGACACTTCTATACAAGACACTTCTACACAAGACACTTCTACACAAACAGTACATAGTGCATCAGAGGATGATACCTCCTTAATTAGAATCTCGGAAAACCCCCTTAATGATTTTAAAAATCAATTAATCATATTAAAAGATGAAAACATTCAAACTGCAACTAAACGCAAATTCCAAATTCTTTTTAATACACGTCGACGTATTACAATTACACTTTCTGCTGACGACGACGATATTTTAATCTCAATTATAAAAGAAAACATTCCACCGAAGGTAATTTTAGCTATATACTGTCCTGATGACGAATTATTTATTAAAATTCAAAGAATATATTCTGATTATTTCTCTCAAGGTAAACAGTACAAAATTATTCGAGCAACTAAACTATTAGAAGACGTTTTAGAAGATGACCAACAAGACGAATTAATAAAAAAGTATCATGACTTTAGACATACAGGAATTAACGAAACTTTTAACCATATTAGAAGAGAACATTACTTTCCAAATTTAAAATTAAAAATTTCTTATTATGTTAATAATTGTAAATTGTGTAACGAAAATAAATATGACAGACGACCACCAAAACAAAATTTTGAATTAACAGAAACACCGTCACAGCCACTCAAAATTGTACACATTGATATATTTTATTTGGACAAATTAATATATTTAACAATTGTAGATAAATTTTCACGTTTTGGCCAAGCATACCCAATCGAAACAAGAAATACATCCCATATCCTTGAGGCTCTAGCACAATACATATCCCAATACGGTAGTCCTAAAAATATTGTAGTCGATTCAGAAAAAGGATTTGACTCAATACGTTTTCGACAATTTTGTGACACGTATAGTATTAATATACACATAACAGCTGTTAGAAGTTCAACATCAAATTCTCCTGTCGAGAGATTCCATTCTTCTATCCTTGAAAAGTATCGTATTACACATGCAACAGATAAAACCAGCTCAGCTGATTTAAAAATGCTACATACAGTTTTTGTTTACAATAATTCAATTCATACCGCGATTAAATGTACACCATATGAATTATTTTTCGGACGTAAATATGACATTAAATTAACTGCCGACCCAGCAATAGTACAACAAGAACGCGAAAAATTTCAACGTGAATCTTATCAGAACCAAATTCAACAAAAAGAAAACAAAATTAATATTCTAAATAGTAATCGCGAATCCCCAATTAATTATAACGAAAAACAAACTACGTATTTTCAGGAAAATAAACATAATTCCAAATTACACCCAAAATTTAAACAGATTACAGTAAAAACTAATAATAAGGTAACGGTAACAGACGATAAAAATCGTAAAATCCCAAAACAAAAATTAAGACGACCTTTGTTACAGGGCAATATTAACAATAATGACAATAGTGACGACACAGAAAATCGAGATACGCGACCTAACGAACAACCTGGGACTAGTGGCTATAGAAATAGGACAAGCGAAACTTAACTAAGAATTTAAAACAAATTTATACTCAAAATTAATCTTTAATTTAACAAATCGTGAACAAAACTTTCTAAAATTCAATACAACATGACTATCATATAATTTATAATATCGACCTCTTATATTCACATTTGATTCAACTAGCTAAAGCTCTAAATTGGCAAAACTCAATGTACTTTCTACCTTAATATTAACCCCTGAAGAATTAAACCATTAACCACTAAAAACAAATCGGTAATTCCCTATCCTGTTATCCTAAGCGGAAAATATGTAAATTACTTTTCACAGAAAGAATGTTTACGGCTAAATAAAATCTACATATGCGGCAAAGAAGATCTAACCAAGTACCTACATCAGATCACTGCTTTAACCATGAAATTCAAGGGACAATACTCATCTATTTTCACCAATGTGAAATCATAAACAACATCCTGTACAAAAACCAGGAACTCAACAAAACACAACTTCATATATTACCTCCACACGAACTCCAAATTAAAGAACAAAAAAAATTGTTACCTAAAATCAACCTGGAAAAAAATTCATCACCTACAACACAAATAAATTATTTTTCGTTTGGCCATCCCAATTGAACCAAAGGCTCATATGGTCTATGCCAGAAAGTCAGAGGGGAGGAGTTATGTAACCATCACATCCGCTCTAATACTTAATTAATACATATTATACTTTTATACATTTAATCAATATTTTTGTAACATTAAGAATTGTACAATGTATATAGACAATAAGTAATAATTCACTCCATAAGGAACTCATATAGATAATTATTTAATATTTCATGTAACTAAAAATAACAAAAGCTTAATCATCAAAAACTACTAAATAATTAAATACAATGTATTAAGAAAATGGAATTGTAATGATATCATTTTAAAGCTACATCTTTTTGAATTAATCTCATTTTTGCTTATTCAGCAATCTCTTTGTCTAAATTACTTATAAATAATGTAACTCAGTAAATTATCCGATTTTTGTTCGATCTAGCTAGCAATAGTAACACTGGAGTACTCCAGTGATATCTTTGTAAAAACAATTTTGTATTTTTAAACTTAAAATAATTTTTTTAAAAACTAACTTTAATTGTTACGAAACGTAACTATATATATATATATATATATATATATATATATATATATATATATATATATATATATATATATATATATATACATATATATATATATACATATATATATATATATATATATATATATATATATATAAAATCAAGTTATTATTCAAATGACTTACAACAACTTTTCTTGTACGCCAGTAGCTTGACATTGGACCGAAGTTCATAAAAGAAAATTTTTAATAAATATCGCCACCTCGTCGCCACCGGCAGTACGGGCGGAGGCGGCCCACATGGGGCGCGAGTAAAGATCGATCAATGATCGGACCAATGGTCGGACCGGCCTGGTCCGACCTATGTCCGATCCGGATCGATCAAGTCTCGCGCCCCATGCGGGCCGCCTCCGCCCGTACTGCCGGTGGCGACGAGGTGGCGGTATTTATTAAAAATTTTCTTTTATGAACTGTATTTTCTTTTATGATATTTTTTATATTTTTAAAAATTTGGCCAAAGTTACCCAGGGGTTGGGGTTACTTTAGCCACTTGTTATTTTAATTGTTTAAAATCCATAGTAAAGGTATTTTAAGGCAAAGTTACTTTTTCTTATGATAAGTTATGATATAAGGCAGAGTTAATAGACCAAATCATATAAAAAAAAATTTTATTTAACATACGGAAGTAAAATATATATTTAAAACCTATCGTTTTAAATATAAAATTATGAATACACATAACCATCAAACTAAAACAGCCAGTGCTACAGACCTATGAATGTTTAAAAATGAAATTACCTGTATACAGTAGCCATTCAAGATAGTCACACAAATGTTCCTCTAGTGACTATCTTGGAAGTCATAGACGTCCTGTGACATTGTCACATAAATATTTTCAAAATATACTTTTAATACCATTAAATTTATTAAATTAAAATATAATTAGTATCTTACAATTCCCTAAATAAAATTGAAACGAACGAACAAATCTACAGATACATATATTAAGTATTATTTAATAAACGCACACGCCTAACTATTTGAAACACAAGTTAAAGAATGCATGCGCAGTATATATCTCAGATTAGTTAAAAAGCAAAGCATACAAAATATTCTCTCTCATTCCTTTTACACACACGATGGGGCAGTGGTCTTTTGTAAGCGTTTGATCAAAATGGCCTGGCAACATTATTATCGTCATAAAATTTCAACATTTTAAAAGTATTTATATATTTAAGATCAAAATAAAAATGTCTCGCAGAAACTTCAAGGTAGCCTAATATTTCATATCATTTTACAAATTTCTCTATCTAAATTTTATTATCTTTTATTTATTTCAAAAATCAAATATTACTTGTTCATCAAATACGATTGTAACATTCATGTCAAGTCTTTACGTACATGTGTATGAAACCTCGGTGATGATCAGACAACTTGGTTTCTTTTTCTTTAATTTCTTACCATGTCCTAATAAATAAAGTATATCATTTTATATGTATGAATACTATATTTTATTCCTTTTTTTTAAATTTAGAAATATCAATCATGTATTGATATTTCTGAATTTATGATAGATTATAATTAAAAAAAAATTTTTTTTTGTATTTGTATGTAGTTTAAGGTATCAACCCCGGTTTTTGTCTTAAAATTCAAAAGTGTTGAATCCTTCTTTAACACTTTCGAATTTTCTAACATTAATAAAAAATGTGATAAGTAGTTTTTGATATTTTAATTATAAGAGTATGTACGTACTTTATAGATTCTATTCTTTATTTAGAAAACTGATGCATTTGTAATACTCAATTTATGTATTTGTGATAGTCAAAATACTTAAACAATACTTGTTGTTTGTTAAAGTCAATCCTCATATAAATTATCTTTTATAATAAATATTGTTACGTACCTTTTGAAATTTATTTCTTTTTTTTTATCCCTTTTAACCCGGTTGGGCCCCCGGTCGAGCTGTGTGGTCATACATCTGTCTAACAGTGTGCGATCAAACAGACTCTCAACTAATTTAATTTCCTCTGGGTAATTTCAACAAAATAATTTCCATTTTCTATTTCTCCTTTTTATTAGTACCTTTTATAAGATTGAATAGATGGCAGCTTCATTTCGAACATTTCAAATTTAAATAAACTTAATTCAATTTAAACTAATGTTTTTTATACAACCATTCCATACGATAAAACTCTAGTGGTTATACCTATACATACACAGTATTGGATCTTAATCTTAATAGTATTGGTTATAATCTAATGATATCATTTTTATTGTAATCACCTATTTATGCATGTGTTAACAAAATTCTATTTCTTAATTATTCAAAATCGAATTAAAAAGTATTGACTATTGTGTAACATTTTTCGTTTACTGATAAAATAAAATAAAATTAAATCTCCGCATAAAATTTTGTAAAACTATACGCTCGCTTCTCTAAATGTTTTTTCATAAAATCATAATTTTTATTTTGTATAGTTAAACAAATCAATTTTTTATACCTGCTTAAGATTTATGTTTAATTGTTTACATAATCATTAATGAGGGTACCAGTGAATACACTATCAACGTATGCAGTGGATCAATATAAGCAATGCTGACTAGTTAGTCGAATAATGATGTTACAAATTTAAGTTGTCTTAAAACTTGTTTACACGATGATAGTTTTAGTGATAATTGCTATCATGCAAGCAACTATCACAAAAACTACCATCGTGTAAACAGCGTGATAGTCACTATTAAACTATCATGATAGGACTATCACACTATCAGGTTTGACCTGATAGTTTAGGGACTATCATGACAATGATAGCAACTATCATGATTACTATCATCGTGTAAACAGGTTTTCAGTACCCACTGTCGCCACTACTGGCGTCATGGCGCCACTATGCTGAATTTAAAATAAATTGTCCAACAGAAAATATTTTTTATTGCTGATAATGTATTGCGTTTGTTATTTAAAATTAATGAAACGATTTTAACAACAAATAATTTTTTTAATATCAGTAAAAAAATTATATATTAAATGATGGAGAAGTTTGATATATTTTCATTTCTCGAAGCGTACCAACATTTTGAATGTTTGTGGAAGAAAAGTTCACCCGATTATAAAAACAGGGCTAAGAGAGATAATGCAGAAGAAACTTTGCTTCCGTTGTCAGGATTATCCACAATTAAAGAGCTTAGGCAAAAAATTAGAAGTATTCGGTGTACTTACAACCAAGAACTTGGAAAAATTAAAAAATCTATGGGCACTGGTACAGGTGCAATCGATGTATATAAACCCAAATTAGCCTGGTTTTCCTTGGCCGGAAGTTTTTTAAGGCACAATTTGGAGGAAAACGAATCAGAATCAAATTTGGTAAGTTTTATTGAACATTATAATAAAAAATTTATATAGATAAAAAAGATAATTTTTTCAAAATTAAATATGAATTAATTCGGCAGTAATATTTTTATTGATTTTTTTATATTGCAGAATTTTCCAGAATCAGAAATAAGACAGGAAAATGAAATAACCAATCCCTTAAATGAAGAAGTACCAAAAGAATTAACTGGTTCCGTTGAAGATACCGAGGCTGTAACTGATAACGTTTTGAACAAAAATAAATTAAAATTTCGGAAAAAAAATTCAGATTCGGCAGATCGATTAAAACGCAAACACAAAGCAGACGAATCATTAGATAATGCAGTTGAAGTTCTAAAGAAAGTAGCAAACCAATCTGCTATGATTAATGAATTTACTGTTTTTGGACAACACATTGCTTTCCAGCTACAATGCCTTCCGTTAGTTGAAGTAATTGAATTGCAAGAGGAGATTCAGAAATTAGTAACTGCTACCCGATTAAGGTGTATCAAAAGGTCGAACTTAGAGGCTACGGATAGCAGACTTGCCTCCGCAGCTTCCACCTCCACTTCTGAATTAACTTATCAATTACATCCATCGGACAATCCTCCAGAAATAGAAATTGAGTATGAAAGCGATACATTAGAATCGAATAATCGAACTCTCACAAATTATTTCCAAAACTGGTCTACTCATTAACTAACTGAATGAAGTCATGAATTTGTTATAAATAAATGAAATATTTTAATGCTAAAATCTAAATGTGAACTTTTTTTTGTTATCATGTTTTATTTTTATTTTTTATTTATTTATTTATTTTTTCAGTATGTAGGTATAGTAATGAAATAAATATATTACTTTTTATTATATTTTATTTTTTTGACGTAATAATAAAAATTATAAAATAAAATACACTGTAATTCTTTTAATAGTCTTTTTGCTGGGCTAAAATCCAGCCTTCACGTCCCCGTTCGTGCCCGGCGGGCAACTGTTAGCTTCGGCTAGCAGGCTGACGAGGCTCTGGTACCGTGTTTCGACAAGGATGATCGTGTGGAGGGGACGATGTCGTATCCCCCGAGTGAGTGTTATGCCTGCGTCAGCTTGTTTTTGGTTTAATTGGTACCTTCACCGGAATTCAATGCGTCGTCAGTGCTGTCTACTCTCATGGGCGTGATCTTCAGAGTCCGACGAGGCCGTTCAGACGAGTTGAAATATGTGATATTGCATTTGTGATTTTGTTTGACTGATCTGTGATATTTTTATACCTGTGATAGTTGTTATGCCACCTTGGGTTCTCATGCCTGAGGTGGTATTTTTTAATCTGCTCGTTCTGTGATATTTCCCTGGCCTTGTTCTTGTCATTTCGATGGGTAGGAATGCGGCTCCCGACGCACTCGTTCTCATCGGCCACACGTACGAGTCGACGTCTGCCCGAACAGCTTGAGCGAGCTCGCCCAGTAAGGAGACGTCGCCGTCCCTCGTACGGATGCGTCCGTGGGCGTTGATATGGCGGCTTTCGCCCCGTCGAAGTGATACGAACACAGGTTAGATGTTGGCTTTGTGATACTCTGTGGCATTGTTCCGTTCTCTGTAGCCTCGACTCGGACGAACGTGGCCTAATCATCGTACCGGTCTCCCGTGTAGGTTGACCCCGACATCTGACAGAACGGCACATGTACCCAGTAATCAGTTATCTGACAGAACAGTACATGTTGCTCAGTAATCAGATGTCACTGTCCCTACACGTGTGAGTTCCTAGGTGTTGACGAAGCCCTTTCGGAATTGTTGAGACTATGGGGAGCGGAATCGTGCCACAGAGCAAGAAATTTATTAAAATCTGTGATATTGTTCTTTTTATTTTTTAATAAGATTGTTTTTAATCTGTTTTGTCTTAACGATGTACCACTGAGGGCTTTTTCCACCCGAGGTGGTACATCATCTTTTTATTCTTATCTGTGATATTTTGTTGTGCCGCTGTGGGCTTACTGTTGTGGCCCCTCAGCGGTTTTGTTTTTAACTACTTATTGCGGCACTGGTCGGCCTGTGGCTCCCCAGTGACGTAATAAGATTTTCTTCTTATTTTTTCTTTGTGATGTTATTGTGATGTTCTTATCTTGTGATATTTTACTCAATATTCTCCACTCCGAGGCCCTTTACACCTCGGAGTTTCATCGTTGGTTTTCAGTTCTTGGTGACCGGACGTTCTGACTAGTACTTAGCGTACCGCCACCAAGGACTGTCCACTCGTTATGAAACCCTGGGATGGCAGGGCTCATCGGTGAATTTTATTATGTGTATGTTTGTCCATTGTCTAGTGCATTTATGTGTCCCTGTCTTTACGTGTTGTTTTTATTTATATTTCTCCTTTCGGCGGCGCATGCCCTTAGTTGGCGATGCCGCCGGGTGCTGCTGACCGCGCCATCCACCGGCAGCAGTACCCCAATTTTAATCAAAAAAAAAAAAAAAAAAAAAAATAGTCTTTTTTTATTATTATTATATTACATAGTAAGTTCTGAAATAAAATGCTTGGTAAGTATAGGAATGAAATACGAAGATAAAATTGCGACACGAGTTTTTACTGGATCATTTTTTACTGGAAGCTTACACTTCCTTCCCCAATAAAATATTCTGCAAAGTCATCTCGTTTTTGTCGAGCCTTTGGTAAATAATTCCGGTGCTGCGATGATGCGATACTAATCATGCCCGTTGCTCTGCTGTTTCCTTCTCGCCAGGACCCAGAAATTATTCTACCTGTCTCATGATCTTCCGTATCTAATGAGATCGGGTTCACCTCCTTTCCTGATTGTCGAATCCAATTATGTAGGGCACATGCAGCTTTGATCAATTTTATGACTGTATTTTGGTGAAGCATTATTGCTGTCCTAAATACACGAAAGCGGGAAGCCAAAATTCCAAAAGAATTTTCGACGACGCGCCTTGCTCGACAGTGTCTATAATTAAACACTTTTTGAGCAAGTGTTAATTCTTTTCGTTGAGAGTACGGTTTCATTAAGTAGGGTGTTAAAGGAAAAGCTTCATCTCCCAATATCACTGCACCCTTAGGAAAATTAAGTTCATTGTTCTCAATCGCTCTTAAAAGAGATGAATTCGCAAATATTCCTCCATCGGAAATACTCCCATAGCTACCGACATCAATAAATGTAAAATTGTAATCATGGTCTGCTAATGCCAAAAGTACCAGACTAAATGTTCCTTTGTAATTATAATATAATGAGCCCGAATTGGGGGGGGGGGCATTGAATCAGTACATGTTTCCCGTCAATACACCCAATGCAGTTTGGGAAGTTCCATGAGTTATTGAAACCTCTTATAATTTCATTCCAGTCACTTTCAGTTGTGGGTACCTAAAACCATAGAGACAAGAAATAAAATTTTTATTTTTTTAAAAGTGTAGTTTTAAATTAAACTTATTACCATGTAATATTATTGAATAAAAATATCATGTTGAAAAATGATTAATATTACGTACCTGTATATACTCTTTCAGTGCTTCGTAAAGGGCGTCAAAAACAATAGGGAGAAACTTGCTTATTGTACATTTTGGTACCCGGTATAAATACTGCAAGGATGCAAATGACTCGCCAGTAGCAAGGTAGCGAAGTGCTACTTCTAATTTAAGTTTAGCTGGAATCGCTTCTCTGGTATTATTTTTCTGAATATGATTTGCAACCTGGAGAAAGATAAATCACTTTTATAATATACAGTGGTATACTCAGACATAGGTCACATAGTCATAGGTGGTATAGTCACTTGGCCATTTCTCAGCAACAAAGCTAATAATTCACTTACTTTACTAAGTAGAAAGTCAAACATTTCCCCATTGATACGTAGCAGGTTAAAAAAGCTTTGTGGATCTTCTTCTCAAAGTTCCATTACCAATGCATTAGAAGCTCCTAGTTCATTCCTACGAAGTATCCATTTACGAGTCCACATTCTTCTCTTTTTTCGCGCATTTTTATTTTTATGAATTTTTGCAATTTCAGCCACAACAACAGCAGTCGCTGCTATTAATTTAGTGTCAAACATTTTTTGAACCACTAATTCGATTAATATGATTAATATTAAACTTGGCGTTATCGACGTTATGTTGTAATCAACGTTACGTTGTAATTGTTGCATATAATAATGGATAAGGTTAAAGGTTTTTTATATTATTGTTCTTAGTAGTTTCAAAATTCCGCCAATAGAGGCGCACGCATAATACTATCACAAGCAGCACAAGTCTCAGTACGTGTAAACAGACACTATCATAATGTTGACTATCAAGGTTCCTATCGTGATAGTACTATCACAAAAAATACTATCATCGTGTAAATTATCTTTTACTATATATTTATTTAATTTAGATAATTTTTCTTCCACTTAATATAAACAAACTTTTTGTTTTTTGATTTTTAGCTTTGATGAAATAAACAAATAACAGGTGGTAGAGTGGTGGTAATGCTCGAGTCTCAAACTGGGGAAGCGGAACTATTGAGAGCGGAAATATTCCGAATGTGCACTGTAACACAGTTGTAAGAAGAATCAATGATATATCTGAAGATATTTGGGATCAATTACTTTTCCAGCTACGTACTTCGAAATTCACCATAGTGGATGAGGCAACTAATATAGCTAAAGATGCCCATTTAATTGCATACGTTCGGTATGTTGCGAAAAATAAGAAGATATGTTATTGTAATGTATACGTATTTTTGTCTACCACTGTATTGATTTTCTAAAAACATCAATTATCGATTGAATTTATTGAACGATATACAATCAGACGATAAGTCGTAATATGTATCACTTCTTAGAAACGGAAGAAATATATAATCTGGAAATTCATGGTCAGACGGTCATTTCAATAAGCCGATGAGTGACGCTTCCTAAACCTTAGAGACCTTAATAGTGAGAAGTCGTCATGTAGACACACAGTCGAACGGTATCAAAAGCAGGAACTAAGTTTCAAACGGATTCATTCATTCAAAGGGATTCATTCATTCATTCAAAGTCATTCGTTCTTAGTCAATTTGATTCTCAGTAAATTCAGTCATGTAATTATTTTTAAAGTTAAAGATGTATTTTAATTGTTTGTGTTGTGATTATGAACCTCCAGGAAGAGGTATATAATATGATTTTCCTTCCTTAATTATAAGTTAATATTACACATATGTAACCTGGTATGGTATTGTACTTGAATTTAAATTTAACAGAAATGTAGTTTAACTTTGATAAGTCTGAAAATTATAGGAAACTCCTTGTAACCTACCGGCTTGCATATTCTGTATTGCTCGTATAAGATTTTATGTTGTTGATATTTTTTCATTTATTTATTTTCAGTTATCTTTAAAATATTACAATTTTCTTCATCTTAATTGGACGATATGCTTAAAGTGTATTTCCCCGTTAGATTACGAATTTGGAATTAGATTGTTAAAGATCTTTAGTATCTGACCATTATCATTGTAAACATTTAATATTTTTATTTTACAATAAATTTTGTATTTTTATTATTAACAGTTAAATTTTGTTTTATTCAATCCTTGCGATTACGTCTGTGTAAACTTTTTGGTACATTTAACCGCGTCCCGAAGTCTAATAACTTTTTAAGCTAAAAGTTGCGAAATTATTTTTAACTCTAACTTCGGCCCCAGCTACCACCTTTAGCACCAAACCACCTACCCCCAGTATCTTTTTTCAATTGGTGGCAGCGCTGAGATAGTTCAAAACAACCACCCAGCCACCTCACCCTCCCTCATGTATTTTACATTATTTTGTAAACCCATTTCTGGAAAGACCACATCCATTGCAATTTTTCGTATAATGGACAGTTTTTTCCAAGGAAACGGCATAATGTGGGATAGTTGCATTGGACTGTGTACCGAACGAGCTCACTCAATGTCCGAACAAAAAGCAGGTCTTCAAGCATTAGTCAAAAAGAAAGCACCACATGTTATTTGGACACACTGTATGCTTCACAGAGCAGCTCTAATGTCAAAAAATACGTATGAGTAACTGAACAACGTTTTTACGAAAGTTAGAAAAATTATTAACTACATTAAGAACAGTCCTTTGAAAGCTAGATTGTTTGCAAAACTATATGTTAATATGGAAGTTAATTATACCTCACTTTTGTATTATTGTGAAGTCCGCTGGCTATCTCGTGCAAAAGCGATTCAAAGGGTGTTTGAACTCAAAGAAGAAATAGTACTCTGCCACGAAGAAAACCAGCATCAAGAGGCACATTTGTGGACAAATGATAATTTTATTGTTAAACTTCCCTATTTGGTTGAAATATTTAGAAAACTAAACGACTTAAATAAATCAATGCAAGGATCACAAATGCATCCACTTGCTCAAAAAGACAAAGTAAAAGCCTTCACTAAAAAGCTGAAGCTATGGAAATCAAATCTAATTAATCAAATTTAATTAAGATTTACGAAAAAATAAAAATTGAAATAAATGAAGCTTCCAATATTTACATAGCTACGGATAATTGGACGTCATTGAACAATGAAAGTCATTATGCCAATAGTAGCTCATTATAATATAAGCAATGGTTGTTCATATCTTCTACTGGGTGGGCAAAATAAGACCTACCAATGTTAAACACAAATAACTTATTATTTTTTGATATAATTATTTTTTTCTTTTTGTAGGTTATAGCTGAGTTCTTGGAAATTTATTATGGAAACATACAGTACAAGACAACGGGTTAAAATTATCGATTTTTTTTATTCTTGTTTCTGTCTCAACTCGCCGTCGTTCCAGCCAATTGGGCATTTCCAGGACGACATTGCGTAGAATTTTAAGGTTGAATCTTAAGATGTACCCATACAAAATTCAAATTGTGCAAACACTGCTACCGGAAGATCACCAACAACGACTACAATACGCTATTCGTTTTATACAATTAGCTACACAAATCGATTTTTTAAATAATGTTTTGATGTCGGATGAAGCGCATTTCCATTTAAATGGTTATATCAACAGACAAAACTATAGATTTTGGGGCTCTGAAAATCCAAGAGCAACACACCAGCATCAGTTGCACCCATCTAAATGTACTGTTTGGTGCGGTGTTATGGCCAATAGAGTTATTGGTCCATATTTCTTCGAGGATAGGGATGGAACGCCGGAAACGATTTCCGGAGCTTCTTATCGAACAATGATTGAAAACTTTTTGCGGCCAGTGGCAGAGCAGAATCCTAATTTGTGGTTTCAACAAGATGGAGCAACTGCGCACACTGCTAGGCAAACTATGGACCTGCTGCGTGAAATTTTTGGCGAACGTCTGATTTCAAAAAATTCAGATTTTTCTTGGCCACCTCGTTCGCCAGATTTAACTGCGCCCGACTTATTTTTATGGGGATATTTAAAAGACAGAGTATATATTAATAAACCCGAGACTATTAGACAGCTGAAGCAGAATATCCGAAACGAAATATTGAGCATCCAACCAGAAACATTACTTGGTGTAATGGAAAATGCATTAAAAAGAACCAACTTCTGTATCGAGGAAAATGGTGGACATTTGTCTAATGTAATCTTTCATAGATAATTTCCATAATATGTATTTAATGTATAAAAAAATTAATCAAAATAAATGATTATTACAAGAGTTATCCGTGTTTAACATTAGTAGGTCTTATTTGGCCCACCCAGTATCATCATGTAAATTTTTTGGACAACATACTAATACAAATATAGCCGCTGAACTGCAGAAAATCGTTCAGGAATGGAAAATCGAACAAAAAATTGTTAGCTGTTACAAATAATGCAGCTAATATGAAAATACCCCTATCGCAGCATCCTACATAAAAGAACGACTTTCCGTTTATAAAAATTAGTTCTGCACTGGTGACTATTTAGTTGCTTATAACTATTTCTTATGACAAATTTTTATTTGTTTTTGTGAAATTGAATCATAGCGTTGAATGAAGATTTTATTAGTAAGATCGAGAAACGACCAGCAATATATAAAACAAAATTAACAATATTCTGATAAAAATTAAAAAAAAATTATGGGTTGAATTAGGTATGTGAAAAATTTGTTGAGAATTGGGATGAACTTAATATTTCAAATTATCAAAAATTTCGAGTCATCCGAAAATAATTAAAAATTTATTTTTATCTTCCCTTAAATTTTGAAATAATTTATAAAATTAACCGTTAAGAAGCCTCTGGCTCACTAATGGATGAATCCACAATCGTTTGCATTTTTGTTTCTTTTTCCGTAATTCGAGAGCGCAAACACATGCAATTACTATGAAATTCATTTGCCTACTAAAATTGTATATTGGTTGTATAGAGCAACTCTATTTAATCAACCAGTGCGCGCTTGTAAGAAAGAAAAAGCATCTTTTAAGTGATTAAACTATTCGGCTGCCTATGATAAAAGTTGCTAGTGCGGAGCTGGCCTTACTCAATTCCGTTCTTCACTTAATACAATAAATAAATTTAAATAATAAATACCAAACATAAATACCAGGTACTTAATAACCAATTCAGAGGATTTGGTAAATCCAAAGCAAATCATAGTTGGTTACATAATTAAAAAATAGATACGGTACTTGTTAATACTTGTAATGTCGGCCATTATCATTTAATCTAGATTTTTCAGTGTCGTTTTTGAACGAATTGTGTTTGTGTACTATTATTACTTTTTTTTTAAATCAGTTTTTAATTATAATTTTTATTTGACAGAATGTTCACGGATAAGGAAAACAATTTTTTGGTAAAATCGTACTATAGAAGTGGAAGCGAAAATCCAATAAATGTATGGAATTATTCATACGAATCATGCTTCAGACAATTTCGGCATGAATTTCCTTTGGCACAGGAAGTTGGTTACAATACATTTACCCAGCATGTTCGTCGAATAGTACTAGTACGTAGATTTGAATCATCTAACACTATTTTAAAAAGCAAATCAACAGGTATAATAACTAATAGGGTCAAAGGGAATCTCTTTGATATGGGGGCTACTTTAACAAAATTGGTAAATTGATAAAAAAACCATTTTTTACAGTTCTGTTATTTTTGGGATAGAGCAGATTTCCTTCCTGTATTTCATTGACACCCAATTTCGTAAATTTTTTTTGTAAAATGTTAAGTACGATTGCAAAAAATAGAAAAATTATGTTCATGGTTGCCCTTATATCAAAGTAGTCCCATTTGACAGTATCAAAAATAAATATTTAGAGGAACACAATTTTTTTAATTTAACATTGCAGGTAGGCCGACTGTTTTAACTGAAAATATAATGGAAAACATCCGAGAAAATGTAGAGCGTAGTCCAACCAAACCCATACGAAAAATTACCCGACAATCTAATATGTCGAAAACAACGTGCCATAAAGCATTTAAAAAAATCTACATATGCGTCCTTACAAACTTACAGTGTGCCAGGAATTACATCCACTGGGTTATGGCCAGAGAGTGGAATTTTGTAACTGGTTTAATTCTAATGTTGCAATCGGTAACCATTTGTTTAGACAAAAGTTGTTAACGAGGCCAGTAAACCAAAACAAACAACCAAAAAAAAAATATCGACAATTTACTAATCCATACTTTCTGCTGATTCTGGTAAAAATGACGTAATTATGTGGGTCAAACAATAATATAAGAAATTGTAAAAACGATAATGCGGCAGAGTAGTCAAAAAGAGAAATTAGCGAAGTCGAGGAGAAGTCAAGGTGAAGTCAGGGAGAAGTCACGGGGAAGAAGTCGGAGAGCAGTCAAAGTGGGAGTTGGGTCACGTCAAGTCAAGGGCAGCAGAACACTATGGAGTAGAGAAGAGCATTGGAGCTGGTAGCTAGTTGCTAGCAGGGGCTGGCTAGTAACTAGCAGGGAAATGGGCTACTAAGAGTAATTTAACATACTCAAGGTCGTAATTGGGAAGTTTGTTTTGGTGGCCAATAACAAGAGCTTGTAATTAAACAACGGGAATAACTTATGTCCAGGTGAGTCCTGATTCCTTCGCTTTTATTTTATCTTTTAGTTACAAATATTTACTTGTTTATTTGGGGAAGCGGTTCCTATTTTGTTCTATAAGTTTCATTCATGTTCCTATTTTGTTTCTTGTATCTTTTATTTATTGGTTTTGTTAATAAAATTGTTAAGTTGAACTCCGTTATTTTATTGAGTGAACAGGGTATACCCTTAAATTCCCGCAATTCATTCGTAGTGATCTGGAGTTCGAACCCTGGCCTTTCTGTGGGGTTTTCACCGCTACCAATAACATCTAATTTAATCCCTACAGAAAAGGCTCGTACTCCCGTCATCCAGCACTAACATGAACGGTAATTTATTAGATAAGATATTTTTTACTGATAAAACTTGGTTCCATGTTAGTGGCTACGTAAATTCTCAGAATTTCAGAATATGGAATGCTGAGAATCCACATGCATTTGTAGAAACGCCATTACATCCAATTAAAACTGGTGTATGGGCAGCAATTTCACGACGTAGAATAATTCCGGTCTTTTCTGATACCACTGTAACTGGAGGTACTTACAGAACCGTTATTTTGCAACAATTTCTTGAAGAACGTGACGACGAGGAACTCCAAGAAGGTTACTTTCAACAAGATAGAGCCACTACTCACACCGCAAGAGATAATTTGCAGTATTTGCAAGAATTCTTTGATAATAGAACTATTAGCAGAGGTACGGATATTCCCTGGCCTCGAAGATCTCCCGATTTAACTCCTCCAGATTTCTTTTTATGGGCATATTTAAAAAAATACTATTTATAAAATAGAATACACGCGACTCATAAGTTAGAGCGTGCAATAAGAGCCGCGATCGAATATATTAATGAAGATATGTTGAGAAATGTTTTAATGGTTTAAAAAATCAAATTAATAAATGCTTGGAAATTGATAGACAACACTTTCAACATTTAATTTAAAATGTTATATGTATTTTTTAAATAAAAATAAAATTACTTTTAAAAACTTGACTCATTTTTGCGTTTATTTTAAATAAGTTTATTTTAGCTTCATATGGTACATTATTTCCCTAAGAGCTTCTTAAATACCGCCAGTGGTCAATACTACTTGTTAAATTTGATGGAGCGTGTAGCGTGATTATGAAATAATCACACACAATGTAATGCGATATCTCTCTATAGGTAATATTTTTCAAATAAAAAACTTTATTTAAAATCAAATGTATATATAATCGATATATGAAATTCAATGCTATACGTATCAAATTAAACTTAAATATTTTCTGTGGTGACACCTATCACAAACCTTTGGAAGTACGAGTCATAAATACATAATCTTTGCCTTTATATATTTGGTTTGCATCTTTGCTAAATTCTGGATAACAGTATATTTGTTTAATTTCAAAAATTAAATGATAATTACGTAATAATTGAAAAAAATATTTTGGTAAAAATAAAGGGTTTGAATAAAAGTTTTGGTCGTCCACTCACTCTCTTTTATCGGTAGACCACGGAAGGAACTGGTTCATAATGTATTATTTAAAATAAAATTTTAATTATGTTAGTTCAAAAATGCGTTTGATAGCGACAATGGATTTTTATTCAAACCGGAATTTTTAAGTATTTACTTAAAAAACAAAATAATTTAAAAATGATTTAGCTATTTCAACGGGAAAATTTTTGGTCAAGATTTGATGTATTTAGTATTAGCTTAGAATTTATTAATGTAGATTAAGTGTATTTGTTTTCATTAAGTTACGCCGTTTTGGTACCAATATTTTCATCGTTGACTCAGTCTTGAAAACTAGTCAGGGGAAAATAAAATAAAAATTGGCCAGCGGTTAAAATGTTTAGTAAATTAGGTGTAAGGTAGTTATATTTTGTTAGTTTAGTTTCTAGTTCAAATTGATGCCAAAATTTTCGCAATAGTAATTTATGATACAATAGTAGGTTAATTTATCAAGTTGTTACGTAACGTTATTTTGATTTCCGTTGTAATCACGTGTAATTTCTAATATAAAAAGTAGGATAGGATAGGTTAATAACTGTAATTAATAATATAAAAAATAGGATAGGATAGGTTAATAACTGTATTTTATAACATAAAAAATAGGATAGGATAGGTCAATTACGTAAAATTAGGATAGAAGGTAATTGTTAGGTAATTTCGCGAGTAGTTAAAAGATACTCTGATTTGCCAAAAAAAAAGTTTATTCTAATAAAATAAAATATAATAAATCAAAATTATATCAAAATTACAATGTAAATTTATTTTCTTAAAGAAACTTAAGTCTAGTCAAAGATAATAAATAAAAACTTAATCCGAAAAAATATATTTTCTTTACAAATTATAATT
The DNA here is from genome assembly GCA_035578155.1 of Brachynemurus nebulosus. NCBI lineage: Eukaryota > Metazoa > Arthropoda > Insecta > Neuroptera > Myrmeleontidae > Brachynemurus > Brachynemurus nebulosus. Next base: position 10,020,037 of record JAPWDM010000007.1, read on the forward strand.
TCAATTTGGTAAGACGTATTTTAGTATTTGTAAGTTTTTAAATTTTGTTACAAGTGGGCAAATGATTGCACACTGTTTTTTCTCGTGGTGATACTATATCGAGTCAAGTTTGCAATCACTCGCCCTTACAAATTTTTAGTGTAAGTAAACCAAAACATTTTCTAAATTTTAATCAAGTACCTTCATATGTAATACGATTTGTAAAAGATTTTCAATATTGTACGCGCAAACATTACTACATTTGTTAAATAAATTGTACACTTGTGGTGCCGAAAACTTTGGTTTTAATTACTTTATACCATATATCAATAAGTAGCGACCGAGGGCACATTTCTGGTTTGGGGGAAAGATCCACAGGCAAATTTCGACTTCCACTGCAACTTTACAAGCTCACCAACACCTCGAGCTGGCTCTGTGAAATTTTCTAACTTTAGTGCGCCCTCTACATTACGTAAACACTTTACGTATAAATAAATATACACAAATATACGATCCCCTTTACATTTTTTTTTAATTTAATTTTTGTCGCTACAAGCGCCAAAGCAAAATTATATTTATTTTAAGAGATTATTGACCTTTCAATATAAACCGGACACTGTATATTTTTAAAGATTTCGAAAAGTTGAAAGTTACATAATTTATGTTATTAGTTAGTTTAAGTAATGGTAAATATGTGTCATCCAATGATACACCATCAAATTGTTTATTACAACTATTTCTCCTATTCAAATTTATAAAAAAATTTTCACTAATTAATCTCCTTTTAAATGAAGATTTTTTATCAAGTATTTTCACTTCCTCAAAATTAAACCATGATTGTTATCGAAAGTGTGTTCGGATAAGCCAATTGCTTCTTTTCCTCTTTCTATATCATATTTGTGCTGCGAAATTCTGGTGTTCAATTTTTGGCATGTTTGCCCTATATAAATTTGTGGATAATTGGAACACGCTATTTCGTAAACTACATTATGCATCATTTTATTACAAAATAATTATCCAATTAAATTGACTAATACAATTAAAGAAAAAATCATTCATAAATCTTACCATGTTGTTCAATAAGTTTTGTCGTTTATATATAAGCCGAACATATCCTAGACACCGACCATAATTTTGTCATTGACGACGCATTCGAAACACTCCATTTCCAACCGAAAAGCGCCACCTTGGACCTACTCGAAATTTTAAACATAGCACATGCGGAAAATCAAAATATTACAGTATTAAATGAGACTGCGCAATTATTCTCTTTCAATCAGTGCAAGGCCATTATGAATTTGGCGGCTACACATTTCACTACAACATTTCAACATGACAACACCAACAGTTCATATGTATAATACCGGTCGCCATGACAATTTTTTGAGTGCTGTTTGATTGTTAAAATTAATTAGTGTTATTCATTACATCAAGTTATTTAATTCAAAATCTGTTTTTAAAAAATTTTTTAAAAAAACTTTTAATATTCATGTGTGGTGTACCAGTGAATTTTATCACAATTGGTTGGTTTTTTCTTGTTTTCAATCTCTTTGTTCGTTGAAGAATTCGGGCGTTGTCATGTCCTTGACAGAGGTCACAAGGGCCTGTTCTTTTGTCTTTTGTTATTTCATCGACGTTCCTACCGTAATTCAATTATTTTTTGGATTTGCTGTACTGCTGGTACTCATGAACGTGCCCATTTCGGGGTTTTTTACTTTTCTACAATTTTACAATTTTATTATAATTATTTGTCATATTTCAATTTGTTGTTATTACAATCATGGTTTTAACCTTTTTGGAAAATTAAAAATTTTACTTCCTGACGAGTTTTTGTTGTTACAATACAACTTACATTATTACTTTTTCTAAGTCGACTAATTTTTATTTTATTTCGACAATGGTTGTCCAAAATATATATCTCTTGAAAATGATCATAAATTGATCGAAACGCGTCGAGTAAAAAGGAACTTTTTATAAGTTATTTTAATAATCTTGCAGGCTGTCGACTCCTTGTTTCAATTTTCATAATCCCTCCACCTGCAGTTGGACTGATTTATATATATATGTTTTTTGATAATTTACAAACTATTTTAGAAAGAGAACCGAAATTCGCAGATGGTACGCGAATTTTTAATTTAGACGAGACTGGCACCATGACCGTTCAAAAACCACAAAAAGTTGTAGCTCCACGCGGCATCAGCCTAGGTAAGGTCTATTTATCGTGCTTGGAATTTGTTTTCAAATTTCGATTTATCTTCATTACTTTTCTAACTTATCAATTTTTTCTATTCTAATTTATATATTGTATGTTTTCTCTACTATGTAGGTATTTCTGTAAAATCTTTTTTTTATTTTTAAGGGAAAGTGACAAGCGGTGAAAAAGGAACGCTTGTAACTACTTGTTGTGTCGTTAGTGCAACAGGACACGCTTTGCCTCCCGCAATCATTTTCCCACGCAAGAATTTGAAAAGTGTGATGATGCATGGAACTCCACCTGGTAGTTTAGGGCTTACTAATCCAACTGGTTGGATGACAAGCGAACTTTTCGTGGAGTTATGAAACATTTTGTGAAACACACACACACTTCACTTCAAAATCCATCATTATTAATTATGGACAACCACGAATCTCACCTAAGCATTGAGGCTTTGGATTTTGCTAAAAAATCAGGCGTAACAGTGCTAACTTTTCATCCACAACAAATTACAACCTTTGGATGTGGGTCTGATGGGTCCTTTTAAAACTTTTTATTATTCGGCCCTAGAATCGTGGATGCTTCACAATCCGGGAAGGCCTGTCACAATTTACGAAATTGCTGGATTTATTGGATATGCTTATCCACGAGCCATGACTCCAACAAACATAGCTTCAGCTTTTTCTAAATGCGGAACATTTCCATTCGATCGGAATGTTTTTTCTGAAATTGACTTTATGCCAAGCAACGTTACGGATCGCCCAGAACCTACAAATAACTCAAATATAGAAAATGAAACTGAACCTCAGTCTAGCATTAAAGGGAATAGTCCATCATCATTATCACTCAACGTTGGTAAACCTGAAGATAACACACAAAATGAGGAAAAAATCGTTAAGAAACAAGTGGAGACATCAACAACTAATTTCATTTCACCGAAAGTGTTCCGCCCGCCTATTAAAGCTAAACATAAATCTGATAACAGGAGACGTAGAAAGATGGGAAAAAGCATAATTGCGACTGACAGTCCAAAAAAAAAAATAGAATTGCTGCGAAGCGAGCTGTTACTAACATGAAAAAAGAAGCTGCTAAAAAATCAAATATAAGTTTCCATAAACGAAAGGTTCCTGGAAAATTACAACATTCCGTCTACAAGTAAGGTAAGAAAAGCCAAACGGCAAAAGAAAGAAGAGTCGGAGAGTGGTGAATCTAGCGAAGAGCTAATACTTGAAAGTGATACAGATACGGAGGAATATACTACAGATAGTGAAGAAGATTTAGTATTAGACGAAAATTTTCCCCCCTTGTCACGTAAACCAATGCTTGATGACTACGTTTTAATCTTGTTCGTATCAAAGAAACGTGCAACTTACTTCGTTGCTAAAATAATAAAAGAATTCGTTCAGGAAAATAATTATTCTGCGTCTTTATTAAGACTAAAAGATCGGAACCAACAAAGTTTCATATTCCCTCTGGAACCTAATTTAGCAACTGTGAGTGGTTCCGACATTAAATTCATTCTCCCTCCTCCAAAAATCACAGGTACCAAAAGGTTGGTTAAATTCCTCTTTAAGGTTAATTTTTCATTTTTAAATGTGCAATAGAAGTTTATGAACAATTTATGTAATTTTCTATGATTACTTGTGATAAGTTACTAAAAACTAACTGTTCATAACAAATCACTAAGACTGATTTTTCCTAAAAATGAACCTTATTTTTATTTATATTTCCTGTTTTGTTTTTTAATCTGTCTATTTATGTTTCTGTTTTTACTTGAGAAGTTTATCTTTAATTAAAGTTTTTGTAATGATGATTAAAAATTAATAAATTATATAAGGAACTAATGTTACTGTTACTAATATGAACATTCTATGAATATTCATGTTTTGTTTTACCCTAATATCAATTTAATACGTTGAAGGTCATGAACACCGTACGGTGTCAAGCGAAACGTGACTAACTACGACACAACACTGTATCACGTCAACAATTCCATATATAAAGTTTATTAGTTGTCAAAATAGTGTACCAGTTGGGCGTTACATCATAATTGGTTATGATCATCAACGTGTTAAACAGAAAATATTCTAAATGTTTAAGAAAGTTGGTTGATTTTTTTAGTTTTGCAATAAACAAACTCCCTGGTTCACTGTACAATTGATAGTGGATCGGTGTGTACCAGGGGTGGTACACACTGAACCAAATCAGAATTTTCGAAAAAAATGAATATATTGGCTTCACTTTATTTCCTAAACGCATAAGGTCTATAAAACAGGTATTTTCTATAAAACTACAATAAATACACTACAAAATGATGAGAACCGAGCAATTAAAGAGCTCCAAGAAGCCTTTGAAAAAACGGTGGTTCACTGTTAAACGGTTGGTTCATCCGCCCTATCTTTTAGAAATTATTTTAACTGTATTTTTTATGGGGAGGGGGCAAAGAAAACAATATAATTTTATCTTCAACAGAAGAAAGAGTTGTTGAATTATTAGATGCAGACCATCCAATTACGATGATAACCATTCTGAAGAGGTGTTTCAAATTACTGAAACAGATACAAGAAAGGAAGAAAATCAGGTTAATTTTTTTTGGTATACGTTATTGCCAATTATTTGACATAATCTCTTATTTATTTTTTTCCCTTTCTTAAATTTAGACTCGGATGAAAACTTGAATACGTGGATTCCGTTGGAGTGGCTGACAGCAGCGCCTCGACGGAATTATATGCTGAACCGTCCAAATCGAAAGATTGGAGAACTATACACTCAACAAGTTGAAAAGACCACCCTCATCGCCGTTGATAACTGATAAATCGACAAAAAGTAATTATTTTTACATTTTCGTATCACACAATATTTATATCTATACGGTAGATGTTCCACATTAAAGGCTTTAACAAATGTATAATATGATTCGCATTTAATTATTAAAATTGCCACAATTACAGATTGAAAACAAAATTCTTCAATCGGTTCATCAATTTCCGGACCTTTAATGCTTAATAATTTATCAAAATATGTTTCTTTTGTGGTATCATACTCGAACGTTTCTAGAAGCGGTTCAAATTTTTTTCGCCATTGTTCTTCAGTGACCGGATAATAACTAAAAATATGATAACATAAATTCATATACGATTGTAATGTATTCAAGTTGTCATATTTTTTACAAATATACATAATTATATAAATGAATTTTAAATCAATGGGAAAATATTCCACCAAAAAATATGCTGACGATAAATTATGTTGATGTCGATTTAAAATACGTAATAAATTGGCAATTCGAAATTCTTCGATAAATAAAACATAACGTAATTGTAAAAATGCAGGTACTAACATAAAATACATATATAATTCACTAATGTTATTATATATATAATTAGTATATTTTTTTGTTATATTAAAATATTTTATAATATCGGTGTTTTGTGTCGAATACATCTCCAATGGTCGTTCCATACACCAAATTGTTTGATATCGATACTTATTGAAACGTAATAATGAGTAATGTTTGTTAATATGTAAAATAAATTCATTTTATAATATAAATATGTATATACATAAAATGAATTTTAATATAATTTCATTTTCATATACATAATAACCATAAATTATTAAATATTGTTAAAAGATTGTTAAAATTTTTTAAAATGAACTATCAGGTAACTATTTTATATTAAATATAAAACATTAATTTCTATACACATACCTATACATTTTAATTTATTTTAGGTTTTACCAGCAATGTCAAAATATACCAACTTACTTGAAAAGTTATCGTTATTGCGTAAAATTAAATTTAATAATATTTTATTAATTTTGCATAATGAAATTTTTACAGAAATTCATGAGAAATATAGAGAAATTGACTATTGTTATAATTTATTAAATGACTTACTTGATATAAAATATGAAGAAAATATATTAAATTTTAAAGAATCTGATTACCAGACAGATGTATTAGATATTGCTGAATATGTACTTTTTTTATTATGAATTATGACAGATGTTCTTTTCATTGGTTTCTTGATTATAAAAATCGATTGTTAAATTCAATTAATAACATAATCAATTTAGAAGAACATAAAGAAAATATTAATATATTGACAATATCTTCATTTGAAACGTTATGTAAAGAAATACGAAATTTAAAAAATTTAATATGTAGAAATTTTGTTATTATTAATTATAAGTCAATTTGTGTATACATTAATGAAGATCAAAAAGCTCATAAGATTTTTCGTAAAGTGCATTTTAAATATGAAATATGTGGAAGTTGTTCAATGCAACGATTTAATGAAAAAAATAAAAATTTTTTATTTCATAAATTTATGTTTAGTTTTGCGTTAAGTGAACGACTATTTTCACATTATTACCAGGATGAAAATAATAATTGTATTTTTTGTTCCGAGTCGTTATTTTTCTCACAATCTATGAATGATTACAGTAGTGATTCTGACGATAGTATGATGAGTATGGTAAGCTTTAATAGCGAAAATTCATATGAAGAAAAATTAAATTATAATTTTATGTATGCATTTTCCTTTTTATATAAATGTAAATCGAATCATCCATCAATTGAATGTGTTAAAACTTAAAAACCAAACAAATTAATTTTTTTTAAAAATATAAAATATTAGCTATGTATTCTATTAAGTGTTAAGGTATTTTTTGTGTTTAATTTCTTAATTCTATTTTTATATTTAATTAAATAATAATAAAATTGATTTAAAAAAAATTTTAGTTTTAAATGTAACCATATACTCACATTTGTTGTATACACACATAAGTTTATACACAACTGTACTCGTCCATAAGAATGTATACAATACATACATGCATAACTATGTACACAACTGTACTCGTCTATTCTTCTCTTTAGGCATGTATACAGTATAATATTGTATACATTATACGAGAATGGTATACATACCTACATACCGTCGCCCTAGTGGGAATACCGCGTAACTCCATTTTTGGGGGTGTATGGAGTTATGTATACCGATGGAAAGAGGAGAGAAATCTCCGTCTTTCTGTATGGGTATCATGCATTTCAGTCTATCGTGTGAAGAGCTATGGACGAATTTGTAATACAGCGTATCAGAAATCTGGGAATGAATACCGCGTATCAGTCATGTTTGTATGGTGGTTTATGGTGAATTGACAGTGCTCTGAATTGTTCCTCGTTTTTTCATGAAAATGGGCGAATCGGATCCGAACTTTCTGTAAGTAATTAATTGAATAACCCTTTTACATAAATATCATAATGTAATGTTGTAATTTTTAAGATATATCCCTTTTTTTGCCCAAATATACGCGTGTTGACATACGCGGTATTACAATGTGATATTCTTTCACGTGTCATTGTCTTACGCGGTATTGCATAGGACTTACGCGGTATTTCTTACGTTTGTTGACAATGCTTTAATAATTAATTGACATGAATATTCTATTTTTTAGGCAATTAGACGACGATGACGACGATGTTATTAAGGAAATTTGGTCTGAAATACTAAATAAAAAGAATGCTGATACAAGAAAGTGCCATGAAAATTACACTCACACTGAAAATAGCCACCATGCAAATGATATCGACGTTACATTCGCAAATGCAACAGATGTGAATCATAGAGGTAAAAATCCGAATAACTTCATCTGACCTTCTAAAAATTCATTTGAATTTCTCTCCTGCAAATAGATACTACCAATTTGAGTAATAATGACGCAATGGAATACGCTGATACGGCTGTTGAAGAGTTGGTAATTCACGGTACGACCCAATTTCGTTTGATAAAACGATTGTATAGTAATGGTATTTAAAACGTTCATTCATAGATCTCAATTCCATTCCATCGGGGGATAACGTCACTTATGTGACAACAGAACACTGTTTGCTTAACGTGATAGAGATTAGTGGTAATGAAATTGTTGTTGATTCAAATGAGAACAACATCTCCTGCTTCAACGAAAATATCGACCATACACAAACTAGAGACATGTCCGAACCTGAGGCCGTACAACCTTTTGTAAGTATTTCTGTAAATTGAATGATTATATTAATCTTGATATAATAATTAAATGTACAGTACGGTGAGATTCAAACTGAGGAGGAGTCAAGCTCCAGTCATCATGATTCTTCTGAAAACGAGAAACAAGACAGAAAACGGATGAGTTTAGCGGATTCAGAATCATGGAAGCGGTTAAAAAATAAAAACTTACGCGAAAAAGGTGAGGCATACTTAGGATATCGGCGCACTAAAGACGGAAAAGTATACCATGACGTTGACAAGCCTCCAAGAAAAATGATGCCAGGATGTACGAGCGACTACTGTAAACGGGCAAAAACAAGGAAGTGTGCCACGTTTACCGAGAATGACCGGAAGTCAATATTTGAATATTATTGGAAAGGATTGACAACTGCCCAGAGAAAAGTATTCCTCAAAAATTCCATTTCAATCAAGAGTGCTCAGCCTCCTAAGTCAACGAAAATTAACAGTCGGAGAGGGTACACACGAATGTATTTCCTAACAGTTGGAAACGAGAGACGTCAGGTATGCCAAAAAATGTTTTTGCAAACATTGGGAATTAACGAGTGGACCATAAGATATTGGCTGGAACAAGGCAGTAATGGAATGATAAGGGAATCGGCACCAAAACAACAGCCAGTACGTGTTTCAGAAAAGAACGCTCAGCGAAGAAGAGGGGTCAAAGAATTCTTCATGTCTCTTAATAAGATGCCATCGCATTATTGTCGCAGTACATCCACTAAACAATATCTTGAACCAGTTTTCTCATCTAAAGCGGAGCTGTATGAGGTGTACAAGGAATTCGTCAAAGAGAAAGATTATGGAAAAGAAGCCTGCTACAAATTGTTTGACGACATCTACAGACAGGAAAATTTAGGCATTTTTGAGCCCTTGAAAGATCGCTGCGACACTTGCTTTGCACATGATAACGGACAGATTGAAGAGGAAATATATGCCAAACATATCACTCAGAAAACTCGGGCACAAAATGAAAAGAAAGTGGACAAAGAATCAGCGGAAAAAGGTGACATCATTGCATACACAATGGATCTACAAGCCGTCAAAATTTGCCCCCTGATCAAAGCGAGCTCATCCTACTATAAGAAGAAATTGGCAGTTCATAATTTCACGATGTATAACCTGGCTACGAAAGAGGCTGTTTGTTTTTGGTTTGATGAAACCGAGTCCGATTTACAGGCATCCTGTTTTGTATCATTTATCATGTCTGAATTGGAAAGACAATATGAGAAGAACAAAGACAATTTGAAGCCAATAGTATTATATTCGGATGGTTGCATTTATCAAAACAGAAATGCTGCACTGGCCAACGCGATTTTACATTTTGCCATGAAAACTTCGATAACAGTTCATCAAAAATTTTTAGTAAAAGGCCACACAAAAATGGAGTGTGACTCGATGCACGCCGCAATCGAAAATAAAATAAAGAAGAAACAGTCAATATTTTTGCCGACACAATATGCGGACGCATCGAGGGAGGCCAGAAAGACTCCGTTTCCATATGAAGTTATCGAAGTTGACTACACTTTTTTCAAAAATTATCACCGGCTCGAGACAGACATTTATCAGTCAATCCGACCAGGTAATTTTTCGTAGTTCATAACAAGGTCTCATAAACAGTAAAAATGTTCTTTTTGAATCTTACAGGCAGAATTGCTGGGGATCCGACCGTAACGGATTTACGAGAACTGAAGTATGATCCCTCGGGAATCATTTATTATAAAACTGACTTTGATGATAACTATCGTGAATTGCCCCAGCGGAAGAAAAGCTACGCGCAAAATACAATTCATTATGAGCCCCTTCAGAAAGAACGGAGAAAAATCAATGAAGATAAGTGGAATAATCTTCAAGAATTAAAGAAACTTATTCCAAAAAATTACTGGCCATTTTATGATGCCATTCCCAAATATTGAATTTAATTCACAATAATGGATTTTTTTATTTTTTTTGTTGGCGATCATTGCTCTATTACTATTTGAAGAAGTGATTTTTATTTTGTTATTGATGAAAATTCTATGAATTATTAACACTAAAAGACTACGCCATGATAGGCCTTATTTTTCTCAAAAAAAATGTATAGATAAGGATCTTTTATTTTGAAAACGATTTATAAATGAAAAAATAAAGACAAATGATATTTTTGATTAAAAACGTTGATTTTATTGAAAATGACTAACCAGACATGAATTCAGCCAGTGTATTTCAGCAATGAAAACGGCACGAAATACCGCGTATGATGATGAAACGACGGAAGAAATACCGCGTATGGCAATGAGAAATACCGCGTATCACATGTATATTCCATAAAATTATTTGCAATACCGCGTAAGTTATGATACGGATAACACATACAGCTTTCCTTAAAAATATGTTAATACAGAGGAACAATAGCATATTTACATGGTATATGCATGCATCAAATATGTATTCAATCCCTGTAGCGAAAAATATGAAGTTTTTTCGCCTTCCTGAAAAGTTGGCGGGAACCGTGTTACGCGGTATTACCACTAGGGCGACGATACATAATATAACGTATATATAAGGATGGCTACACAAACTACTATGTTTATACGAATTTGTACGAATACAAAATATACGAAAACGAATATCCATATGAAAGTATACATAAATTTTGGAGTATTACATTTGTCGAACATCTTATGGGATGTTACCTAAGATCTATTTTTGTGAAGAGGAAATAAGTAGGTAGATGAGATATTTTTAGATGTAACCACATGTAAAATTGTTAGTTGTAGAAGTCAGTTGAATTTTAGCTCTCAAAATGGCATATTATACTAAAAGCTTCAAATATTCTAAAAAAACAAAAAAATTGATAGAATTTATTAAAAACAACGATAAATTATTTAATTCATTACTGAAACATGGAAGGCTCACAACAGAGGAGATTAATTATTTATTGAGGTATGTATTAGTATCTATTCTATATTTATATTCTGTATATCTGTCATTAATTTTTATTTAAATAATTGTATTTTTTTTTTTCAGAAATACATATCATGAAAATACTTTAAAAATGTTTAGTGGGAAAAAATTTAACAACTTGCGTATGTTCATAAAACGCAATGCAAAAACGATAATTGAAGAAGTCGAATCGAATAATATCAACCATTACACCGAACATTTTGAAGACCACGACCATAACGATATGCTTCAATCATCGAGTCCCGAACATTCCGAAAATCATGATGAATATATGCCACAATCACCAATTCTACAATCACATACACCTGTTTCGTCGGAACAATCAGAAAATGAAATGCCAGTTACTACGATAATGGAACAAAATATAACAAAAAAGAAAAAAAGGAGATTCAATAAATTGGAATATTTACTACGACAACATACACGAATGGCATATTTAACTTGTAAACAAAATCGAAGAAAGGTAAATTACGAAAAAATTTTAAAATGAAATTAGAAAAAAAATTGTTAATTACACTTTAATACGAATTTATGCATGTTAAACATGCATGTTAAATACAAAGATGCTATAAGGATGTGTGTTAAATATGGGTTGTCATATGTAGTAAATTGTAATATGGTAAATATTCCAATTCCAAATACCTAATAATGTATTTTATATTGTGATATTATATACTGTTTTATATATGCATTGCCATTCAACTTTACATAACTGATGTACTGTATAAAATTTTATTTTTATGTTTGTATATGCATTCGACTTTACATAACTGATGTATTGTATCTATATATAAATTTATACATTCAAAGGAATCAACGCATATCGTTGTAAAGATTTTTCTTTAAATAAATAAATTTTTGAATTATAAGTCACTGTTTGAGATGTTTTTTGTGATCTAATTAACTTATTATCAATAATATACAGATAATTTTTATATTTAAATGAAGTTAAATAAATATCATTAGGATTAATATTCAATTCAAAATCATATAGATAATTGTATGTTATATCATCTAAACCTTGTATATCATATTGATCTTTCAATAATTTGATTGTACCAAAATCTACAGAGGATGATACCAACGATGGTTTTTCATTAAATTTTTGAATTATTTCAAAAGTAATTTGTTCTGATGGTTTAACTGAACATGATACTTCAATGTAATTAGCTTGATTTGGCAATATGAAAAATTGATTTAATAAAACAGTGGATGATTTAATAATGAATGTACGTTTATAATCATATATAATTATACAATTATTATTAACAGTAATGTAATTAATGAAATTTTTCGATACCCATGTAAATGGAATATATGTTATAATTTTACTAGCATAATTATTTTTAATATTAAAATGGTGGGTACTATTTGCAACATTTAATATTCCATATTCGGTTAATTGATTATGTTCTTCGTAATGAAACCGACTAATATAAAATAAAGTAGGTTCTAATTGAATTAATATTGCTGTATTAGCTGTTTTTAATTGCATTTCTAATTTTTTTTCAATTTTTTTCTCGACAATGTATTGATTTGATTTTTGAACCGAATTTTTGACCAATATGTAATTGAGGATTTAATTTGTATATGTATAATAAAGCCATTAATATCTGTGTCCGTAAATTAAATGAATTTATAAATCGACCATTACCACGTGTTTGTAGATAATCATCATGTAAAATTATCGATAATCGTCTGAAACTGATATTAATCAGTTCTTTCAAGAAATTAAATTCGTAATATTGTAAAATAAAGAATACAGATTCAATTAATTGAGCTAAATACATTCCACCAGACGCAACGCCATTATTATAAATAAATCCTAATTCGTCGTTTTCGTCAACTAAATTATAATACATACCATTTTTAAAGAATTTATTTTTTTCGACATTGTCTGTTTTCTCTTTTTGTGAGTCTGTTTTTTGCGGTGATTTACCATTACTGTTATTATTTGTTGATGATGATTTTTCATTATTCTCAGCATCCGTAGTATCATCGTTATCGTTATTCGTAACTATTGTCATTGATTCATTATTTGCATTCGTTTGTTCATCTATTAAAGTTTCATATGAAATAAAATTATTAAATTGAATAGGTTTTTCCATAAAATTTACATTACATTGAAACTGATAATTATTTTACTATAAAAATAGTTAGTTTTCGTTTAGATCAGCATTTTAGATCAGTAAATTGCTGCTAAATTAACTAGTTGTATCTATCAACTTTAAACTTTCTTTGGAATTGAACTTTAACATTTTTCGCACTTGAATTGAACTTTAACATTTTTCGTACTTGAATTAAACTTTAACATTTATATTATCATATTTTTGGTAAATTAATATTTCTCTCTAAATATCTTTTTAAATTTTAATTTCATTTTTTTAATATCTAATTTAATTCAATTTTTTTATTAGATTAATTACAATGAGATGTGCATTCAGTGTTACGATAGTCATCTCCATTAATATTTCTTTTATTATCTTATCTAATTAATGGTGATATATCTAATTATCAACGCAGTTTAATTGATAGTTCCCCCGATTGGATCAACGAGCCTGATACGCCTAGCCAGCAAAACAAATCAGACAACGACAATTCCAACGAAAATTCGAACGAAAACGCAAGTAGCCAGCAAAACAAATCAGACAACGACAACTCCAACGAAAACACAAGTAACCAAAAAAACGAATTAGTCAAGTCAAACAAAATCGACGATTCTAACAAGGACAGCATTGATCGTTAAACGAAACTGAAATTTCAAATACACTGATTGGTTTCGAAATGAATATGAATAAAATTTCAAATCTATCAACTTTTGAAGTTAACAACGAATCATCAACTTTCGAACGCAACAACTATATTTCATCAATGCTCGAATTCGATATGAATGAAATGTCTGACGTGGATGAATTATTCAGACTCGATATGACTGAAATTCCTAAATTGAATTTGGATGACATAAATTTATCAATTTCGGAAGAATTCAACAATTCCGAAGTTGATATGAATGGAACTACTTCTAACGTGGACAATTCTATCCTATCAATGTCCGAAGTCAATATGAATGGAACTACTTCTAACGTGGACAATTCAGTTGTGGATAATTCAATTTCATCAGTGTCCAAACTCAGCATCAAACAAGAGGTTAAGACGGAAGAAAAACAAGAGGTCAAAATGGAAGATAAGGACGAATTCGATATAACAGCAAACAATGTATCAAAAATTTCTGAAACGGTAAATATGATAAAAAATACTATAAGTTTTTCCTCCGATAAAACGAATCAATTAATAGCGTTATCTAATTTTTTTTCTTCTCGAGTTTTAAATTATGCTTTTAATTTTTATTGTCAGGTTAGCTATAAAATTAGTAAATATTTAAATTTTTTAGGAAAGATAAATAAAAAATTTAAATCTTATAAAGATGTATTAGAAAAATCAAATTATAATAAAAAATTAATAAACATAATTTTACGGGAAGTTAAGGATGATAATTTTACTCAATCCGATCAATTTAATTCATATGTAACACCGAAAATATTTCAATTTTCTAAAATGTTATTAGCTCGTAAGAAACTTAGTATTTTTTATAATGAAATAATCAAATTACTTAAATTTAGATTTAAATGTTCATCTTTTAATTATGTATCGTCACGAAAACCTATTAAAAATATTGCAATTAAAACTTCCCGTTTAATACTAAGTAAAACGCAAAACCTTGCATTCGATCTTAAATATTTACGACATAAATATTTAGAAAAAGTAAATATAAGTGTAAAGTACTATTCATTAGCAAAAAATCATATAAAATTAAACCATTCAGTCCAAAATATAGAATTTCTAATTTATCCAATTATTGTTCAAATGCAGAATAATTTTCAATGCAATGTTTTTTCTTTCCCTATTTTAAATAACTTTAGTCAATATGAGAATATTTATCGTAAAATCCTATATAATATTAAATCTACTTTTGCAACCAAAATTAGGATTTATCCAGTTTTTGATTACGTTAGTTCGTAGTATGTATTAATTATTGGTGTATGGTATGTATTAATTATTGGTGTGTGATATGTATTAATTATTGGTATGTAATATTAAATTAATAAAAAAAATATAAAAAAATTTGTCTTTTTTTAAACCTCCACTATTTTTCCATATGTATGTAATGTTCTATAGGTATACCCAATAAAATTATTTTACATAATGTATATTCCTATAAGTGTAGTGGGAAAATCATTTAGTTGTCCAGGATTTATCCATTTTTTTATTACGTTAGTCCGTAGTATGTATTAATTATTGGTGTATAGTATGTATTAAGTGTTGGTGTGTGATATGTTATTAAATTAATAAAAAAAATATAAAAAAAATTATCTTTTTTTTTAAACCCCCACTATTTTTTCCCACTATTAAATTACAAAATTTAAATAGGTCTACCCTTACATATTATGTACTATTTATGAATACATATATATGTAGACTTGCCATACGTCCCGGTTTCGCCGGGACAGTCCCGGATATACTGGGTTGTCCCGGTGTCCCCCCCGGTTGTTGAAATTGTCCCGGTTTAGATTCAGGGCACAGTTTCTTGGAAATAATTGAGCAAAATTATTAGATCAGAGAATGGTTAATCTGCTCTTGTGTAATCAGTAACGTTTTGGTAAATAACACAGTAATACAAATTTACAGAAGTCGGCAGCAGAGAAGTCCGTTGGAGGCGAAGCCTGCAGTCGACGTAACCTTGAATCAACCAATAAGCATCCCGCCCTCGCGATGATTGTCATTGTCAATATGTTTCCCCACTCTAGCAGCGCCAAAATATACCTAACCTTACGAAACTGCCCGACTTGTACCGAGCACTAACGGAATCTCGCGGTAGTCGCATCTCCGACAGTCCGTCAAACACGTACTACAATAGCGTGTACACGTGTGCAATATTAGTTATTAATTTATTAATAATATTAAGTATTAACTTTTCATCGTCATTTCAGTGTGCTTTACAGGAGTTAAATATTATAGCCTTATTCGATTTAATAACTATTTGTACAGTTTTCCTTGCATCAAGTAGGCAAAACAGTGTAACAGTTTGTGTGACAGTGTGACTTTGTGTTTTTATCGAGTAATCTAACCTCAAAACCATGCCGAAAAGAGTCTGCAAATTTAGTGAAAGCCTTCAGAGTAAATTTCCGTTTTTAAAAAAGGTACGTACGCATGATGATAGAGTCAAATGTGAACAATGTGGCTCTGAATTTTCCGTTGCTCACGGAGGACAATCTGATATTAACGACCATTTGAACTCAAAAAAACACAAAAATAGCTTACTAAGCCTTGCTGGATCGTCAAAAATATCAACTTTTTTCAAAAATACAAATCCTCTTGATTCTGAATATGAAATAGCTGCTAAAGAAGCGACATTCGCTTATCATACATCAAATCACAACATTAGCTTCAATTCCAACACATGTTCCTCTAGATTGATTTCCAAATTTTTTGAACCAAAATTTTCATTGGGAAAAACCAAATGTGAGGCTATAATATTAAATGTAATAGCACCTTTAGCGCTGGAAGAATTAAAGAATGATTTAATAAATGCAAATTTTGTTGCGCTAAGTATGGATGCTTCCAACAGAAAAGAGGTTAAACTTGTCCCCATAGTTGTGCGTTATTTTAAACAGGTATCTGGAGTGCAAGTCAAACTACTAGAATTCAAATCTGTACCTGGTGAAACTGCAGACATATTAACAAGTCATCTTATGACAGTCATCAAGGAAAATAAACTGGAAGATAAAGTAGTGGGCTTTTGTGGTGACAATTGCAACACAAACTTTGGTGGAGTCAAGAGGGCAGGGAAAAACAATGTTTTTACTCTTGTAAAGAATGAACTGGGGAGAACAATAAATGGTATCGGTTGTGGAGCTCACATTGTCCACAACGCAGTCCAGACTGCAGTAGATGTGCTTCCCATTGAAGTCGAGGCCCTCGTAGTGAAAATTTACAAGTATTTTCACATCTATACAGTAAGGGTCACTCAGCTCAAAGAGTTCTGTGAGTTTGCAGATGTTGAATATCGTAAGTTATTAAAACACGGTAAT
This sequence comes from Brachynemurus nebulosus, assembly GCA_035578155.1. Classification (NCBI taxonomy): domain Eukaryota; kingdom Metazoa; phylum Arthropoda; class Insecta; order Neuroptera; family Myrmeleontidae; genus Brachynemurus; species Brachynemurus nebulosus. Next base: position 10,037,292 of record JAPWDM010000007.1, read on the forward strand.
ACAAGATTCCTCTCCCTCATGCCTGCAATTGAACGAATTTTACAAATATTTCCTGGTTTGAAGGAGTACTTCTTATCTCAAGAAATGTGTCCAGCTCTTATAAAAAACTTTTTTGATGATGAATGTGGTGAAATGTTTCTTTGGTTTGTGCATGGCCAGCTAACATTGTTTAATAAAACAATTTCAGCCTTGGAAAAAAGTAAGTCCAGTGCTACTGATGTTGCTCATTTATTACAGTTGTTGAAGGAGAATTTAAAAGAAAGAAAAGAGTCAAACTTCGTTCCCCAGGGGGCTAAATGTCTCTTAAAATCATTTCAAGGGAAAGACAATGTAGACTGCAACCGCATTGCCAGTGACTTTAGCGCATTTTACAGTCGGTGTATCTCTTATCTTGACCTCTGGGAAGACAGTTTCGGTGAAGCACGAGACTTTGTCTGGATCAATGAAAACAACATTTCATGGGAAAACGTTGAAAGAACAGCAGAGTTGATAAACAAAAATCTCGGAAAACCTAAGGTTAACACTGACGAGCTTTTTGATGAGGTCGTTCTTGCCAAGAAATTTTGGGCTTCTAAAGCAGGTGATTGGGAAAGAAAAGAAAAGGAAAACGATCGTAAAAAATCAAGCGAAGAAAAATGGATGGAGCTACTCTCTTCCTTTAAGCAACAAAACATCGCAATGTCTAACCTTGGAATGGTTGTTGAGTACGTGTTCTGTCTTCCTGGAACGTCCGCCCCAGTTGAGCGGGTTTTTTCGATGATGAACAGTACCTGGAGTGATGAACGGGGTTTGATGCATGAGTCCACAGTCCGCGGTTTGATGGTGTGCAAAGTTAACTTCGGGCTTAGCTGCACTGAATTTTATGAAAAAATTAAAGAGAAGAAGGACTTATTGAAAAAGGTTCATTCAAGTGAAAAATACGAGTGGTACAACAAGTAGAAAATTGTTTTGTTTTGTAAAAATATCATGTTTGTGTACCATTATGAATAAAATAACAAAGATTATCTATTCTATATTTTAAGTGTTTTTTACATTACTGTTTTCATAACCCCCTACCCTCCCCCAAAACCGACATCCCTAAACCTAAAGTAAAAAAAGACAGAACTGTCCCGGTTGGTCCGTGAAAAAATATGGCAACCCTATATATATGTATGTATATATGTAATGTTCTATAGGTATACCCAATAAAATATTTTACATAATGTATATTCCTATAAGTGTGGTGGGAAAATCATTTAGTTGTCCCTTTAATTTCTTTGAAATTAATTTAAAAAATTATGAAAACCCCCACTATTTTTTCCTCTCAATTTAAAAATTAAATAGGTTTATACCCATATACATATGTGGTTTAATAAAAACGAATTATAAATTTTCATGTATAGTTTATATATTTTTGTTCGTAAAATGGAACATTTTTTAAAATTGATATTAATGTATGTGGGCACCTATGTATAATGATGTATATTGCATTTGTACATAAAATAATTAAGCAATTCAACTTGTTTTTTATTTTCTTAAAATCGTCGTATATATCTTGATACAGCTTTTTAAAATTATATAGAGTTTTTTTCGATAAATGTTTATTGTCGTTAAATTCACCAAAACTATAAAGTCTAGTTTTTAAATTAACGTTTGAAATATTATTGTATATCGTCTTTAAAACGTCTTTTAACGATGTTTGAATTGCCGAATCATTCCAGAAAGCTAAATCAGATGTTTCTATCAACCAATATATATATACTATTAATTCGAAATTACCACTAAAAGTAACGAACCCTTCTGTATTTTTTTTTTTTTTTTTAATTCTGATACTTTTCTAAAATAATTTTTATAATGTGAAATGAAATATACAGCAGCGTCTTCATAAATTTGTGGTACAGCGCCCGAAAGAAGAAAATACTGACATAGATCACTCTGTCGATTGTTAATGAATTTTTTTTTTTTTTTTTTTTTTTTTTTTTTTTTTTTTTTTTAGTTGTACATAACTCTTTTATTTTATTATTTTTTTTAAATTTGACAGAGCAAATAATACTTTATGAAATTCGCAATCGCCCATAATTAATTCAGAATCAATTTTATATAAATAATGTAAAGGATAATTTTTAAGTACATTTTTGTAATCTAAAATATTTTGGAACTTGACATTTTCTTCTGAATATATGTACGGTTGATACCAGCGATAACCGACGATATTTTTTAAAAAATTATTTGGTATATTAACAGTTAGTTCTGATGACGAATTGTTATAAAACATTTCAGGAATATTATCGAGATTTGAATAATTAATATCGTCTACATAATTATAAGCAATTTTAGAATAGAATAGAATAGAATCTTTATTTTGTTTTGAGCATCCGCTCTATACAAAGGAGTTTCGTTACAATTCTTTTTTTTTTTTTATTATAGTATTTATAAATACTATTTATTATTTAATACTACTAATTATTATAGTACTTACAAATACTATAATAATAATACCAATAACTAATAATAATAATAATAATAATAATAATAATAATAATAATAATAATAATAATAATAATAATAATGATAACAAAAATAACAATAATAACAATAACAACAATAGTAATAATAATAACAATAATAATAAACGCAATAATAAATACAATAATAAATATAATAATAAATATAATAACAATAGGGCTGGGCTAAAATCCATCCTTCACGTCCCCGTTCGTGCCCGGCGGGCAACTGTTAGCTTCGGCTAGCAGGCTGACGAGGCTCTGGTACTGTGTTTCGACAAGAATGATCGTGTGGAGGGAACGATGTTGTATCCCCCGAGTGAGTATTATGCCTGCGTCAGTTTGATTTGGTTTAATATGTACCTTGACCGGAATTCAATGCGTCGTCAGTGCTGTCTACTCCCATGGGCGTGATCTTCGGAGTCCGACGAGACCGTTCAGACGAGTTGAAATGTGTGATGTTACATCTGTGATTTTGTTTAACCTATCTGTGATACTTTTTTATCTGTGATACTTGTTATGCCACTTGGGGTTTTCATGCCTGCCGTGGTATTGTCTAGCTGCTCGGTCTGTGATATTTCCCTGACCTTGTTCTTGTCATTTCGATGGGTAGGAATGCGGCTCTTGACGCACTCGTTCTCATCGGCCACACGTATGAGTCGATGTCTGCCCGAACGGCTTGAGCGAGCTCGCTCAGTAAGGAGACGTCGTCGTCCCTCGTACGGATGCGTTCGTGGGCGTCGATGCGGCGGCTTCCGCTCCGTCGAAGCGATACGAACACAGGTCAGATGTTAGCTTTGTGATACTCTGTGGCATTGTCCCGTTCTCTGTAGCCTCAACTCGGACGAACGTGGCCTAGTCATCGTACCGGTCTCCCGTGTAGGTTGACCCCGACATCTGACAGAACGGCACATGTACCCAGTAATCAGTTATCTGACAGAACAGTACATGTTTCTCAGTAATCAGATGTCACTGTCCCTACACCTGTGAGTTCCTAGGTGTTGACGAAGCCATTTCGGAATTGTTGAGACTATGGGGAGCGGAATCGTGCCACAGAGCAAGAACTTTTTTAAAATCTGTGATATTGTTGTTTTTATTTTTTAATAAGATTGTTTTTAATCTGTTTTGTCTTAACGATGTACCACTGAGGGCTTTTTCCACCCGAGGTGGTATGTATATCATCTTTTTATTCTTATCTGTGATATTTTGTTGGGCCGCTGTGGGCTTGCTGTTGTGGCCCCTCAGCGGTTTTGTTTTTAGCTACTTATTGCGGCACTGGTCGGCCTGTGGCTCCCCAGTGACGTAATAAGGTTTTCTTCTTATTTTTTCTTTGTGATGTTTTTATGATGTTCTTATCTTGTGATATTTTATTCAATATTCTCCACTCCGAGGCCCTTTACACCTCGGAGTTTCATCGTTGGTTTTCAGTTCTTGGTGACCGGACGTTCTGGCTAGTACTTAGCGTACCGCCACCAAGGACTGTCCGCTCGTTATGAAACCCTGGGATGGCAGGGCTCATCGGTGAATTTTATTATGTGTATGTTTGTCCATTGTCTAGTGCATTTATGTGTCCCTGTCTTTACGTGTTGTTTCTATTTATATTTCTCGTTTCGGCGGCGCATGCCCTTAGTTGGCGATGCCGCCGGGTGCTGCTGACCGCGCCATCCACCGGCAGCAGTACCCCAATTTTAATCAAAAAAAAAAAAAAAAATAACAATAGGTGGTGAGGACATCTATTGTTATAAAACATTTCAGGAATATTATCGAGATTTGAATAATTAATATCGTCTACATAATTATAAGCAATTTTAGAATAGAATAGAATAGAATCTTTATTTTGTTTTGAGCATCCGCTCTATACAAAGGAGTTTGGTTACAATTCTTTTTTTTTTTTATTATAGTATTTATAAATACTATTTATTATTTAATACTACTAATTATTATAGTACTTACAAATACTATAATAATAATACCAATAACTAATAATAATAATAATAATAATAATAATAATAATAATAATAATAATAATAATAATAATAATGATAACAAAAATAACAATAATAACAATAACAACAATAGTTGGCGATGCCGCCGGACACTGCTGACCGCGCCATCCACCGGCAGCAGTGCCCCAATTTTAATTAAAAAAAAAAAAAAAAACAACAACAATAGTAATAATAATAACAATAATAATAAACGCAATAATAAATACAATAATAAATATAATAACAATAGGTGGTGAGGACACCTATTGTTATAAAACATTTCAGGAATATTATCGAGATTTGAATAATTAATATCGTCTACATAATTATAAGCAATTCTAGAATAGAATCTTTATTTTGTTTTGAGCATCCGCTCTATACAAAGGAGTTTGGTTACAATTCTTTTTTTTTTTTTTTTTATTATAGTATTTATAAATACTATTTATTATTTAATACTACTAATTATTATAGTACTTACAAATACTATAATAATAATACCCATAACTAATAATAATAATAATAATAATAATAATAATAATAATAATAATAATAATAATAATAATAATAATAATAATAATAATAACAAAAATAACAATAATAACAATAACAACAATAGTAATAATAATAACAATAATAATAAACGCAATAATAAATACAATAATAAATATAATAACAATAGGTGGTGAGGACACCTATTGTTATAAAACATTTCAGGAATATTATCGAGATTTGAATAATTAATATCGTCTACATAATTATAAGCAATTTTAGAATAGAATAGAATAGAATCTTTATTTTGTTTTGAGCATCCGCTCTATACAAAGGAGTTTGGTTACAATTCTTTTTTTTTTTTTTTTATAGTATTTATAAATACTATTTATTATTTAATACTACTAATTATTATAGTACTTACAAATACTATAATAATAATACCCATAACTAATAATAATAATAATAATAATAATAACAAAAATAACAATAACAACAATAGTAATAATAATAACAATAATAATAAACGCAATAATAAATACAATAATAAATATAATAACAATAGGTGGTGAGGACACCTATAGCAGCTGCACTTGGCACCCGTGAGGGATATTAATCCCCCATTGGTGTCAAGGAGGCTAAGGGTTCCAGGGGTAGTTTATGCGCAATACAGTAATCTTCGGATTCCATTAGCCTCTGACTACCCAAGACCGGCACCGTTCCTTCTCGAGGTACCACCGTTTTCACGAAAGGTGTCGGATCGACAGTTCATTTTTTCAACCTATCTTTTTATTTCTTTTCGTTTTTACTGTTTTTTGTTTTCGTTATTTTTATTTCTTTTTGTTTCAGGTTTTCTTTTATATTTTGTTTCCTTTTTTGTTTTTTGGTTTTGTTTTCGTTCTTCTTTGTTGTCCCAACTTCAAGTCATCTTCGGGACCCACACTAGCTCGTGTGTGGCTTAGCGGCGTTGCCTGGAAAAGGGGATCCTGGTGACTGAGGGAAGCCGTTACTTGCGAGTACGGCGGAACAACACGTCACTTCGGCCCTGGCTTCAGGCATAGACCGTGGCTGCGGTTATGCACCGGCCGCAGTAAATTCGAGCGCCCCGGCGTCGTGCGTGTCACTGGGGCAATGGGCTTCGTCCCTAGGGCCCCTCATTCCCGTATCCCTGGCGTGGGAGTCCCACGTCCCTTATGAGGCTCCGTGGAGGGTGGGGAGCGGGGTGAGGGTTTTTATGTTTTACATTTTATGGAAGACTCAAACTTAATTTCAAAGGGCGAGTCCGGGCCCTCCAAACCGGACGCGAACCCTGCTCCACCGCTGTCATCTGGTGGGAGCACTGGTGGCGAGACACGTCCCGCTACCGCGTCCACTGTACCCGCTCCACAATCCAGTGGAGCGAGTACACAAACGAAAAGGGGTAACCCTCCCCAAACAAAAAAAGGGAAAAATCGTGGGAATCCAATTCATTTGGATTCCCCAAGAGTGCAAGAGGATTTTGTCAGATTTATTATTTTGAAACCAACAGAGGGCGACTTTAGCAAAGTCAGTCCCTTCCTGTTGGCTAAATTAGTCAAAAGTGAAATTGGTCATGTCAAGGATGCCAAATTGTCGGGCAAAGGGTTGCTCGTGGAGGCATTCTCAAAGACACAGTCTGAAAAGATCTTGACGATGAAGAATCTAGGGCAGTACGCGGTGGAAGTGACACCACATGGTGTATTAAATTACTCCAGAGGTGTCGTTATGCACCCGTCACTCGCGTATTGCTCACTTGAAGAGATAGTGTCGGAGATGTCTCCTCAGGGGGTTATAGAGGCCAGAAGACTTAAGTACAATACGGGGAACAAACATCCAGAGTCCCCCTTAATTCTACTTACATTCAACAGGACAAGTCTTCCAAAGCAAGTAGTTATCGGCCTGTTCAACAAAGTGGACGTTCGTCCGTACATCCCAGCGCCAATGCGCTGCTACAGGTGTCAAAAGTACGGACACGTTTCACAACGTTGTAACGTTGAGCAGCAGATCTGCGTGTGCGGTAAGCCACTGCACGAAGGACGACCGTGTGGCGAACCGATAAAATGTGTGAACTGTGGGGGCAATCATTCCGCCAAGTCAAGGAATTGCCCCAAGTTTAAAGAAGAATCAGCCATCCAGGAGCTGAGAGCTATGGAGCGACTTACTTACCCAGAGGCACGTCGTAAGCTTTTGGGTAACCTGCCTCGTCGTTCCGCTCTGGATGGTTACGCACGCGCTGCTGCGGCCCCCGCCCCTTCAGCGGCTACCAAAAATGAAATGCATGAACTAAAAGAATCTATGAAAATAATGCAAGACACAATGCAAAAATTGCAAGAGAGTTTATTACGCTCAGTGGGTGTACCTGTTGTAACTACACCCACAGTAGCCGCTGCTGTGCCAGCCAAGGCCTCTGAAGCCAAGAGGGTGTTAACAACCACCCCTCAGGGACCTATTGTCAGAACTGTGACGTCTTCTACACAGAAGAAATCGTCACCGAAGAAATCACCGCCTCGAAGACGTCACAGCGAGGGGGAGAAGGAGGTGGTAAAACAAAGATCCTCCAAAAAGGGACCCTCCACAACCACCTCGGAGGCAGAAACCATGCTGCCTCCACAATCGACGGTGCCACTGCCACAACGGCCAACGGCACCGTCCCGACCGGGCACACTCGAACCCCCGGTCACCCCCCTCCCGAGTCGCTCTATCCAAACACCGATGAGCGACTCGGAAAATACGACCGCGTCGGTACGTACGGGTACTAAGCGCCGGACGTCCGACGCTTATACCAACACCTCGGCTACAGAGTCCGATAACTCTGATGCCGAGGTGAAAGTAATTAAAAGGAAAAAAGGCTGGCCCAAGGGGAAACCTAGGAAGTAGCCACACTTCCTAGGGAGCAACCCAAGTAATAACAGAAATGGCTACTATACAATGGAACTGTAATGGTGTAAAACATCATTACTGTGAATTGCAGATGCTTCTGGCTGAGCACACGCCTATGTGCGTGTGCCTCCAAGAGACACATTTACGGCCGGCGGAACAATTTTCAATAAAAAATTACCATATCCGCCGGCACAATGTACAGCCAGACATCAGGGCGAGGGGGGGTGTTGCCATCATTATAAAAGATGGCGTCCCCTTCCGGGACCACCCATTAAACACCCCCCTACAAGCAGTTGCAATACAATTTCTAAAACCGCCACAGTTCACAGTATGCTCGGTCTACCTACCAGACTTCGACTGAAATGTCGAATCACTGACCGAGCTTACATTACAGTTACCACGCCCATTTTTGTTACTAGGAGATTTTAATGCTCACAGCCCCATGTGGGGCTGTAGCACAAGAGACGCCCGTGGAAGACTCATAGAAGGGTTTCTAGACGAGTCTGAAACGGTCTTGTTGAATACCGGTCAAGGTACTTTCATCAATGCAAGAACCGGTGAGCTGTCGGCTATCGACTTATCACTTGGCTCACCGGTCATGGCACACCGTTATGAATGGACGCTGGCGTCTGATTCATACGGTAGTGACCATATTCCCATTATATTGAACAGTACCACGCCGATGACTCCACAATCATCTTCGCCGAGATGGCGTCTTCGTCAAGCTGACTGGGATAGGTACGTAGATTCATTCCGTACACCCGAGCTGACTGGAGACGTAGAAGATGATGTGGAGCAAATGTCCACCAGTGTCATTGAAGCAGCATATCAGAGTATACCAAAGTCGTCCAGCATTCCACCCAAACGTCATGTACCATGGTGGAATGAAGTCGTGAGTGTAGCAGTTGCAGAGAAAAAGCGGGCGTACAACGAACTCAGACGTCGCCCCACGCAGGAAAATGTGATAGCCTACAAGCGTGCGCAAGCACGCTGTAAGAGAACTATTAAAGAACAGAAGAGGCTATCATGGGAGCAATATGTTTCGGCCATTAATACCTCCACCACCACCTCAGAGGTATGGAGAAGAGTGAGGGCCATTACAGGGAAATCCTCCCGTTCACCACTGCCCTCCCTTCTCGTCGTCGACGGTCGGAACATCACTGAACGCGCAGAAATAGCTAATTGTTTAGCTAAACACTTTAAGCGCGTCAGTGGCTCCCAAAACTATGACCCGGACTTCCTGCGGATCAAGATCGAACACGAACAAAACGATCTTGATTTTTTCTCAGATGAATCCCTCCAGTATAACCAACCGTTTTCTATGCAAGAATTACTGGAGGCGCTTCGGGGATCTGGGGACACATCCCCTGGACCTGATGAGATCCCCTACGCCATGATCCGGAACCTGCCTTATCCTGGTAAGTGTAGGTTACTGGATCTTTACAACGAAATATTTAGGCAAGGCGTTTACCCTCCGCAGTGGCGGGAAGCTACCATCATTCCGCTGCTAAAAGAGGGTAAAGATTCATCGCAACTATCTAGCTACCGTCCAATATCCTTGACTTGCTGTTTCAGCAAGGTATTGGAAAAAATGGTGAACAACCGTCTCGTCTGGTGGCTGGAATCCCACAACCTCATCCCTAAACATCAATGTGGGTTCCGCCAATACCATTCGACCACGGACCATCTTGTTCGCCTCGAGAATGCCATTCAAGACGCCTTTCTCCAACGAAAACACCTTGTGGCAGTGTTCTTCGATTTGGAGAAAGCTTATGATATGACCTGGAGGTATGGCATTCTCAAGAAGCTGCACGACTGGGGTTTAAGAGGTAACCTCCCTCAGTTCGTTAAAAGTTTTCTGACTGACCGTTCTTTTCGTGTCCGGGTAGGTGACACTGAGTCTGAGGCCCACTCCAAGGAGAATGGTGTTCCTCAAGGCTCAACCATTAGTGTCACCTTGTTTTCCATCGCAGTCATATTGCAGCTTCAGCCTCAAATCGTCGTTGCTTGTACGTTGATGACCTAACCATATTCTATGCAGCCGACTCCATCGAGGATATCCAAGAACGGCTGCAACAAGGCATCAACGAAGTGGTGACTTCTGCAGAAGCTCTTGGTTTTCGCTTCTCACCTCAAAAAACATCGGTGGTACACTTCTGCAGAAAGCGCAACGCACATCCGGATCCTGTCCTCACTTTAAAAGGATCCAATCTCCAGTGCGTTGATAGCGTCAGGTTTCTAGGACTCATATTCGACAAACAACTTACGTGGCGCCCACACCTTCAAGCCTTAGCTGCGAGTTGTCGCAGGACAATCAACATGCTTAAGTGCTTGGCTGGTGCATCGTGGGGTGCGGGCCGGGAGTCGTTGCTTCGCCTGTATCAATCGCTAGTTCTGACTAGGATTGATTACGGCAGCATTGCTTACTCCTCCGCCCGGGCGTCTGCGCTTCTACTCCTAGATCCTGTTCACCATGCAGGCATACGACTGGCTACGGGAGCATTTCGAACGAGCCCTTCTATGAGCCTCTGCGTAGAGTCGGGCCTTCCTCCGCTGCGACTGAGACGTGAGCGTCTCTTGCTCAATTATGCAGCGGGGATATATGCAACACCTACACATATAAACTACCCGACTCTGTTCAGATACCGTTTACAGGGGCTCTACGGTCGACGTCCCACCATAAGTCGACCAGTGGCCGTTCGAACGCAGGAGTTATTAGAGAGTCTGCACTTACAGTTCGCCAAGGTACTTCCCAAACGTCCTATGGAAGTACCTCCTTGGCTGATCCCTAAAGTAAGGTGTCGTTTCGACCTGATTGGTCTCAACAAGGAGGAGACCAGTTCATTCGAATACCGATCCCGCTTCTACGAGATCATTAGCGAACTTGACTCTCTCTGTATATACACAGATGGTTCCAAAACAGCTACGGGTGTGGGAAGTGCCATCGTCATTCGTGACGATCCTCACGCTTGGTCACTTCCTCCCCAGGCCACTGTGTATACTGCGGAATTATTTGCTATTCTGCAAGCCCTGGGATTCTGTCAAACATCCGAAGACAGCGCATTCCTCATTTGTTCCGACTCGTTGAGCGCGTTGCAAGCGATCTGCCACTCTCATACCATCGATCCACTGGTGCAGAACATCCTGACGTATCTCTACATGCTCCGCCAGAAGTCTATCACCTTCTTCTGGATACCCGGACATGTGGGGATACCTGGCAATGAACTCGCCGACCAGGCAGCACGTCATGCAGCCGAAGTCGGTGAGCCACAGGACATTGCCATTCGCCCAGAGGATCTGAGAGTGAGCATACGATCCGCGATTGATCATAAATGGCAACGTGAGTGGAACAACCTCACGGCAAAGCTCAGACAGGTGAAACCTGAGGTCCGAAGAACTCCGGCACCTGTAAATCTGAGCCGGCGAGAGAGTGTGGCCCTGACGCGTTTACGCTTGGGCCATACGGCGTTAACACATCGTCATCTTCTCGCCGGTGAGGATCAGCCAAGGTGCGCCGCCTGCGGGACGGCGCTGACCGTGAGGCATATAGTTGAGGAATGTGTAACCTTTGAGCCATTGCGCCAGAGGTTGCAGCTCCCCAATAATGTAGCCGAAGCTTTAGCTTACAATGCAGTCTCTGAAAGAAAGATGCTTGAATTTCTCCGAAATTCGCATCTTCTTCAGAGACTTTAGGGGCATTACATCTCTGAATTTTACAAAGTCGTCTCTTTTCATCTCCCCCGATAGAATTTTAATTACAGTCGATTTTAATTTATGTGTTTAAAAAAGTATTGTGTGTGTCTTAATTTATTTATTTATTAACGATACCCTGTTCCAGCTGGTCTGGCAGGGTACTTTTAGTCTCTCGTTATGTCACAAAGGGCCTTTTACACCCTTAGTGGTACTGTTGTTATTTATACGTGTTGTTTTCTTGTTGTTATTTCTTTTTAACGATGTACTATTGAGGGCTCTTTACACCCGAGGTGGTACATCATTTGTTTTCTTTTTCTGTGATATTTTGTTATGCCGCTGTAGGCCTGTTGTTATGGCTCTACAGCGGTATTGTTTTAACCCCTTATTGCGTCACTGGTGGGCCTGTGGCTCCCCAGTGACGTAATAAGTATTATCTGTGATCTTTTATAGTGATAATTGCTGTGATACTTGTGTGTTTCTAGTCAGGTTTCTCCACTCCGAGGCCCTTCACACCTCGGAGGGAGTCCCAGCGATGGTTTTCAGGCCTTGGTGACCGGACGCTCTGTCTAGTACTTATCGTACCGTCACCAAGGACTGTCCGCTCTTTTTAAGCCCTGGGATGGCAGGGCTCATCGTTGGTTTTTATTTTTGTATGTTTGTCCCTTGTCTATTGCATTTATGTGTTCCTGTCTGTTTTGTGTATGTTTTTATCTTTATCGTCTATGGCGACGCATGCCCTTAGTAGGCGATGCCGCCGGGTGCTGCTGACCGCGCCATCCACCGGCAGCAGTCCCCCAATTTTAATTAAAAAAAAAAAAATAATAACAATAATAAATATGCCATTAATAAAATTTATATAAATTTTTTTTTTTTTTTACATTAATATAATACGATAAAGTTTATAGTGCTATGTATTCATTATGAATTCTCTTATTTTTGCAGCTTCATTAATATATAAGCACATATCTTTTATTTGTTTAATATTTTTGAAATGGAAGAAGATTCGGTGATAGTTTTCCCGATTCAATTCGCAAAATACATATTTCTGCAAATAGAAATTCCGTAAAGAATGATACATAGGACATTCTATTAAAAAATGAAATAGGTCTTCGGGTGTATTTAGATTGCAAATGGTACAAATACTACGTCCCTCTAGCCTAAAAGTGCCACTAAAACATCGTAGACCCAAATACATGTTGCCTATGACTCGAAGCCTGCTCACTACTCGGATGTACTCAGTTTTAATACCCCAAGTCAAGTATTCCTCAACACCGCAAGCAACTTTCAATTCCTTATAAATAGGGGAGAAATTTGAGGCTAACATCTTTTCCCAGTCGTGATCAACGAGTTGTTTGCAATACCTGGCTTTAATTATTTCTATGTTCTTCTCTAGTTCTTTGTAATCCTGTGTATCCCACGTAGTGCCAAAGCCTGTTTTATATAAGATATTTCTTACTTGCGCTGCCCAGTTAAAATTTCCTTCGGTATTAAACTGCATTAGGTGACAAAGTCTATTATAAAGAATTTTGGGGTACCGTGAGTTACTCATTTTTAAAATTTTCCCCCACCAGTTCAAGGTTATTTCAACTACTCTTTGTTCCAATTTCACCATACCCGTTTCTAGGCGCACAATATAGTTTGGGGTGTTTACGGGCCAGAAAAACAACGTTTTTATAAATGAAACCTGACATTTTTCAATGAATTCGGGATATTTAAGCCCCCATACTTCTGCAGAATACAACAAAATATTTAAAATTACTGCATTATAAATTTTTATTTTTGAATCAAGACAATTATTTGCAGTGTTTAACAACATCGGTTTATTAACTCCTAACGCTATGTTAGTTTTGGACAAAGCAAATTTCGCGTGTTCCAGAAAGAGACCTGATCTTGAAAAGATTACCCCCAGATATCGCATCTGAGATACACTTTCTAGTTGTTTATCACCATAATAAAATATTCTGTTTTTATCTGACTGACTTAGTCTACCTTTCTTAAACAAAAGAATTTTTGTTTTGTCGGTATTAACTATTAAATCATTTTCAGTACTATATACGTGTAGTGTATTCAACTTTCTTTGTAAATCTGATGCACGGTCCGAAAAAAGAATCAAGTCATCCGCATAAAGGAGCATTCGTATTTCAGTTTCCCCATCTACATTAAGTCCTTCTAACTGTTTCTCTATGAAATACTCTTCCATATCATTTATATATAAAGCAAACAATAACGGCGACAACGAATCGCCTTGTAGAACTCCTTGCGTTATTTTTACCTTTTGTATCTGATGTTCGACTTTTATCTCGAAGCTAGCGTTATCGTACAATTGCTGAAGTATTCTACACATGTGACTACTAATTCCAATTCTAAATAATTTATGCCATAGTTTGTTGTGTGTAATGGTATCAAAGGCTTTCTTAAAATCTATAAAAGCCGTGAAAACCCGTCTAGCAGGAAGTCTCAAATGATTTTGGATAAGCGCATTTAAGGTGAATATATGGTCTATACATCCACGCCCGCGTCGAAACCCAGCCTGATTTTCATGTATTATATTGTAACTTTCTCCCCACAGTCCTATTCTATTTGAAATTATGCTAGTAAATATTTTTGTTATATGATTTAATAAAGACAGCATTCGGTAATTTTCGGGATCATTTGGATCACCCTTTTTAAATAGTGTAAGTAATTTGGCAGTTGACCAGTTTGTAGGAAACCTTGTTTCATTAATTATTTTATTTAATAGTTGTAAAAGTACAATTTTACCTATACGCGGGAGATTTTTGAAAAATTCATTGGAAATACCATCTACGCCTACAGCTTTCTTATTTTTTAATTTTTTTAATGTCGTATTTAATTCTGAAATCGTAATATCTGAATCTAAATATGGATGGCGCGCATCGATAAAATACATTTGGGCATTCGGATAGGGAGCATAAAAAGATCTCAGATGCTTTTTTAAACTACTACCATCAATTTGATATCGATCATTGCATTTTATTTTGATTTTTTTAACTAATTTCCAAAAATCACAAGAATTTTTAATATTCGTAAACTTATCAATTAAATTGTTTTTGTACTCACATTTTTTTATTTTTAGGATATCTCTAAAACTCTTCCTCGCTTTCAGGAAGTCATTCAAATTTTCGGCCGTTTCATTTTTTTTATAGGTTTTTATTTTTTTTCTAAGATCCTTTATTGACTCCCTACATTGTTGGTCAAACCAGGGTTTACTTCGAATTATTGGCCCATTCCTGTATTCCTCTCTACTCATATTTAACATTTCACTAACTTTTCTAATCGCTCCTAATAAAATTACGTGTAGCGTTTCGGTATCATATTCTATCGAAAATATTTTGTTCATTTCTTGAGTCAACATAAATTTATATGCGTTTGTTTGGTTTTGATGCCATATTAGCCTTTTATCAGCAATATTTACATTATTTTGGCCCATATTTACCGAATTTTGGTTTTGTGTTTGGAGAAAGAGAACACAAGCCATGTGGTCAGAGGTTAATAGTTTATCTGTAACCAAAAAATCTGTTAACCATTCAATACAATCTACATTTATCCATACCTGATCAATAACACTACGTCTCTGTGGTGAATGATATGTGAATTGGGCTGGATTGTCACCTCGGCTTCTTCCGTTTACCAAAAATAATCCACACATTTCCATTGTTTCAACGAGTGATCGCCCTCTGGCATTGACAGTATGATCTTTAGAAGTTCTAGCTGCTGTCAAATTTGTGCCCTCAAAAAGTTCATCATTACCCTGATTTAGAGAACCCACCCTTGCGTTAAAATCTCCTAGCACTATAAACTTATCTTGGTTGTTATTAATTATATCTAAAATCGTCTCTGACAATAATTCGAGGATAACTTTATCTTCTAAATTCTGAGTTAAATATATTGTACCTAAATTGCAACTGAAAGTAGCCGTACTTAGCTTGAGAAATGTCCACATGTGACAAATTTCAAGAACTTCAAACTTAATACTTTTTTTTAAAAATATAACTAAACCAGAACTAGCTCTACCCCTACTTTTTTCTTTTATTGCTCTACCACATACAATATTGAAATCGCTCATAAAAGTTATTAATTCTCCTTTTGGTTCATGCAACAGCCATGTTTCCGTAAGACAGATAATATCGAATTTTTTTACATAACATATTTCGTTTTTTTCTAAATCTAAGAAATTTTGAAAACCTTTGCAATTCCACAGTAATATAGAAAATGGACACCCGGTATCATTTTGTGCTGTTTCTCTATTTTCACATACTGTTATTTGGTTGTTACTCGGTAATTGCTATATTTGTGGCGTTAACATTTTTTGGTTATTATTAGACGTGGTTGCACTATGCACTGGTTTATTCTTTCCCATGAATATTCTAACGCGTTTTTGACCAATTTCCGGTGTTGTTTCATTTGAACTACTGATTACTTTTCTTTTTTTCTGATCATCTTGCAGTTCATTGCAGTCATTTTTTTTTTGTTGATAGATATGGGAGTTTCTTCTTCTTCTGCGCATTTCATCACATTTGGTTCACTATGACTCTTTTGTAGATTAACAGACGATGATGTTCCATTAGTGTCTGAGTCATCATCAGCTTCTGTTCCCGATTCTTCTTGACCAGTTTCTTCATTCCTAAATTCTTCTGCCGTCCATCTATTACCATTGATATAAAGCTTATCCCACCTTAATACCGCTAAATGCCCTTGTTCCCTTGCTTGGATCAATTTCGGAATCAAAAACTTTCTTTCTTTCCTAACATCATCCGTAAAATCATGGCTAATTGAAAAATCACTCCCCTGTAGTAACTTCGTATTGTTTAATATTAACAGCTTTATTTTCATTGAAATAAATTCAATTAATATTGGTCGAGCTTTTACGGTCTTTTTTCCTAACCTGTATATATCCCTATGTCCGTACTATGTATTTCTAATTTTAAATGGGTTCGACAGAACTGCAAAAAGGTAATCTCTAATTCCTCATATGATTCATTCTTTGTTTGATTTTCACTAACACCATGCAAAATAATATTTTTTTTTTCTTAATTTTCTATCGATACGTTCAATATTTCTTTTAATATTTACTAGATTATTAGTAACACTTTTAATTTCCGTATTATTTATTAATCTTTCTAATTGTACTATTCGATTTTCCAAACTAGTAACTTTTTGGTTTGTATCAGACACTAAATTTAAAAGACGGTCAATTTTTTCCTCCATTTTTTCTTCTTTTGTTTATTAATGTATTGAATGATTATTAATTTAAAATTTATTTTAATATTTTTCTTTTCTTTTTATATTAATATATAATGTTTTAATATCTTTTTTGTTTTACACACACAGTATTGTCACTCTTGTTATTATTGTAAACAAAGTTAATTAGATTATTGCATAATCTTTTTTAAAAATGTCTTAATAATTTTTCTTTTTAGAAATTTTATATATTTATTATCTCGAGAATTATGTTCAATTTAAACATTTTTCACTGATTTTCATAATTTGTACTTTAAAAATTTATATATCAGTTTTTATTTTATTTATATCTTGCTTTTTTAAATTCCTAAATTAAATTAATTAAATAAATAAATTCAATTAATATTTTTTATTATTACACAACAACAATTGACACGTCTTGCCTCTACTAATACCAATACCAAACTCCTCTATAAGCAATTTTATTGACATTAACATCTGCGGAATTTAAATAAATAAAAGCTTTTTCTGCTGTTTGTCGATATTCATTATCGGCATTGTAAAAATTATTAAAATTTAACTCTACATAATCGTTACATAATTGATGTGTACGCTTTGAATTAGTTAAATCAATTTTCATCTTTTGATATCTAGCAATAGTCGACGAAGAAGATGTTGTTTGAAACGAATCAACAGATTCAGTTTCATCGACCGAAAAAGACGCAGCTGTTGATAATTTAGTACTTTTACTTTTGAAACTATTTGTGGTTGATTTTTTTTGCGAACGATCTACTTCTGTACGTCGCGCTATATATATATATATATATATATATATATATATATATATATATATATATATATATATATATATATAGTAAGTTCCGAGACTCGAACCATATCGGGTTAAATAGTAACGCCATCTATGTGTTCAGTACAGCGTTTAAAAACTGTGACATTCCTTTATTGATAATATAAATTTCACTTAAATCGGTTGACAAATAACAAAGTTATGACAGTTCCTTCAAAACAACTTTCTTGTAAATGTTGAAATACTAAGATGGAACAAAGACCAGTTATCAAATTTCACGCAAGACTTGGTAAAAAGTACATCAGAAACATTCCGATTGATGCAACAAGTGTACGGCGATGATTGTTTGAGTAGAGCAAATGTTTTTCTGTGGCATAAACGTTTTTTGGAAGTCAGAG
The DNA here is from genome assembly GCA_035578155.1 of Brachynemurus nebulosus. NCBI lineage: Eukaryota > Metazoa > Arthropoda > Insecta > Neuroptera > Myrmeleontidae > Brachynemurus > Brachynemurus nebulosus. The sequence goes on from JAPWDM010000007.1 coordinate 10,055,245, forward strand.
AAAAGTTAGAAGTTGATAATCGTGAAGGAAGGCCAAAATCAACTCGTACTCCCGAAATGATCGAAAAAGTACGGGCTTTACTGCAAATGATCGCAATGCTTCACTGAAAATAATGGAAGAATCCTTAAACATCAGTAGAGAAACGATCCGAACCATTCGTCACGAGGATTTGGGTAAAACGAAGGTCTGTGCAAAATTTGTACCACAACTATTGACGGATGATCAAAAACTGATGCGTGTCAATCATTCCAAAGAAATCGTTGCGGCCGCCAGAAATGATCCAAACTACCTGAAATCAATTGTTACGGGTGACGAAACATGGTGCTTTCAGTATTATCCAAAAATCAAGCGTCAAAGTGCGGAATGGAAGTCGAAAAATTCACCCCAAGCCAAAAAAACACAGCAAGTTCCATCAAAAGTTAAAACAATACATTCTTCGACAGCAAAGGAATTATCCACAGGGAATTCGTTCGAACTGAGCAAACAATTACTGGCGCATATAATAGAGATTTGAAGCGTCTAATGGCCAGAATCTGTCGCATTCGACCTGAATATCGTTGTTCAGTTATGTAAGACATTTTTTAAATATTCAATTTGTATTTTTAATTTCGTTAACATTTTATTTTAAAGTTTTAGAAAAACAAATTCACTTTTTGCATTGAACTAATCAAACAACTTTTGTATTTGTATTAGTGATTGAATAACAAAAAACATATTGCGTCTTCCTTTGTTTATCGTACTCACATAAATGTATGGTTGTTTGAAATAGAATTAATCCCCTTTTTATTTTTATTGGCTAAATGAGGCAGGTGATATCATCATACAAAATGTAATGTATTACCAATACATACATACATTTTATCGTCTGTTGCTGTTTATCGTCTTGTTGCATAGCATTTTCATACATACAAAAAAGATTCTTGTTTGACTCGAGTAGCAGTCACACGTACAATGTAAATATCAAACAAACATATATTTGTTATTTTTTTACTTAAACATTTTCTATTTCTAACGGTCAATAATTCATCATCAAATCTGTAACAATTTTGTATATTGTGTACAATTATTATCAATTAATTAAATGTGATTCACAATAAAATAGTATTTTCATCAATTATTCCTACTTTCTTTACTTATCCACTGAGCGAATACGCCGTCGAAGCTCCATCGAACCAGCGAAGCATATTTTATGCCGTACAGACTTTTTGGAGTTAACTGAAAAATATTAACTATAAAATTTGGTCAGTCAATGATCTGGTCCTTCGAAAATTATTGGAATCGTCTACAAATTTTGCTATCTACTTAACATACACCAACAGTTTTTGGTCTTTTTCGGAACAATCGAGATCCAGAGACTAGGTGTCTCCTGCACGATAATGCACCGAGTCACACCTCACTCATTGTTCGTCAATTTTTTAATGTCTGTGTGTTGAATCATCCACCGTATTCATCAAATTTGGCCCCATGCGATTTTGTACCTTAATAAACCTACTCCGAAAACACTACAAGTTGTGCAAATTTCCGATTTTTATCACCAACCCCATCAGAGATACAGGGGCTCAAAGTTCCGAAATTGACAAAAAAGTCAATTTTTGGAAATTCGCAATTGAAATTTTTTTGGTAGTTGTACCCATATACAACTATTCCCACAAATAATACCAAGCTGTATAAAACACGCCTATAAGAAAAAAAATGTTCAAAAAGTGAATTTTGCTAAATTTTGATATCCAACTTTAGGTGAGGTTTTTTTGTGTAAAAGACGAAAATAGGCTAAATATGGACATAATTTAAAATAGAGATTATACAGACACTTATAGAGACACCCAAATATACGTAAAACGAATGTATCTGAAAGAATTTTTGGCGACTCGAAAGGGAAGGGGTGAAAAAAATTTTTTTCATGTTTTTACAGCTTGAAAATCGTAATAATAGCGTATATATATATATATATATATATATATATATATATATATATATATATATATATATATATATATATATATATATATATATATATATATATATATATATATATATATATATATATATATATATATTATATATATATATATATACATATATATATATATATATATATATATATATATATATATATATATATATATATATATATATATATATAGTTATATAACGCTCTTATGGAACACCCTATATACATAAAATTCAATCAAATATAATTTTTATAAAATGATTTTTGTAATAAAATAATAATTTCTTTAATTGTAAATTGTAGAATCAGCAACGCACGTGGAATCACAATTGGCCGGATATAAAAATCTGACTAATCAATTAAAAACAAATAAATAGCCACTGTTATTTCACGTCGCCGATCTTTTTCATATTTGAAGTGATATGTAAATTTTGTATTTTGGACTAAATAAATTTCATTTTTTTGGAACGTGCGAGTATCGAATCCTTATTTGGCGCAGTCGGTAGGATCCAAACTATTGTTGCGTACATTGTTGTAAAATCGTGGACAAAGTATTGACGGTTTATCAGTATAAGTGTTCAATCTAAGCGGTTTACTAAGACGAGTGGTTTTGCCGTGTACCTGATAGTGGATCACAATTCAATTGGTGGATTTCAATCCTTCAGTTCCCGGTTCGAATCTACATCCAGAGTCATCCAGATAAAGGCGATAGTGTGCATGTAAGTACCATAATTTTACTTGTTTTGCTCATTATCTATGCCTAATGTTCCGAAATTTAAATTTAAGTCCTCACACAAACCATATCCTTCGAAAAAGTTCCCTCTCACTGCCCGTGCTGAATACACAAGTGTAGAGTCAAATTCTTCTCTTTCGCTGAATACGATTAGTGAAGAAATTAATTTAGCTACTGTTAGTTTAGAAAATATTAATTTGAATTCAAACGAAAATATTAATTTAAAAGAAAACGAAAATAATTTTGATAAAAATTCTAATAATAATTTAAATAATCTAACCTCCGATTTAAGTAATAATCTTACATATAATTATAATAGTAATAATTTTAATAAAATGGCAACCGCTAAAGAATTTTTCGATGCCTTAAGAATTCCCGATGCAATTAAAGAATTGCCAAGGTTTGACGGCAATCCTCGACTTTTATATGATTTTATTTCGAATGTGGAAGAAATTTTAGAAGTAATACCAGGTGCAGATGGTACACCTCAGGGCAAATTATGGCTCAGAGCCATAAGAAATAAAATTACATACCAGGCTAACGAAGTTCTAGATATGTATGGAACGGCTCTTAACTGGAACGAAATTAAATCAAATCTTATATCCCATTATTCTGATAAAAGGAATGAAACCAGTCTAATACGCGACCTGCATAGCATAAAACAAAGTAACTTAACAATCGAACAGTATTACTCTTCCATAATTGAATTATTTTCTGCAATGACAAATCATATTAAATTATATGAAACAGATCAAACTGTTGTTGTAGCTAAAACAAAATTATATTCGGGTATGTGCTTAAACGTTTTCTTAACAGGACTTAGGGAACCACTTGGTTCGGTTATTAGAGCAAGGGGTCCCAAATCACTTAAACAAGCTTTCGAATTTTGTATCATTGAACAGAATATACACTATGCTAGGAACACATCAAGTACATACACACAAAACAGAACAACACAAAAAATTAACCAACCGTTACCACCACCTCATTTTAAAATTCCAGCCAATCCAAATAGAAATCCTTTAACCTTTAATAAACCTAACCAGTATCAACAGTATCAACCAAAACCTCCTGTTCAACCGGTTCAATATCAACCCCGTCCCCCTATTCAACAACCACAACCTAGAACAAATTTCAGTCAAAATCGTCCTCAACAATTATACAGACCTACTCCAATGGACATAGGAACAAATTACACACATATACGTTCACAACAATACCGACCTCAACCAACAGTAGGGAATAATTTCTTTAAAACACAGAGTAAACCTACATTTACTAGCCAGGAGTTACATAATCAGGAACAATCGTTTGAAAAATTAGACGATTACGTACAACCTATACAAGACAACAATGAATATAGTGACTTTCAATTAGAATCTACTGACGACGGAACTTTTGATCAACCATTCGAAATTTACGAATCGGATTTTCAATTCAGTTACCCGAACAATACGGATACATAGACAATAATAGCCACGGAACTACTTTACCATATATCCATATTTCTTCACCCTTCAACCGACCCTTAAAATTCCTTATTGATACCGGATCATCCAATTCCTTTATCAATCCCGAATTTGTACATCCTGATGACATTTATGAAACATCCCCCATAGAAATTCGTGCTATTTTAAATACATATAAACTGAACAAAAAAGTAAACCTTCCAATATTTACCGAATTCAACCAACCAGGCGACTTAGAATTTATAGCTTTCCGCTTTCATAATTATTTTGACGGACTTATCAGACTAGACAGCTTAAATAAATTAAAAGCTCAAATTAATATACATGACAGGACACTCGTAACGGAACATTCTTTAAACAAATTACTTTTTAAACCGAACTTTACATCAGGGAAATATGAAATTCAACCTCATAACCAACAATTGATAAAACTACCAGTTGACATACAAAACGGTGAAGTGTTGCTTAAAAATACTTATTTGAACAATAAAATATTAATTCCCGAAGGCGTTTATAATTCAAAAGATTGGCATACTGTTGCACCTGTTAAAAACTTAACTGATCAAATTCAACCATTGTTTATTGAACAACCACTAAAAGTTGAACCTTTAAACCATCAAATAATTGAATTTAATAGTCACCAAATTATAAATAACGAAATTGATCAAACTTCTTTACCTATTGAAAAACTAATTCGTATCGATCATTTAAATTTAGAAGAAAAGAAAGCCATCTTAAAATTGTGTCACGAATACGAAGACATATTTTTTAAAGAAGGCTAAAATTTATCTTTTACAAATCAGGTGAAACATAAAATAAATACAACAGACAATATTCCAATCTATACGAAATCATATCGGTATCCGCAAATCCACAAGCAAGAAGTACAGAATCAGTTAGATAAAATGTTAAAACAAGGCATCATCAGACCAAGTTTCTCACCGTGGTCATCGCCTATTTGGATCGTTCCAAAGAAGCGTGATGCTAGTGGTAAACAAAAATGGCGTCTTGTAGTAGACTACCGAAAGTTAAATGAGAAAACTATAGACGACCGTTATCCACTTCCTAACATAACTGACATTTTAGACAAACTTCGAAAGTGTATGTACTTCGCTACACTTGATCTCGCGAGTGGATTTCACCAAATCGAAGTAGATCCGAAAGATATTGAAAAGACAGCATTTACAGTCGAGCACGGACATTTCGAATATGTCAGAATGCCATTTGGATTAAAAAACGCACCTTCCACCTTCCAACGCGTTATGGATAACATCCTTAAAGAGCTACAGGGAACTACCTGTTTAGTTTATATGGACGATATCATCGTCTTTTCAACATCTTTACAAGAACATTACTGCCCCCTACAGTTACTCACATCACAGCTTTCAGTGATAATTGCGGAGGACAAAATAAAAGTTCACTGACGGTTAAGTTTTGGTCATGGGTAACAAGCAATACAAAAATCAAAATTGTTGACCATAAATTTTTTATTCCTGGTCATTCATTTAAAGAATGTGACCGGGACTTTGGAATCATCGAAAAGGCGAAACGCTTCAACTCAAAAGAGATTTTCATTCCTCTTCACTGGAATCAGGTTATTGCAAAAGCAAGTAAGTATTTTATAGTTGTTAAAATAAAACGAGAAGACTTCATAAGCTTAGATCCAATATTGTCTTTCTTTGTTAAAGATATAACTGGCATTAGTACCTTCCAATGGTTAAACTTTAAGAAAACTCACCCTTTGACTTTGTTTCACAGTACCTCAGTTGTAACTGAAACAGCAATTTTAATTGAAAAGAACATTGAAGCTAAACATATTATTCAAAAGAATACTGATAGCTTGAATAACGTTAAACTGCCTGCACTGGGAGTGAATAAGCAAACAAATGAAATTAAATACGCAAAATATGTTGACATTCAAGGCCTCCTTCCATTCATCCCACCCGTTTATCATGACTTTTTCCACAAACTTCCACACTTCAAGAAAGGAGAAAAAATGAACAAACCTACTACACGCAAAAAGGGAAGTGAAGAAGAACAAGAAACTTTAAATGACGAATATGACCTAGACAAAACCATTGACACCGATGACGAATGAAATTAATTATTTTATCTTGTGGACATGTATAATGTATTGTAAACAATAAAATCTTTTGATTGTGGAGTTATGTGAATGATTTTTCTAACCCAAGTACACTTTTCTTAAGAAGTCAAGTAGGGTAAGTGATGCTTGTACGAGGCTAAGTGGGGTAAGTGCCAATTTCTGGGTAAAAAAAATAAATAATAATAATATTTAAATAATTTTTTTACTAGATTTTGTTTAATTAGTTTCTGAACACAATAAACTTCAAGCAGTATAAATTTGGCAGAGATATATTTAAAATCGTATATATGCTGCATTAAAAACTTTCAACTAGTTTTTCTCAAAAAGTGTTTGAATGCACTTACCCCACTTGGCTTCTAGCGCCCTCAATTTTTCGATAAAACTGATCTAATGCATCAATTAACAACATAAATGAGCAAAAAAATTTTTTTTACGTAAGTTTAATTTTTTAATTTATCAGTTAGGCGGTAAAAATATGCATATGTACTTGAGGCTACTTCAACCGATAGTGTTTTTCTTGGTTACATTTCCATTACATCCAAGAAAAGAACCTTTTCTAGTACCATTTCTAATAAAAATTTGGTTGTAATAGAAATGGCAACTCTCAAAAAACTCACATGGTATATATATATATATATATATATATATATATATATATATATATATATATATATATATATATATATATATATATATGTATATATATATATATATATATATATATATATATATATATATATATATATATATATTAGGGTGGGTCGATTTATATGGAGGCAAAAAAATCGCTCAAATTACAAGGAAAATCGTATTCTAGGGATCAAAATAAGAAATTTTGTCGAAGGAACCATACCTCTAAAATGAATTTTGATGTCCCGACTTTTGACCCGAAGGATCAAATTTTGAAAAATCTCACTTTGACCCATTTAGAGTGCCTCAATCGAGTCAAAATGTATGACCGACCCCCACTAACTTAGGGCCGACCCACCTATGCCAGTGGCACACCCTCTGGAACCACCCCTGGGGGGTTCCCCATACAAACATTTCAAAAAATTATCATTTTTGGCACTTTACAAGAAAAAATCTGCGAAATGGCTATGTTTTTTTTATTTTTGGAGTTTATTTTTCTCTTTAGAAATTTATTTAGTCAGGACATATGTAAATGAAACAAGTTAAAAAGTTATATATACAACCCTTGTTTACCTGATAACGAGATAAAAGTAAACAAATATCTTTAAGAAGTGTAATTACCAACAGAATAGAAAATGGTAATTACTTTTTAATTGTGTCGTTCTAAGAATCTTGTGTTATTTTTGGGTTAAATACTGGTAATTATTAAATACTAGTAATTATTTAAACAATCATCCTATTACAATGAATCCACCATCCTGTACACCGCAAGATGAAGCCACAACAACTATCGAAAACCCAATGAGTCATATACCCAAGCATGATGTTACTGTTTTTGGTGTGTCTACTGATTTGAGTGATCTTAATTTACCAACCCATCTGGATATCTTGAGATATTATTTTTACTTGAGCGAACGTGCTAAAACAGACCAAAAAAAGTTTTCCTATAAATCATTCACTATTGAAGTACAAAATAAGTTAACTGAAATTTGGGGAAAACTTGGTATGGAAATAATGGCGAAAAATTGTGTATATATTAAATTGAATAGATTGCTTGACAAATATCAAGACCAAATCAAGAGCAACAAGAAAAACCTAAAATTTGAAGAGTTTCTAAAATCTCTGGAAACAATTTTTTACATTGGAACATGTAAATGCGATTTGAAGGCAGCTCCATGTGCATGCGGCTTGGTTCCAGAACGCCTCAAAGAGTTTATGCACGATCAACATAATCAGAGAAGACTAACAGTGGCTGCATTTATGATGGAAATTGAAGAGCAAGTAGCAAGGTCTACGTCATCAATGCCAACATACCAAGATCCCGATGATTCAACATACGCACCGCCATCGGTTCAAGAAGATATGGATACAGGCACAAGTTCACAATACACAGAAAGATACGATTGTTTTGACTTTGCCTTGATATGTGACAGATTTGGTGTGCCTGATAGAGTAGCATCAGCATTAGGAACCGCTCTTTTCCAAGATTTAAAAATGAAAGATAAGCATGGCGAACCTCTCATCATGGATAAATCGAAAGTTCGCAGAGAAAAAGAGAAATGCAGACAAGAAGTGCTTCGCAAACGGTTAGATGATACCAATTTGTTAGCGTTTTCATTCGATGGCAGAAAAGATTATACTTTAACGAGACATAAAATTGATGAGAAGTACCATACTAGGATGGTAAAAGAACCTCATCTTGTTGTTTTGAGAGAACCGAATTCTGAATTGATTGGTTACGTAAGACTGGAACATGAAACCGCTAAATACAAAACAACCAAATTAAATGATTTTTTTAACGATAAAAATATATCACGGGATGCATTAATTGGCATATGCACTGACGGTGAGCCAACAAACACTGGCCCACACGTTGGAATTATACGACAATTCGAATTGCTGTTAAAAAAACCATTGCATTGGTTCGTTTGCCTTCTACACTTCAACGAACTTCCGTTTCGGCATTTGTTTGAAGCTTTGGATAAATCAACCAGCACTGGACCAAAATCGGCAAGCGGAAAACTGAGCCGTCAAATCGAAACTTGTGAAACTCTTCCGGTAAGTTATTGCTATCACTCATTTACTATAATTGTCAACCGTTTTTAATTATTTTATTATTATATATTTCAGGTGGTGGACGGCTTTCAGAAAATTGAGTTGAAAAATATGCCCCCTGCTCCAGAAAAAAATGAATTTTCCACCGATTCGAAGTACTTATACGACATGGCTCATGCAATTTCTGACGATGTGGTTTCGGTGGATCTGGCTAACATCAAACCAGGGAAAATTGTACATTCTCGCTGGCTTACCAAGGCCGGTAGATTATTACGATTGTATGCGACAACGGAAAATCCATCCGAAAATTTACGTATTCTGGTTGAATTTATAATTAAATGTTATGTGCCAATGTACTTCAATATCAAGTATTACAGCTCTGTCGTGTACGGTAGTCCATTATTTTTCAAGTTCATTAGTTGGTCACGGTTTCTACCTCATTTACGCAGTATTGTCAATAAAGTAATTAAAGATAATTCATATTATGCGCATTCGGAAAATATCTTGTTATCAATGTTGTTTGATGATAGGAAAGAAAAGCGAGACTGTGCTATAAAGAAAATTCTACGCTATCGAACCGATGTTAAAGACCCAACGGACGTTCGAGTTTATAAAAAACCAGGTATAAACTTTAATTGCACAAGTTACACGGAAATGATCGATTTGAATGATATAAATAACGTATTTGAACCACCATTCACGCGAAGCATTCCGTACGATACATTGAAAGAATATTTAAATCAAGATGATCCACCGTTTTTTGATCCAAAAATTCCATCACACATACAAGGAACGGAACGACACGTTCAATTGCTAGCTAGCGTTTCCAAATGAGTTATTCCGGGAAATATAGAGGCTGTTATGGCGACGACATTAGAGAGCCGTGCGAAATTGCCCAGACTTGAAAGCAAAAAAGACTTCAAACAATAACTTTTTTTTCTTTTCTATTACTAAGTAAAATTGATTTTTTCATTTCATTCTGACTAAATAAATTTCTAAAGAGAAAAATAAACTCCAAAAATAAAAAAACATAGCCATTTCGCAGATTTTTTCTTGTAAAGTGCCAAAAATGGTAATTTTTTGAATTGTTTGTATGGGGAATGGCATAGGTGGGTCGGCCCTCCAAAGTTAGTGGGGGTCGGTCATACATTTTGACTCGATTGAGGCACTCTAAATGGGTCAAAGTGAGATTTTTCAAAATTTGGTCCTTCGGGTCAAAAGTCGGGACATCAAAATTCATTTTAGAGGTATGGTTCCTTCGGTAAAGTTTCTTATTTTGATCTCTAGAATACGATTTTCCTTGTAATTTGTGCGATTTATAAATCGATCCGCCCTAATATATATATATATATATATATATATATATATATATATATATATATATATATATATATATATATATATATATATATATATATATATATATATATATATATATATATATACATATACGGGGCTTTCATTACATTCCGATACCCACGTGATCAAATTTGTTTAGTGCGCTTGGTAATTTTTTTATTTTATATTGGGTAAAGTTAGTTGCTAGGTGAAAATACTAAAAAGAAATAACCAAATATATTGGTGTTTTTCAGTGGTGTAATTGCTACATTTAATATTCAGCTGCATATATAATCAAGTTGATAATTAATCTGGAATCTGGAAGTAAGTAATAAAATAGTATTGTTTTTGGAAAGTAGTAAATTTAAAGTAAGTAAACTTTTTTCGCTTTAAAAATGTTTGTAAGAATAAAACTGAATTTTTACATTTTGACGTTAGATACTTGAAATTTATGTAAATTCATTATATTTAATTTTTATTTTTAAACTTTTATAATTAATATTTTTACTCATCTTAACCATTTTACTTTTCCGATAGTAGTAATTCAGTTAACGATCAAAAATAAAATTGTGGTTAAATAAAAAGATTGAATTTACTTATTTTGAATTTAATTTTCAGAATCTCGTTGTTAAAAAATGGTGTTCACAGCAGAGCAAGATGCATTTATTTTAATGGCGCACTTCCGCAGTGGAACAAGGGGTCCTGATGGTAGTTGGAGCTATTCCTTGCAGTCATGCATCGAGCAATTTACTGAAGCATTTCCTGACGTTAACATTGAATATGAAGTTTTTAAAAATCATAAAAGGGTACTTATTCAAAGATTTGAGGCCAAAAATTGCATCTGCAAGGGTAAATCAACAGGCAGATCCACACTTTTAACCCAAAATGTTGTTGACGATATTCAGAGGCGAATGGAACGAAGTCCTACTAAATCCATTCCAAAATTATCTGCCCAAACAGGTAAATTGTAATTAATACAATGTATTTAAGTACAATATTAATAAAATTTCACAGGTTTATCCGTTGGAACTTGCCATAAAGCATTAAAAAAGAAGCTATTCATGCGTCCGTATAAAGTTACTGCTATTCACCAGTTATATCCCCCTGACCACGTTCAACGGATGAGATACTGCCAATGGTTTAACGAAAACCTTAATAATAATAATATGTTAGACAAAACATTTTATACTGATGAAGCGTGGATACATTTATCGGGTTATGTAAATAGCCAAAACTATCGGACTTGGGCTACAGTAAATCCGCATAATTTTATGGAAACACCTTTACATCCACAAAAAATTGGCATATGGGCGGCAGTATCACGAAGAAGGATAATTGGTCCTATTTTCTTTGAAGAAACTATAAATGCAGAACGATATCGTACTCTTATTTTGCAGCCAGCAATAGAACAATTGCATGATGACGAACTCCAATTTGGCTATTTTCAGCAAGATGGAGCTGCACCTCATACAGCAAATGCAACAATAGAGTATTTGCAACAATATTTTGATAATCGAGTGATTAGTACTGGCTTATGGCCTCCTCGTAGTCCAGATCTTACTCCATTAGATTTTTATTTGTTTGGACGAGTTAAAAATAGTATTTTTAAGAATCGGTTTCAAACTCTTGAAGAGCTACAACCAGCAATTGAGCAAGAAATTCAAAATATAACACCAAACGAATTAGAAAATGTGTTTGAAAATATGAAACGTAGAATTAATTTATGTTTAGAAATGCAAGGTGGACATTTTGAGCATCTTTTATGAATAAATTAATATACTCCTTTGTGTCAATTTTTTTTTTAAATCCTTCACTTGTCCTTTACTCGTATAAAAAAAAATATATTTATATTTTTCTATAATTTTAATATTATCAATTCAGGTGTTTTGTTCATTTTTCTAAAAAAATAATAGATAATAAGAATAGCTACCAAATAATAAATGTCTTTTTTTAATCAAAATTAATCAAATTTTAAAAAGCTAAAAATGTTAATTCGCTACAAACAACATGCAATAAAAACATTAATAAAAATGATTTATTTTTTTTTTTATCAATTTTACCAGTATTCTCGAAATCAGTTTCATTGCGCCACTGATTTTCAAATAGTAAATATTGCATTTAGGGTATTTTTTTTTAATAATTACCATACACACAAAAATGGCGGAAATTATATTTGGTCACGTGGGTATCGGAATATAATGAAAGCCCTGTATATATATATATATATATATATATATATATATATATATATATATATATATATATATATATATATATATATATATATATACTGTCCCCTCGCGATTCTGTCACACTTGATTTTGTCACATAAGCCACGCCTTCTTGTGTACGTGTGAATTAATAATTGAGATTGTATGTGTAATAAGCTATAATCATTGGCGGTTCTCAAAAATAAAATTAATTGAATTAAGATACTAATTTCAGAGTAAGAAAATTTCTGAATTTTTGTCCACACTAGCTTGTATATTTATAAATATTACAATAGTTAATATTGTAACTGACTTTAAATTTGTACCCTTTTTAAAAATATGATATTTCAGCAAATATAAATAAGCAATAATAAAAAAATAAAAAATATATTACTTGACCATTTGCTTTCAATAGTCTATTTGTTTATGTAAAATATTTTATATTATTTCAAACACGTCTCTTCAAAAGTATATGTAGTACCTTACTATACCATACAAAAGTACATTTGTTACATATTTTATTTATGTCAATATGATTGATTTACGACTAAATATGTACCCTAAAATGTTCTAGCTAAAATTTTTTTTGGAAAGATTTCTTGTCTAGTTATCACTATCAGTTCTCGTAAAGCCAACGTTTATCGCAGATTTACATATTGTTGCATTAAATGTTCTAAATATAAACTATACTTGTGTTATAATTTGAGTACGTTTTTCTGTTGACGATTTATTTTAAACAATATAGTTATTTAGTGTAGTATAGTGAATTGGTTTAATAAAATCAGTTCTGTTTGATAAAAATTTAAAAAAATATGGAGTCATCAAAACGTAAAATACTTAGTGTAAGTGATAAATTAGAGATAATCCGACTTGTTGAAGGTGGCAGACCGTTAATTGAAATTGCTGGTATATACGGAGTGAACCATTCAACCGTTTCAAAAATAATGAAAAATAAAGAAAACATTAAAAAATTTAATCAGGACTTTAAGGGAAAAAAATTAAGAAAAACAATTAAATCTGCCCAATATTCGGAATTAGAGGAAGCACTTTTTTATGGTTTAACCAAAAAAGATCCTTAGGCTTACCGATATCGGGACCGATGTTAAAAGAAAAAGCCCTTATGTTTGCTGACACATTTGGCAGCACTTCGAATTTTAAAGCCAGTGAAGGTTGGTTCACTAATTTTAAAACCAGATATGGTATCCGAAATTTAAGCATCCACGGAGAAAAATTATCTGCCGATCAAGAAGCCAGTACGAAATTTATTACTGACTTTAAAAAGTTAATTAAAGAAGAAAATTACAGCTTGGAAAATGTATACCATATGGATGAAACTGGGCTCTACTGGAAAATGCTTCCACAAAAAACGCTGGCAGCAAAAGAAGAGTCGTCAGTTTCAGGTTTTAAAAAGCTTAAGGAACGTGTAACCGTTTTACTATGTTGCAATGCCACTGGAACCCACAAATTAGTGCCATTAGTAATTGGCAAATACAAACACCCGAGGTGCTTACAAAATATTCATAATTTGCCAGTTATTTATAAAGCACAAAAAAATTCTTGGATAGACTGGGAAATATTTTCCAAGTGGTATAAAGAAGAATTTATACCAAGTGTTAAAAGTAAACAAAAAGGTAAAGTCTTGTTACTGCTAGATAATGCACCACCCCATATTTCCCCAGAAAATTTAAATCAAGTTGACAGTGATTTCCGTATTCTATATTTTCCCTCAAATGTGACGTCGTTAATTCAACCTCTCGACCAAGGTATAATAGAAACATTTAAAAGGGTATATAGAAAAAATTTACTGAGAAATGTATTATTTAGTGCAGAAGAGGAAAATTTCCAAATGCGAATGAAAAAAATTGATTTGCGTGTTTGTTTTAACTTACTAAGTGATGCGTGGAACAGCGTGAGTGAAGAAACAATTAAGAATTGTTGGAAAATCTTATTCAGTGATAATTTAAAATGTAGCGTTGAATCAGTTAATATAGTCACTCAAGTCCTAGACGATATCATAGAAAATTTACCCGTTTCTTTCAAAAATGTCTTTAGTGAAAGTGATATTTTACAGTGGCTAAATATTGACAAAGAAGAAAAAGGGTTTGATATTTTAAATGATCACGAAATTATAGAGACAATTAGGTCAAGAGATGAATCTGTACACGATGAAGAAAGTGATATTGATGAAGACAAACCTGTGCCAACTGATGAAGAAACGCTGCAGTATTTAGAACTATTATGTAATTACTTTGAAAACAATAAAGACTGTTCAGAAAATGACTTGGAAACATTAAAAAACTTTAAAAAAAAACAGTGGCATCAAAGTTACAAAAATAATAAATTTTTCTTAAAACAACATCCTCTAAAATGCTTTTTTTTACTTCATTAAAACAACAGTATTTTTGATATTATTTTATAACCCCTATATTCCTGTGGAACAAACAATTTTTTTATATTTCACGATGAATTTTTCAACCTTCTCCCAAATTGCGTGGACTAGCTTTATAGAAGGATGGACGTCCATCCTTCTATAAAGCTAGTCCACGCAATTTGGGAGAAGGTTGAAAAATTCATCGTGAAATTTATATATCCCAAAAAAAAATATTGTTGTAATTTTTTTATATACTATATCTCAGTGTGAAATTCTTAAAATGAAACTTTTAAATAAAATTTTTATCATTTTATTAACCAGATAATTTTTTGTGTACAAAATCTTGTTGATTGTAACAGCGCTTCACATTATAAGGTAAGCCAAACAATCATTCTTTTATTTATTTTTAAATTCGTATTTACGGCACTGTCCAACTTAATGTATTCCATACATGATGTAAGTGAACCGCCACTGGATAGTCACTCTCGACTCTGGCCCTCCCCACCCTGACCCCAACATTTGTGTGACAGAATCGCGAGTCGTATATATATATATATATATATATATATATATATATATATATATATATATATATATATATATATATATATATATATATATATAGGGTGTAAAATATATAACTCTCCGTACGAAAACAGTGGGTAAATCTCACCTATGTAATTAATATTTGCCAAAAAAATTTTAACCAAAAGTGTTTTTTAACAGAAAAAATTTGATACTAAAAAAAGGGGCCCTTAAAAATTTTTTTTAATCCGACTCTGATCATATCATGTTTGTAAAATAGTTTTCTGTTTTTCCAAAAACATCTGGGAACCACCATTTATGAAAACAAGAATACTGTATTTGTGTCCTAAAAACGTATAAACATTGTGTACAATGTGTCTCAAAAATTGCAACCCAAATACTGAAATATCGAGCTATTACCGCCGGCTTATCGTAAGCGACAGAAGGTTTTTAGAGCTATTTATGTATCAAGGGTATAAATAGATGTTTATGCCCTGAGGGCGACGTATTACAAACCCGAGGGCCTCTGGCCCTCGGGTTTGTAAGTCGGCCGAGGGCATAAACATCTGTTTATGCCTGCGGTGCATACAAATTTTTATGTCATACTAGTTCGTTATTGCAATCCAATCTCAATACAAATCAGTATTTTAAAAAATCCGGTTTGAATTAATAACATTGCCATTTTATCATAGTAGACACTATCGTTGCTAGGTGAATGTTGACTAATTTTTTTCTCTTTATGCCCGCGCGGGCCATAAAGTGAACTTTATGCCCGCACGGCATAAAGTACGACATTAGATAGTTGGTAACTAAGCAATAAAAACACAATAACGAACTAATATGACATAAAAAATATTTTTACACAGAAATGTGCTATTAAATTGAAACTTAACATTGCTATAACTCTGTAATTAATGGTTTTTGGAGCGAAACGTTAACAATGCTTGGTCCGTTATAATTTAAAATGTTACAATAAAAATCAGAATTTCGATAAGTGTCGCTTACGATAAGTCAGCGGTAATGGCTCGATATTTTTTTATACGTACAGTAATAATTATGAATAAATTTAATTTCATATGAAAAAGAAACTGTTAAAAATAGCTCACATTTTCAGTAATATGTAATTTAAAATAGTATACTTTCTAGGAAGTATTATAAGTTGCGTATTACACGGAGAGTTGTGACTATATGAGTGTGTAATTGGTCTTATATTGTTACATTTTACACTTTGTCTCTGAGAAATAGGAAACTTACGAAACAAATCATATCAATTTGATATCATTACAATACATTAAATTCAAAAGTAACTTGAAATGTAGAAAAATACTAACCTTTGTTCAGAACTTTTGAAATTATTTGATATTCAAATCGATTAATGACATGTATTAGGTTTTTATTTTATTTTATAAAAAAAAATTTAATGTTTTTAAAATAATTTTCTTAAAAAAGTTAGGTAATTAAATTTTTGTACCACATGGTACCATTAAATACACTGACCTCATTAGCACATCTTTACGTTTGTACATAATCAGTATCAATTTATTTTGAAACGTTTTTTTTCCATAGAAGTGAATGTCCTTGAAATTTTTCAATTACCTACAGATGGGAGATGATAATATAACATTTTTGTTCTGTTAACTTTGTTTATAATATATCAGGAGCTTATTTTCAAAAGTGGTCAACACCAAATTTATAATTTTTCAACTGAAAGCCGTAGATGATGGTACTTAATATCATTCTTCATAGTCTGTGACTTTCAAATTTAATAAAATCTCATACATAAGCATGTAAAATATAAATTTATCTTTAGTTGATTTTCAATAGTAGCCAAATCCAGACGTCTTTATTTTCAAAACGTATCAAGTCCATTTCAACCAATCCTGTAATCGCAAATGTGGGTGCCATATTTAAAATTTTGTATGTTACAACATGATTCAGACTTCTGTAGACTTGTTTTCTTTAACTGGTTTCTTTTTAAAATCATTAAGATTTATGCAATAAAATGGAAAAGTTCGTAGAAGAAGTACTGCCTCATCAATCCAGGGAAAGAACAGCAACATTACAGAATAATAAACGCTTTCAAGCAACGAGGGAAAGATACGTTATTTTCATGCACTTATAATAGGTTCGAAAGATTAGGGCTGCACATTTCATAATAAAAATTTTTATTTTATAATAGGAATATAGTCATAATCATAAGTTTGTATATAATATATTATCATTAATTTGTATTAAATATTGTTATCAATGGATAATAGAAATAAAATAATTACCAGATAATAGATTAAATTTTTTTTTTTAATCTCTTATTATATTTAAATTTTTATTAAAAATTTCTTTTAAACTGTACAATATTCAAAAGTTAATAAAAATGTAGATGAAATTAAATATTTTCACTTATTTGTTTTAATAAAATTTTTTACAACCCTGATTTCAATATTATGATATTTATTAATGATAGTCATTCAAATATAGTCAAATCCTAATCGATCTACGTCATAATTGGTCAAATCCACTCTCTTTATTTTCAAATTTGTCTAAATCCCTACTTAATAAACAAAATTAGTCAAATCCAACTTTAAATTCCTTTTTTCTCCTGTAATCTCTATAAATGTTTATATTTTTTATAATTCTTTATATTACTTGATGTTTAAATAACTCAAAAAAATTTTTATTAGCGTGAAACGTGATTTTCTCTTAATATCATAAACTGGAGATGACCACTTTTGAAAATAGGCTCCTCTATTTGTGTTCGGTGTGGTGAAAGATTTATGACTTCCGTTGTCAGACAATAATATACATAAGCTTTCCTAGTTGTCTTCTGTTGCATAGCATATAACGCAGATGAGACTTTCTCTGTTCTAAGTACATACGTTGATGTATGTAAATTATAAACATACTGAATGCAATACTTACAACGTCTTCTAATGTTTGCTCACTGCTTTTAATGTATCCGTTACAAAAAGGCATTTTGATTGTTGCGTTTGTTAAATTGTACATTTTCTAAATTAAATACTTATAAGTTATAAATATTAGATTAAAAAAATAATTTAATGTAAATAATTACTGAAGTTTTGTGTAAAAATATTAATTATTAATATTTTATTTATTCTAATTATTAATATTAAGTGATTGATAAAATTTGTTAATATTAATTATAAGGTTGTAAAGTGAAGAGTAGTGAATTTTTGTTTAATTACGTTTAATTTAATTTGTGTTATATTTTTGATTATAAATTTATTTTTACAATGTACACTAGTCAAGAATATGCTGATATGATATTAATTTATGGGGAAACCAAATGTAATACAACTGCTGCACGTCAATTATACATGCAACGTTTTCCCAATAGACGTCCACCAGCACGGGAAACCATTGTTGCAGCGATACAGCGTCTAAGAGATCAGGGCACTGTTTTGCCTACTTTCGAAGGTAGGGGACGAGAAAGAACACGTAGAGTATTACAGGCTGAGGGTGAAGTTCTTAATATTGTGGAAAATGATCCAAGGGAAAGTGCTCGTAATATAGCACGTCAGCTTGGTCTGTCGCATACTACTGTTAGTAACATTTTAAGAGACCACTTGCTATATCCATATCATATACAGCGCGTTTAACATTTAACTGAAATCGATTTCCCGCGTCGACGTGCATTCTGTGAATGGATTCAAGGGGTGCAAAGGGAAAACCCTTCTTTTTTAAAAAATATTTTATTCACTGATGAATGTCGATTCAGCCGTGACGGAATTTTAAATTATCATAATGCCCACGTATGGTCAGATGCAAATCCACATGTTTTTCAACAAGCTGGCCATCAATGGGGATTTTCAATTAATATTTGGGCTGGAATTTTAGGAGACTATTTACTTGGGCCAAAAGAACTTCCAGTAAGTTTAAATAGCCGAAATTATTTACAATTTTTAGAAAAGGATTTCTCTAATTTTTTGGAGGATATACCACTTGCAACAATACGGGATATGTGGTATACGCACGATGGCGCTCCCGCTCATGCGAGTCACATCGTTGTTGAGCATTTGGACCGGGTTTATCCCGGAAAATGGATTGGTCTTAATGGACCAATAAAGTGGCCCCCCCGTAGCCCGGATTTAAACCCTCTCGATTACTTTCTCTGGGGTCATATGAAATCTGTCGTCTATCAATCAGAAATAGACGATATTGACGAACTTCGTGCTCGTATTTTTGATGCAGCTACGATTATTCACGAAGATCCCCATATTCTAAGTAATGTTAGGCAAAATTTTAATCGCAGGATAGAGGCCTGTCTTCGAGTCAACGGAAATCACTTCCAGCATTTATTATAGTAGTTTAATTTTTTATCAAATTTCATGTCAGCATGATTCGTAAGTAGTTTTAAATAATTTACATTTTTAACATTTAAGTAGTTTGATTAATAATAATTATGTACATAGATAATGTAAATAATAGAAAATATTATAATAGATAATGTAAATAATGTAAATAATAGATAGTATGTAATATGGGCACAAGCCAAAAAGGACCTTTTCATATGCATCTACATTTATCTTTGTCTATCATATTAAGTTTTTCCTAACTCATTTAAAAACATGATTATGTAACTATGTAAATAAATGGAAATTGACTTCCCTCACCGCAATTTCTGGAGATCTTTTTGGTTTGCGTCCGTAATAGTAAAATCGCAACAATTATCTCACTTTCAAAAAGTGAGTAATATTCAGGCGAGTGGACTAGACCTAAAGGGGACACTACGTAAAAAAAAATGCGCCTTTTGCTATACCCCCTGGGTGGTGTAGAAAATAGCAAAATCTGAGACATGATCAGTTACAATTAACTCACTTTAGTCAAAAAGTTTTGTCTGATTTTAGCTGTGACACACTGTACATACCTATGTTTTGTTTTCAATAAATGGTAACTAGAAATGTTTACAAAATTTTATAGAATTTTAATCAACAAAAATTATTTTGTACCTTTGATATTAAGGAGGATATGCATAATTTAGTCAGGGCCGTACTTAAAAAAAATTTGAAACATCATGTAGCGAGTCAATTTGTGATTTTCTCAAACTGTGAATTCCGAAAAAATTCCTGTGGTTTTAGTGTCTACAGGGTGCTACGAGTCACCCCTCAAAAGGAAGAGAGTTATTTCTTTTACACCCTGTATATTATATATATATATATATATATATATATATATATATATATATATATATATATATATATATATATATATATATATGTTGTAGCTATATTGCAGTATGGTATGTGGTGCGATATGAACGAAAAAAAATATCGCACCACATACCATACTACAATTTTCCCAACCTTAACTAGCTTTTATATCAACGTCGAAGTATATTGTTTAAAAAAAAAAAAAAAAAAAAAAAAAAAACTAACCTAACCTTAACTAACTTCACCACCCAGTGGACATGTTTCGGTCAATATGACCATTCTCAAAAGCTAGTTAAATTAAGGTTGGGAAAATTTCAGTATGGTATGTGGTGCGATATTTTTTTTCCCTTCATATCGCACCACATACCCTACTGCAATTTTCCCAACCTTAACTAGCTTTTATATCAACGTCAAAATATATTGTTTAAAAAAAAAAAAAAAACTAACCTAACCTTAACTAACTTCACTACCCAGTTTTTATATCTTCTGCTACTTGATGGATCAAAATAAAATGTTTCACAGATTTAACTTCTTAGATACAATAGTTTGTTTTCACCCATTTATGTTCGTTTTTAAATGCAGTAGTTTAAATGCCAGGGTCTAGCACATACTACAATTTAGCCGAATATTTCTCTAATTACTATAGGTATAATAAATAAAGGCTATGATTTAAATGGTCAGTAGAAAATTACATTTTCATGATTTCAGCAGATAGCAGATAGCATATAAAAGCTCGATCAAAAAAAGCAATAAAACAGATTATGACATACATCCTAACATAACGGATAACCATTGTTGTAATCCCGTGCGAACAATTAAAAGTGCTTTCATTGTTATTGTAGTGAATTGTAACAAAAGTATATCAGCAATTAAATTAATAATCAATAATCAACAAATGTGTATTGAATTAAGTGTAATAAAAATATTGTAATTATTTTAATTATTTAATCAATAAATAATTTTCGTTAAAATATTAAACTGGTGTTATCAATTGTGAACGTTACGATACCTACGCATTGAAGCAACCCTCGCACGTTAAAAGGACTTAATTCAAAACGAACTTTGTCTAACGGTGTATATACCTAGTGTTACGAATTGTCTACGAGAAAGCGAATTAGTAAGGAAAATCCCGTGAATAATCAACCGCAACAGCAACGCATTCACTCTGAAATCCAGAATTGTTCGATTCTCATTGATTAGTAGTAATTTATGGTAACGTGCCGTATAGACATTGAAAGAGGTTGAGTCATACGGGTGTTGTTCCCCAAAATTGAACAACTGGTGACAGCATATAAATTTTTTATACTTTTTAACGAAAAAGTATACGACAAGCCTCGTGTTACCAAACGCGCCAAACGCTGACTGTATTCCATTTAGACAACGCAAACAACATTGTGAGCGTATCCCATTTAGAAAGCACAAAGGACACTGGGCAACACAGTGTAGAGGGAAAAAGTAATGCCAATCAAATTTTAGTTTGTTTGTACTTTCTTATTTCACAAAAAGCTAGTTTTTTTTTTAATTCTTTAAATGATTAAGACGAGTTAACTCGTCCTGCAATATGGCGGCTCAAAATGCTGTGATATGTATATATTCACTGGTACAGGTGCCACCATCTGTGACAGATTTTCCGAAATTCTAAATGTTCTAAATTTTATCAACATAGTTTATTATAATTTATATTTTGTAAATTTCAAAGGTTTACTTTTTTGATGTTGGGATCGTTGATTTTTTTTCTTTTTTTGTAACCTTATCTATTGTACTTGTCCCTGGCAGAAGAAAGGCCGGCATTTTGAGACAAAAAAAACTTTTCCATATGGGTTGTTTAAAAGTGTTAAATTTTACTGCAATACACAGTTACTTTTAAAATCTAGTAACTTAGCTGTCTTTTGCCGAAACACATTAAAAGTCGATGTTCCATTTATGAAATAAGTAGACAGTGGTCGTGTTCCATTTACAAAACACAAACGGCATTATGTAAGGTTAAGCGCGCGCTACGTTTTTTTCCGCTCGGCTTTTTTCCACAAAAGCTGAAAACATGACACCAACGCACACTAAATTTTTTTCCAGCAGCGGAACTGACGAGATTTAAACGTTATTTTGAAAATGGACGTTCGTCAAACTTATGGTACTAATGCTTCATGTTGGCAATATAACATTATACAATTAAAAATAATTTTAAATTTGTATGCAGTTTTTTATGTAAAATTCTGTATGTTTTATTATGGTTAAATGACTAAATAAATAAAAAGATAAAATAAAAATATTAATACTTTTTTTTAATATTATGATTAAATAAAAATAATTTAATTATCAAAACATATCATTGCATATATTTTAGTGAAAGGCAACAATTTTAAAACAACCAATAAGAAACAAATAGAAATTTATAAATGAACTTTTCTTTCTCTCGCTATTCACACATTTTAAATAATGAATTTTCTTCCAATTTTCAATTTTCTTCCTAAATAATTATTTTCATAACAAGACTTAAGATTTATTTACCAATTTACTAAGGCTTAAATTATCCTTTTTATTTTTGTTTACTTCTGATAATGCAGTTCAATTTATTAATATTTTTTAACAAACTTCTCTCAAAATTCGAAAGTTGAAAACGAGCACTACCTTTTTTTACAATAGAATTAGAGAAATTTAAATATCATTTTGAAAATGGATCTTCGTCAAGCAGCTTGTGTTATTGCCTTGAAATTGTCGCCGTGACAATGTCCAGTACTGGGTGTCTCCACTAACAGATCAGAGATTTATAAAACCCCATTTTTATAAAATTTACCAAAGTCTCAGAGAAGACGAAAATAATTTTTTTAATTATTATCGAATGTCAATTAGTTTGTTTGATCAAGTCTTTAACGAAGTTGGACCATATATTACATTTCAAGATACTCGTTTCCGAAAAGCAATACCTGCCGAGGAACGATTGTCTGCCACGCTAAGGTAAATATAAAAATAAAAATAATATTTTTGAAAAAAATAACTTATGTAACGTAAAAGCCCATATACCGGAACACTATTTTTAGGTATCTAATTAAACTGGCATATAAAAATTGACAAATAAATTAAACATCCATTTTTTTTCTTAATAAGCATGAAAGAAAGTTTTTTAACTCAATTAATATGTTTTTAAGAAAATACAACCCAAAAATTTTTATTTATTAATGTTTTTCTTTTACAAAATGTCGACATCTATATCCCAACAGAGAAATATTAAAGACACTAGAAGTTGGAAACCGATATACAAACAGGCGTGTAATATGAGTAATATGGCACATAGAGTGACAACTAGACGTCAAAGTAGGAAACATAGAATTGTTTAAGTATCAGACGTAAATAAAGGTTCAAAATACTGTATTCAACAAAAACTGTTTAATATATACAAGGTGATCCAGAATTATGTACCGTAATTGCTGGAGCTGGTAGTACGTTCAAAAATAATGGTACCTTTTCATCTACACTTTTTCTCAAAACTCAATAATCAGAGAGATAAAGTAGGGGGATAAAATGTAGAGGGGTGGAACGAAACTGACTTCTTTTTTTTTTAAATTTTTTAGGCACCCTTGAATAATGGATTCATATTTTAGGGGTGCGTATAAACATCAGGATAATTATACTTATGGTACCAATTATTCCATCACTTATGATTAGGGGATAATTTGGAAATAGATACTTCTACTTTAAATTACTCGAAAACGGTATTACTTATCGAAATGTAACAAGTATACCTTTTTTGCGTGGAATTGTCTGAGGAATCATATTATTAAGAAATTTATTTAAATAACTGCAAATTAAAAAAAAAAAGACGTGATAACTCACACCTACCACCCAAAACCATCACTTGATCATAAGTGGTGGAATAAGTGTTAACATAAATTTAATCCTCCTAACGCAAAATACGTATCCCTAAAATATCAATTCGTTATTCTGAAGCGTTTGGAAAATATTTATGAAAAGATGGTTTTCGTTTTACCCTTTTCGTATCTTCCTTATTACTGAGTTTTGAAAAAAAGTGTAGATGAAAAGGTGCCATTATTTTTGAAAGTACTATCAGCTCTAGCAATTACGGTACATAATTCTGGATCACCTTGTATATATATATATATATATATATATATATATATATATATATATATATATATATATATATATATATATATATATTGTTAATTTTTTTCAGATATCGAGCCACCGGAAACAGCATGTCAACACTTATGACAATGTTTGCAGCCTCAATATATGCCAGAAAAAAAAGAAGACTGCTTAAATACAGCCAAACTATTGTTTGATTGAACTTTCTTTCCGAATTGTTTAGGGGCTGTTGACGGCAAACATGTTCGAATAAAAAGACCTGACCATTCTGGAACACAATTTTATAATTATAAAAAATATTATTCATTGGTGTTGTTGGGTATTGCTGATGCCAATTACTGCTTCTCCGTTACTGACGTAGGGGCTTACGGATCTAACAGTGATGCCAGTATTTTTAAAAAATCGAACTTTGGCAAAAGCTTTTAAATAATCAATTAGATTTACCTACACCCGCAATGAAAAGTAATTATGATGAAGGTCCTGCAATGTCATTTGTATTCGTTGGGGATAAGGCATTCCCTCTAATGGAAAATCTGATGAGACCATTTCCAAATAAAAATTTATGTGTTAAGCAAAAAGTGTTTAACTATAGATTGTCAAGCGCGAAAAGAGTGGTAAAGTGTACCTTCGAAATATTATCGAATAAATGGCGCATTTTACATCGACTTTTAGACGTAAATTTGGAATTTTGTGACAACATAATTAAAACTTGTTGTATTTTACATAATTACGTAAAAATTAAAGATGGAAAACATTTCCAAGAAGAAACATTGAATTATGAGTACCAACATTTAGTGTCAATAATAACGATATCCATATAAGAAATTTGTTTGCAGACTTTTTTTACATCACCTACTGGTGCCCTCTCTTGGCAATATCAGATAACATAATAATAAAGTTAAAAAAAATTTACAATATGGCATTATGGCAATTTACAATATGCCATGCAATATGGCATTATATAATTAAAAATAATTTTAAATTTGATGCAATTTTTTATGTAAAATTCTGTTTTAATGACAGATATGCAAAACTATAAAATAATAAAAATATTAATAACTACTTTTTAAAAAAAAAAAATATGATTAAATAAAAATAATTTAAAATTAATTATCAAAATATTCATTGCTTCTACTTTAATAAAAGGCAAATTTTGTAAATCAATAAGAAACAAATATCTATTACTATCATAAATACCAATACAATTTTAAAAAATTGGATTAATCTATACTGGAACTATATATTTTGATAGAGCGTTAAATTATTCGTAAAACTTTGTACGCGACTACGAATTCAAAAAGAAGTTTTTTTTGTAGAATTAACTAAGTCATGAGAGTCGAAAATTGTTATTCAAACTGTGCATATCGAGTAATTGTTGTCAGAAAGAAAAAAGTAAAACGAGTGCGGTCGGTCGGTTGGACCGCACTTCTATACTAAACATAACGTAGTTAAGTGCGCGAGTGAAGTAGTTTACCTTACAAATAAATAAAAATCGCCAATAATGGCATTACGTACAAACACCATATGGTGCGAGTATGTACAAGATGTATCAGAAAAACCAACTTTAAAAGAAACGTTCAGTTATATTTTTGACAACATGAAAAACTTAGTGAATAACTTCGAAGAAAAATTAATTGGTATACAAAATGAAACTAATGGATTTTATCTGAAATTCCAAGAACCAACCATTTGTAATGAATTAATAGAAAAGACGAGTGGAGAAGGAAAAATAAAATTACAAAGTGGCCTCATAGCCAAAATAAAGATATCTCTTGCGGGAATAGGCTACAGAAAAGTCAGAATTTTAAGATTACCATTTGAAGTATCGAATGATGATATAAAATTAGAACTAATGAAATATGGGAATGTTGTATCAGTGATAGATGAATATTGGTCTGCGGAATTTGCCCCACAACAAAGAAAGTATAAAACCGGAAATCGAACAGCAACCTGTATATTAAAAAAACACATTCCCTCCTTTCTATATATTAAAGGCGCAAAGGCCATGATTATATATGATGGACAATTAAAAACCTGTTCATACTGCGGAAGTGACAAACACCTAATAGCTTCCTGTGAAAAGAGGCTCAACAAGACAAAACCTAGCTACAGCAGTATTGTATCTGGTAATACTGAAAGCAATGATACTGAAGATTCTGGAGATCTAACACAAATTGGAATGGAACAAACATTAATAGAAGACATTGATACATTTATAGAAGCCAAACAGATATATAATGAAAATCAGAATCTACCTGGATTCAAAAGAACCCACCAATCTTCATCATCAGCTGAAGAGGAAGCCGTTGAAATCAACAGCGAAAAAAGTATTCAGATGCAATCTACGAACATTGACATAGAAAAATCTAGACCTCCAATAAAAAAGACAAAGGAAGAATATAAATTTGATAATATCATAGAATCCTTAAAAAAAATTATAGATCAAGACACAACAGGAACTTATGTAATCAACAGTAGTCAATTAAAGGAATTTCTAAAATACGCACAAGATACGACAGACATACTGACATTGGCAAAAACATTTACGGAAGATATAGAATCATTAATAAACATGCTCCAAATAATTCACAGAAAATTGCCTGACAAAACAGCGAAAATTCGAATGACACGTATAACAAACCAGCTTAACTCTCAACTAGAAGCTTGGTATTTAGAACGAGCCGAAAGTCAGAACTGTAACCCTGACTCAATCAAATCATTATCATCATAATGGCTCCACATTCATCAATCAATATCATTCAGTGGAATTGTAATGGATTCTATAGACACCTACAAGAAATACAACACTTCCTACAAAAATTTGACCCAGTAATATTGTGCATACAAGAAAGCCACCTTTCAAGCAAACAAACGGTCAATTTGAAAGGATACACGATATACCGATGTGATTATGAAGAAGCCCAAAAAGCAGCAGGAGGAGTTCTGACAGCAATAAAGAATAACTACCATTCAGAGCAAATACTCCCGAATATAAGCCTACAAGCGATAACCGTAAAAGTTCACATAAATTCAACCAAAGCAATTCATATTTGCAATGTATACCTTCCCCCAGGGAACTCTGACCAGAATCAAATAAAATGCTTATTAGAAGATATCCCCAAGCCGTACATCATAATTGGCGATTTCAACGCTCACAATCAACTGTGGGGATCAAATCAAAATGACACCAGAGGAAACATTTTAGAAAAAATATATTCAAAAATTGACGATCTGGTATTATTAAATGATGGACAACCAACACACCTTTCCTTAGCAAATGGCACTTTTACGGCAATTGACCTCACGTTCTGCAGTAGCAGATTAGCTCCAGAATTATCTTGGAACGTACATCAAGACCTTGGCGGAAGCGACCACTTTCCAATCTTGATTAGTATCCAAAACACTACCATTCATTCACAGAAAAAACCATCTCGTTGGGTATTTCAAAAGGCAAACTGGGAAGAATTTAAAAAATTAACGAAAATTGAAAATCAAGAACTGGAAGATGACATAGACGATATAATTAACAAATTTAACAAGACCGTTTTAAATGCCGCAAAAATGTGCATACCACAAACTCAAGGAATGCTTAACCGTCCTGCAGTCCCATGGTGGAGTGAAGAAGTAAAAGATGCAATTAAAGATAGGAAAAAAGCACTACGACATTATAGGAAATATAGAACCAATGAAAATTTTATAGAATTTAAAAAAAAAACGGGCGAAAGCAAGAAATTTAATTCGGAAAAAACGCCAAGAATCATGGGACAAGTTCATTGGTTCTATAAATTCTAACACGACAGACTCATCGGTATGGAATTCAATACGCAAATTAACAAAAAATGGAACCTTTAACACAATATCCCACATAATAATAAATGATCAATTAATTTCGGAACCTTCAATTATTGCTGCAAATTTCACAAATTATTACGCTAACATACCAAATTCTAATAATTATGAACAGTGTTTTACAAAATACAAAGAACAAAAAGAACAAAATCAAATTAATTATGACAACACTGACAATGCAGAATATAATAAACCACTTACACGTTGGGAGTTTGATAACGCTATCCTAAACATGAAATGTTCAGCAGCCGGCCCAGATAATATACACCCTAATATGCTAAAGAACCTACACGAAGATACTAAGACGTACCTGTTTAAAATTTTTCAACATATATGGGAGAAAAACTTATTCCCATCAATTTGGCAACATTCAATAATTGTTCCAATATTAAAACCAGGAAAAGATAAGACCAAAGTTGACAGTTATCGGCCAATTTCCTTAACAAGCTCAGTAGGAAAATTGATGGAAAGAATAATAAACAAGAGATTAAAATGGATTTTGGAACAAAAAGAATTCCTCAATACTAATCAGTACGGTTTTAGATCAAATCGATCTACCATTGATCAACTTGTACAACTAGAAAATCAAATATGCCAGGCGTTTCAAAGCGAAGAACAAGTAATAGCAATATTTTTCGATATCCATAAAGCATGATATGACTTGGAGATATAAAATTTTGGAACAATTATCAACACTTAACATTAGAGGAAATCTATTAAAATTTATCTTTAATTTCTTAAATAACAGATACATAAGCACGAGGATAGGGAGCTGCTTATCATCATTTAAAAATCAAGAAAATGGTTTACCGCAGGGATCAATATTAAGTCCAATTTTATTCCTAATAGCTATTAATGACATAGTCAAAGAGATACCTGCTCCTGTAAAAACATACATGTTCGCAGATGACTTAGCCATATCTGTAAAAACGGGTAATCTCATTTTTGCTAAACAAATATTACAAAAAACATTGAACAATTTAGAAAAATGGTCAGCTGAAAACGGTTTACAATTTTCAACAAATAAAACGAAAGCTATACAATTCTGCCGGAAAAGGAAACAAAAAATCAACATCGAATTAAAGCTATGCAACCAACATATATATTTCACTAAAACGCATACATTTTTGGGCCTTACATTCGATAGCAAATTAACGTGGGCTCCTCACCTCAAAATACTTAAAACCAAGTGCCAAAAGTCATTAAATACACTAAAAGTGATTAATGGTCAAAACAACGGTGCGGATAGAAAAAGTTTGTAAAAAGTATACAGAAATTTAATACGTTCCAAATTAGATTATGGTTGTATAATATACTCCTCAGCAAAACCACACCTACTCCATACATTAGATACAATCCACAATGCAGGACTAAGAATAGCAACTGGGGTACACGGAACCTGTCCAATACAAAGCCTATATTGCGAAGCTTACGAACCTTCACTAAATCACAGAAGGATGTGGCTACTCATTAAATACTATCTGAAGACAATGAGCATTACAAACCACCCAAATAATATGCTTCTGAATTCTCAACAACTAATATTTATGCTAAACCCAAAATATCCAAAACCAGTAGCGGCCAGAGTTAAAATATTAAGTTCAAAACTTAACTACCTGTTGCCAAAAATAATTACACAAACAAACTCAGAAGAGGCACCCTGGAAACCACATAATGTCACAATAGTTAAATCGCTACAAGAATTAACGAAATCATCTACTCCCCCACAACTTTATAAACAAATCTTCACAGAAATAATAAATGAGCAACTATCCAACTATATCCCAGTATTCACAGATGGGTCCAAATGTAACAACTCAGTTGGATGCGCATTTTTAATACAAAATTCGGAACATAAGTTTCGATTAAATCCATCTTCCAGTTCATATACAGCGGAATTAACAGCAATTTCAGAAGCATTGAATTATATCAACAAAAGTACAGCAAACAATTACGTAATTTGTACAGACTCCCTAAGCTCAATAAGCGCTATAACATCATTAACAACTGCCAGTAATTTAGAACGTAATATTAAAGATAAATTAATCCAACTCAACAATATTGGGAAAAATGTAATACTTATGTGGATACCGGGCCACGTAGGAATAGCACAAAATGAAACAGTGGACACCCTAGCAAAAGAAGCAAGAGAAAATGGAATAGAAATCAATAAATCATCTTTAAGCGATGAACTAAATCGAGTAAAAAATATAATAACTGATTCATGGCAACATCAATGGAATAAATCTACAGATAAACTGAGGGAAATCAAAAAAGAGATAATGGAATGGTCAACATCATATAGAGTATCCAGGCGAGAAGAAGTGGTACTTGCAAGAATTAGAACTGGCCACTGTCGGTTAACACACGAGTATCTATATAAAAAAATTGACCCCCCAAATTGCGAAAATTGCAACGAACAGTTGTCAATAAAACATTTTGAGCAAATGTCCACTAAATAGAGCAGCGTCGTGTAATACGGGTACATCGGAAACTTCTATCAGTGAAATATTAGGTGATAATGAAAACTCTGTGAAATCAGTTTTAAATTTTTTAAGAAGTGCATGTATGTTTAATTTAATATAAATAGTTAAGAATACACCTGGGATATTCTGTGATACAAATAATTAATTAAAGTTTAGATATTAGATAACAAATTTTAAGAAAAAATAAAAATAAAATGTTGTAATTAATAATTACTATTAACCTGAACAGTAAACAAGATTAAGAATCAAATAGTGTAATATGTAAACTGAATCAAACTTGGGAATATGTAATTTTTATTTATTGTTAAACTTTATTTTGTAAATTAAAAATTTAGAATTTTAGCGCAAATAGCCTAAGTAGCTCAAGCGCTATAATAATAATAATAAAAAAAAAAAAACTAAGTCATTTGATCTTTTTCATCCATTGGTTTTCCGTTCTGTCTGGACTTCTAATTTAGTTAATATTGACCTTTTTTGTACCAAGAAGTTAAGCTTATTGATAAGAGTTGTAACTAGTCAAATTATTTACGAAAGGCCTTTATGGTACAAAATTTTCGTTAGACTCACAGTTATAGAAATAGTGTAAAAATTAATTAGTATCAAGAATATTACTGACCTAAAACACCACCCGTCTCGGATACATAGTTTTACACTAATAGAAAACTTCCTCACGAGTCCCAAAAAAAAAAATAAAATAAAAAATAAAAAAAATTAGCCGTTCAAAATGCACAATTGGTCACTTCAATACAATACTAAACCATACAGACCGGGAGATAATAACAGAAAACCTTCTCCGATTTTCACACTTATGCCTCGGGGAGTATTGAATGATATGAAAATTTTAAGAAATTTAAGGATAAATTTGAGTTCCGCTCGCGTGGATTTTATATCGAAAATTAAGTTTCTTGCGTAAACTTGCATAGAAAAAGCAAATTTGATACGATTTTCGCACTTATGCCAATTGAAAGTTAGAAAGTTATACTATGAAACGATTACTAACCCTTAATTGGTCTACTGGGGTACAAATCCAATTTTATGTTATTTTTCTTAAAATAATTTTTTTTATAATCACTATTACTGAACTGTGACCACCATGTATTCCCAAATGAGATTAAGTACTTCCATATGATATGTGATTACCTTCTCTTTACAAACTTTTAATTTCGGTTATTAACAATTTAGTTTTTTTGTACCCCAATAGACTGATAATAATCTTATTTAAAATAATTAACCAAATTAAAGGTAATTAATTCATTAGTTAAATTTAATTTATGTGTAAACAGATCTAGGTAACTTAATTTTCTGAAATATGCAAAAATACAATTTTATTTTTAGGTTAATGTTTCAATTCTAATTTTTTTTTACTTTATTACTATTTAAATTCTAATTTCATATGCCTAGATATTTGCACGAAAAATATTTGTGAAAACGATTAAATAAAATATGTTATGATCTCACGAAAATATTTTAGTATTTTTTTAATAATATTTTTCTATTTTCAAAGCAGATTAACCAATAATTTAGGAAAATAACTTTTGTACCGCAGTAGACTACTTCTGTTTCAAAAAGTGATTAGACCAGTTAAGGGTTAAAAGAATTGGCGTAAGTCGCCGGCATGGTTATTGTTTTTCATTAAGTGTGGTTACGGGATGGAAAAAATCATTTTTTCCATACTTAATTAAAAAACTACATATATATATATATATATATATATATATATATATATATATATATATATATATATATATATATATATATATATATATATATATATATTTCTTTATTTTATAAATAGTTAAAAGAACTATATAAAATATGTCTATTTCGTGGTTTATAAAAATTCCTTAAGACTATATAGACATCTGTCCAGCAAATACATCCGTAATCTTTTTATAAAAGATTGGTCATTAATGTTTTTTACTTCCTCAGGCAAGGCATTAAATATTTTCATAATCATATTAATACTACCTTGATGTATTAATGTTTTATTGGTAGCAATCAATTTTAAGTTGTGCTTTGTCCTTGTATCATATTTATGTTCTGGAACAAATTCTTCGAACAAGTATTGATTTTTTTTTACAAATTTTCCACATTCAAAAACATAGAGAATGCACAGTTAGTATTTCCAGCTCTCCGAAAATTGGTCTACAAGAAGCCCTACTGGGTCGCCTAGCAATTGCTCGAATGACACGTTTCTGCATGAGAAACAATGTTGGCATAGAAATTGAGTTTCCCCAGAATATAATGCCATAACGTAGTATAGACTCTACAGTTGCATAATACACACTTTTTAATATGTCTGGTGATAAAACTGTTGCAAGTGTTTTAATAACGTACACTTGCCTACTTATTCTGTTTGTCACGTACTGCACATGCTCTTTCCAGTTTAGATATTTATCAACTTTTATACCTAAGAGATTAACAGAATCATTCAGGTTTATTTTCCCGTAATTATCGAGAGAAAGGAAGGATTTCCGCTGAGTATTATCAGCAATTTGTAGTGCTTGTGTTTTGGAAATGTTAAAGATCAAACCATTATTTTTTAGCCACATATCTATGTTTTGTAAAAATTTATGGAGTAAAATATTAATACAGACAGAAAGTTTTGTTGAACAGAGTCGGTTTTGAACGTAGGATCATTCTATTAAGGCAAGAGCCTTACCTCCGGATCACTGAGTCGGTTAAATTTTTAGGCAATTATATAATAAAGACATGGTAAAAAATCCATATAATCTGCAGTTTATGGAGAGTAGATATCAGGAGAACTATCTTGGCCGGAAAACAATAGAAAAATAGTTCAAAGTGTCCCGTTTTAAGTACTAAGTAACAGTTCAAAAACTCGCCAGAATAGCGCTAGAGTAGCAAGAGTATAGTGATTTTTTTGTGTTGTTTTATAAAAATTTTTAAAATAATAAAACTATTATATGTAACAATTATAATAAGAAAACAATAATTACATAACAACGCGGATGTTTTTCTTTCCTTGTTTACTTCTCTAAATTTACCCTTTTGCTGCAGTGACGCTGCCACTATTTACGCCTTTCTATGGACACTTTTTGATACAGAGATGGTGCTCCTGATAGCTACCCTCCATACTATAGTTAATAAAGTTAATTCCGTTTTTTTATCACAAAAAACAAACCGCTAATCCGAATTTGCTGAAAACTTAATCCGGTCTTCATTTTCTAATTACTCATTTAATGAAATTAGTCCGGAGTTAATATTATTATTTGTTCTCGAAATATGCGAGACAAAAAAGAATTCGCAAACTAGCGAACGAACGCACACACAGACATCACGCTAAAAACGATGGATTCGGATTCTAGTGGCCTTGAAATGTGGAGATATGTCCAAATTAGCGATTCGTAAAATCGGACCCATTAAAATAACTTCCAATGGAAAGTTAATAAAACAAGAGTAATATATGAATAACATAGACTTTTTTATACTCAATCGATTGGAAATCGTTTGCGAATTCTTAATTTATCGTTTAAAACGTTTGTGACAATGTATTTTCCATAAAAAAAAAATATTAATTGATAAATGACATCCTACACTGCGACATCTGCTGCCACTATTTAGAACTATTTTCAATTTTGAATTCACCTTACTTGGTTATTTATTAATCATAATTATAAAGATTTATTTAGAAAACTGACCAATTCCAATCGTTTGTAAATCGTTTATGAATGTTTGTGACATCGTTCACAAGTTTTGTGACTAACTAGTTATTGAGTACTTAATTAGTTAATTAAAAGGTATCCGTTGGCCAACGTCATATTTAAAATTATAGTAATATATGAATAATGCATTATACAGTACTGATGTTACACAGTATTGGTGTAATTTTTAAAAATAATTATAAAATGACATTTTTGTTGTTTTTTTTTTCTACTTATTACAATAACTAAACGTCCAATATTAAAAAAAAATTTTTTTAATAATTCGAGAACAGAAAATGATTTTCAGTTTTTTAAATCTTAAACTTAGTTTTTAGTGACAAAACTTACTTAAATATATACCTCTGATCCACCTCTGATCATACTTTGGCATTTACTCATACGTTAAAAATTCTAACTTTGAAATTTTTTGGTACGCAACAGCTAAGGTCATATGTACCCTTGTAATATGCTATTGACTTTGAGGTTGGAATGAATACTGATGGATAATGCGGTATGGTAATGTAGATGACGTATCTCCCCCGGTTGGTTTCGAATTCACGATCTATCAGACAAGAAGCGGAGTTGCTAACCACTAGACCAATTCGGGATCTTAACTTTGAAAATTTATTTCTTCTAAACTAGACGTCACAAATGATTCAAATGGTGTCACTGAATGCACCGTATCTTTCTCTATAATATACTAAATTTTTAAATTCTAAACTTAAAAAATTTCTTGTAATCGATTCACCTTAAAATCTAGATTTTATAAAATCTACGTGTTATAAAATTATAATTTTAGTAGTAGAAATTTTTCTACTTTTTCAATTGAAATTAACCCCCATCTAAAAATCAAAATGGCGAAAACTAAAAAATTTTATGTACAGAAGTAACAGATGTAGCAAATGAATATCTAAATGAATATTTACATCTACAAAAATTTACTACATAACATTATTGATGAAAAAATAAATTCCAACCTTAAATTTAGTACCATGTTAAATTGTACAAAGATAATGAATGTTTTTTTAAAAACGGCCTTTTTATTTTTTTAAGTAAATGTATTAGTAATATACAAAAAATATAGTTTTTTTCTGTAAAGTTACATTTGGCGCCACTTTTTTTCTTATATTAAGTAAGGTCGTTTTTTCAATCGGTTATAGTCGGCTTATAAAATCTAGATTTTAAATGAAACACTTTTAAAATATAATTTTATAATAAAATTATAATTTTAGCATAATTTAATTTAGCATTAGAATTTTAATTTAGAATGGGGTAAAAAAAAGACACCTGCGCAGATGGGGTAAAAAAGACATAAATTTTTATTAACTTCAAGTGTTAAATTTGAAGTTAATAAGAATTTATGTATCTTTTTTACCCCACCTGCGCGGGTGTCTTTTTTACCCCGCCCTACCCTAATTGGGTATTTGACAAATTTTGAAAAAGTATTTTAAAATATTCCTAAAGATTTAAATATAACCCTAGTAATTGATTTTTGTATAAAAAAAGGCAATTTCAAGAGAAAATTTTTTTTTTTAAAATTTATTTGAATTTGATGCGAAAACACTTCCTTACTTTTCATTTCCAATACCAGTTCATCACTTAGCAAAGAGATGTCGCTCTCCTCGCGATATTATTGAGTACAGCAGAGCTTTGAAGAAGATAGCATTTTTTTGTGACGTATTTCCTCACTTGTTCCACCAGTGGCGGCTCATAACATTTTTTAAATATATTGATTATTGGAGACCCAATAGGGGGTATGGTATATTTTTATTTAGGCTGTTGGCAAATACTATAAATGACGCCGAATACGGTACAATAATGTATATGTATTATAAATGTTTATAGAAAAAGACATAATATATACACTGAAAAATTAAAATACTAAAATCAGAGACATAGTTCCTGAACATTCTATACAGAAATCGGCAAAGATATTAAAAAACTGACTTCACCATTGCTTTGGCCATTGTAAAAGACGCCAAATGAGGAAAGTTTATAAAAATTCTCGAATATTCTATTCCTCAACTAGCATAGATATCAAAAAACCGATTGCACCACTGGATTTGTTACCGAAAGAGAGGCCAAATACTTCATTCTGACAAGTGTTCCAGAATGTTCTACTCATTAACCAGCAAAGAAAACGAAATAACGTCTTCACCTTGTCTTCACCTTGGCAACTTTGGCTGGTCTTCAAAAAAGAAGCCAAAGTGCACAATTAGACAAATGTTTTAGAAATTGACTTTTGTTGGTTGCCAAATAGAATGTTCGAGAACTTTTGTTAAATATCGCTGTTTAGCATATTTATTCGATTATCAATCCCATGTTGAAGTCTATATTTCCATATTTTTGCTTGCTACTGAACAGAATATTCTAGAACTTTTGTCAAATTTTACTATTTAGCTTCTTTTTGGATGATCACTCTAATGGTCAAATCGGTTTTTTGATGCGTTTGTTGATTTTTGAAAAGAATGTTCTGGAATCTTTTTCAATGAATCAATGGTCAATCTTATGATAAATTTCTAATGGTAAATATAAACTAATAACGATAGCATGCTTTTGTAAAGAAACAATATGAACCTACTCATAAATAAATTTCTGAATAATAAATGTGTTAAAATTTCTGAAAACATGTATAAAAAAATTCAGACAAAAAATTTTGTAAACCGCCTACGGAATATCTATCACACAAACACACATATCCATATACATAAACTTTGTTTATGTTTTGTTTTATGATACAACTTGTCGCTAATCTGTAACTATTGATAGAGTCCTTATAATAAAAGTCTATAGACACCGGCCATTTATAGTGAAAATAATCGCGCACTTTTTGTGTTTCGTATGGAAAATACAATTGCCAATTCACACGCAGACACAGTTATTAAATAACTGACAGGAGAACATCAGTGCTACCGCTACTGCATAGTTTGACTTGACATGTGTCATTCTCATTATTTTGAAAAAAATTTCCCCTATAAATGGCCGGTATCTAGACTCTTATTATGCTTATTATAGGGACTCTAATCCACTACCACTGACAATGACATCTCTTCTTGTTATGATGAACTAGTTTTGACCACCACGTCCAATGAATCGTTCTCATCACATCAACCGCCAATTCCAAATTCATAATTTTCATTTAAACAAAAAAAATATTTATATATTTTTTTAAATTTATTTAAATGGTTAATCATTATTATCGAATTATTACTCTATGTTATTCACAATATTTCATTACCAATAACTACATCAGTCAAATACCCAATTGTTTTTGAGCTTGTAATTTATGTTCAATTATTTATCTAAACCGAAATCAATTATTTCTAGCATAGTTTCAGTTGGTAGTTTGTTTCCCATAATCAAAATTTCGTTCAAACTAAAATTATTTTTATCAGTGCCTCAGAGGTATCCTATGTTGTCACATGAAAATCATAATTTTAGAAAAAATAAAAAGTTTTTGTTTAAGAATAGTGCAGTTTTTTATCTATAGTTTAACAACAATATGTCAATAAACAATAAAATAATTTATAATTATGCTCTCCAAGGTACGATAATTTCTAAGTATCATTAAAATACCTCTCCTGAAAGATTTTACTTTTGTGACTTAACATAGTTTACCTCCGAGGCGCTGATATGTACTTTTATTTTAAGTACCTTAGTTATAGCTGATAATGTTAGGAATTGTCAAAGAAATAAGTCAACAATTTTGCTTATATTTTTAATTTTCAATTTCACTTAGGCTACGCTAAATTTTGCCAGCGTTTAGAACTGTTTCACGTACATTTTGAATTTATTCTTCGATATTCTGTTAAAAAATTCGTAAAAGCATTTCATCGCCATTTTTGTTCCACGTATCTTTTGGTTTCTGTACGATTACTTGATGTTTACTCAAATTTCTTTTAATTTTTTCTGTTTTCAAACTGAGAATTTTCTTAAAACTGTAAAATAAATAAAAATTGATTATTTTACTGAGTTTGTAAGTGTTTCTGAGAGTGGTGGATTCTATTGGAATTCCCAAAATGTCTTATAACCATAAAACATTCAATGTATTTTTGAAAGTACCGGTAAATTACCGTTAAACCGAACAAAAATAATGATTCAAAAGTATTTAATTATTTTGAATGTTATAAAAACATGTTTAAGGTGAATCGATTACTACTGACAAATGAATTACAAAGTCTATTTTTTTTCTCTATAAATAAATGTAATTTATGTGTAGAAAAATAAATTAAATTTTATAATACATGTAACAGTATTAATATTTGATTATTATTCAATCTTGTAATTTTAATAATTTTAAAAGTGGTGAATTTTACTCTGGTAGTTGACAAGTACGCACACATAATAACTAATATATGTATATACAAATATATTATGGGAGTATTGGTAAAAAAATGACATTTTTGTAGTTTTTTTTTCTATTTATTACAATAGCTAAACGTCCAATGTTAAACAAAATAGTTTTTTAATAATTCGAAAACATAAAAGAAAATAATTTTCAGTTTCTTAAATCTTAAAGTTGGTTTTTAATGACATAACTTACTTAAATATATACCTCTGATTCACCTCTGATCATACTTTTGCACTTACTCGTACGTTAAAAATTCTAACTTTGAAAATTTATTTCTTCTAAACTAGACGTCAGACCATTATTCAAATGGTGTCAGTAAACTTGGAAAATTTCTTGTAATCGATTCACCATAAATCGATTTGAAACAATAATATTTTCCTTTCTGAAATGGTTTTTTTTTTCTTAACCCAAGCTCTTCTTTGCCCAAGCTATTTCTGAAATGTTTATAAATCGATGAAAGTACTTTGGGTCAAAGTAACCCTAATACAAGAATAACACTAGCCCAATTTAAAAAGTAAAATAAAAAATTACACTCCCTTCAAAAATAGGAAAATTCTTATAAATTATACTTATGATAGTCTAATTGTGTAATAAAGGTTGCTAGAACTGAGAAATAGCAATATAACAGAGATTTATTGGCACTATTATTAGAAATGTCTAAAAAATAAACAAAAGTAGTTCGAATTTACGGTATCTACATTCCGATATGTGTTGCGTTATAATATACATTACATGAA
Source organism: Brachynemurus nebulosus (assembly GCA_035578155.1). Taxonomy (NCBI): domain Eukaryota; kingdom Metazoa; phylum Arthropoda; class Insecta; order Neuroptera; family Myrmeleontidae; genus Brachynemurus; species Brachynemurus nebulosus. Next base: position 10,094,982 of record JAPWDM010000007.1, read on the forward strand.
CCGTTTATTTTGAAAGTGGAGTAAGTCTATATTTTGTTATTGCGAGATATTTAAGGTGAATCGATTAGTACTGACAAATGAATTACTAGGTCTATTTTTTTCTCTATAAATAAATATAATTTATGTGTAGAAAAATAAATTTTATAATACATCTAACAGTATTAATATTTGATTATTGTTCAATCTTCTAATTTTAATAATTTTAAAAGTAATGAATTTGATTCTGGTAGTTGACGTGTACACACACATAATAACTAACACGTACACAAATATATTATGGGTGTATTAGTATAAAATGGCATTTTTATAGTTTTTTTTTCTATTTATTACAATAACTAATCGTCCAATATTAAACAAAATAGTTTCTTAATGATTCAAAAACAAAATAATTTTCAGTTTTTTAAATCTTAACGTTGGTTTTTAATAACACAGCTTACTTAAATATATACTTCTGATCCATCTCTGATCATACTTTTGCATTTATTCGTACGTTAAAAATTCTAACTTTTCAAATTTATTTCTTCTAAGCTACACGTCAGAAATTATTCAAAATAGTGTTAGTGAATGCATCATATCTTTCGCTATAATATACTAAAATTTCAAATTCTAAACTTGGAAAATTTCAAGTGATCGATTCACCTTAAGGGTTTACGTTTGAATAAATTTAAAAATATTGGTAAGTATCAATAGACATATTTTTTTGTATTTTATGGTATTAGATAATTAGAAATTATTATAACTAAATGGACTTGCCTCACTTTCAAAATTAATGAATTATTGTAATCGTTAATTTAAATGGATAATATTTCAGTTGTATCTTTTAGAAATAAACATAATAAAAACCTTTCATACAACAGTTCAACTTCAGAAGCCCGCACTGTGATATTATTACCCCCTGCCAGGATCTTAGTAGTACAAATGAGTGTATGAAAATTAGTATGTACTTTCAAAGGGCAACTCACCCCCTCTGCAGTGTTGCTTAAAATGAATTTTGAAAATTTATTCTAATTGTTTTAAACTATTTTCCCTGAAGAAGTTTTAATTACTCAAATAGTACGATTATGTCGAAACAGTCACCTGGATTTAATATTAGGAAATTCGAGTAAAAACAGGTCGATTAGATTTTTTTTAAGTACATTTGAAATCTGTAAATAAAACTTTATTATATTTTATTTTTTACCCCTTTTCGCAAAATTAACCCACAAATTTTAGCCCCCAACTATCCCTATTGGTATAATTTGAACAAATTATATATCAATAGATAACTTTTTAAAAAAGAGTAATATCGCCAATTTAGGTTTTACTCTATCTCTTACCGTTTTCGAGATATTTGAAAAATTAAATTTTCACTCTAATTTTTGAAGGACGATTTCAAACTGCTTTTCCGCAGATAAAAAAAAAATACGTGTTACTTATTTTTTAGTGTTCTACAACATATCTAAGTTTCAGGAAATTCGATTAGTCCGGCCTTGGGAACCTTACTTGTAAGATGGACTTGCACCACTATCGAAATAAACATATATATCATACTCTTAAGAGCTAAAACTTAAATCTTCCAAATTATTAGGCTTCTGAATTTTTTTGACTATAAATTGTTGACAGATAAAAATCTTATCTTCAGATATCTTCATTTTTTTCAAAAATGGACTTGCCTCACTTTTAAATAAACGGCTCATATGACAATCCCGAGAATCTCGGGATTAGTATACTTAAAATCCGACGATTTTCAGGACTATAAATTAACCGGAATTCCGAGAATGCATTCTCTAATCACTCCGTTGCTTACTGTTTGTATTTGATTAATAAATAATCTGTTAAGATTATTTACCAACATAAGTGATACAGCTTTCTGTAATATTTTTGTAATTTGATGTGACGTAATTGGTGGCAGATATGATATCAAAATTATTGTTAACCGATTGACGATCATTGCCGTTGTAAGACGTCAAGTGTAATTTGATTAATTGCGACACTACGTTGTATCACGTCAATAATTCTATATAAAGTGTATTAGTTGTTAGAACAGTGTACCAGTTGATCATTTCGTCATAATTCTGCATGACTGTCATATGGATCAGATGCGATACTTCAAAAAATGTAAGATCCAATTTCAAATTTAAAACCTCTTACCTGTTAAAGTACATCGATCGCGCAACTGAATCGATGACGTCGTCAATCACCTGATGACCAGAATATCATCGTCAAATCGTCACCAGACACAAGTCAACAGTATGACGTTCAAAACACACTTGGGCGACAGTATTTAACCCATATCACGGGGTACCAACGTCACCTAGCCCATTATCATCGCCGACAGCATGATTCCTGTAACCAAAAGACTCGAGTTCGGATATCAGAGGATCGTGTTCATCAGGTCGATATCATGGGGCACTGCAGGTACCTGGTCAAGTCAACCAAACCACCATCGAAAGAAACTATTTCCGAAAAGAGAGTCATCTTCTTTTTTATCATTACAATTGAATCTATAATTCTTGTACTGTTGTTTTCTACAATAAAAGTATTACATTTAATACTGTTTTATTTTTATTTATATCGCATTTTAATTACCTGTTTTTAATTCATCGAAAAGAAGTTGAAAGTATTTTAATTACAATTGACCCAACAATCGAAAATTTCGAAATAATCCACGAGTAGAAGTCACTTGTTTCAAAACAATTTTGGCCATCATTTTTAGATTATATAATTACCAGCCCACAAATAAAATTATTGGTATGTATTCTTTAAATCATCGCATTACATTTCATTTCATTTACATATTCATTTTATCATTTTATTCACTTTTTCCCCATTTTAATTTTGTTTTTCTCAAGCCTAACCTTGTATTTGCACATCCACATTTTAACATTTTTTGTTTTTATGTGCCACTTGTTTATTTATGTAGATATTGTGCTCTGTGTAGTAGATATTATTCCTTCCCTATCATAGATTATTCACTATTCATATGATTCATAATATAATGGAGTATCATAAGATGGAGATCTAACTCATATGAGAGGAATTGACAAAATTGGTCAGGAAAATGGTAAACATGGTAAATACAAGGGCTTTCTTTTTTTACCACTCGTGGCGTTAATAATCTCAAAATACTGATGTGAAAATAGTGAATACAGTAACATAAAACGGATAAAACGGAATGTAACTACAGTACTTATTCTCAAATAGAAACACGTCGGGACTGGGGAAGTGAGTGTTTCCATTTGAGAATCACCAATGTCGGTTGATGATATTTAATAATAAGGAAATACATAGAAATTACATATGTATGAAATAAACTCTTATAGTTTAAATTACTTTATACGGCGAATATCCAATGGTACTGACTCCGATTTTATATAGTGACGTCAACGAATTATATAATATACAATATAAATGACGCGACGCAAAATAAAAATTGTTAAGTTTATTTTAAAAACGATCGAAAAACCCACTTTATAACTGAATTGAAAATTGAAAAAGATTCCAGAAGATCCTATTCAAAAGCTAACAAAAATAATATAGAAGCTCGCGTTTCCATTTGAGAGTGTTCCATTTGAGAATAAGTACTGTACCGCTTTCGTATCGTACGAACACGAGTGCCATCTTTGATTTGAACATTTTTTTGAATACACTGAGTTTCGACTCCTTGTCTAATCTTCATACATAATATATTCAGGATATTCTGGTACATAAATATCTTACCGTACGTGACCTTGTTTTATTTTTGACACAGGTGCATAAGTATCTTACCGTTCGTGACTTTCAGTATTTAATAAATGTAGGGAGTACAAATATATGTATACAATACAATGTATATAAAATGAAGCCAAAAAAGTGTTAATGAATGCATATGGCGGTTAAACAAGGTTGAATTTAAAATTTTTCTGTATCTACTGATCTTATATTTGTTAGAAATTTTGCTAGAACAACTATAAATAAATAGCTCCACTTACAATAAAAATCATATACAAAATAAAATACGCTGCCAATGGGGTGTGGCACACCCTAGGCCGTTTCTCAAATGGCCTTTCGATGCTGGAATTAGAAAGAGTAGAAAATTCTGCATCCGAGTCTGATTTTGATCGTAACCTTAAGGTCAATTTAAAGTCAAATTCTGATTTTTACTGTAATTTTTAATTTATATTTGTACTGTAATTTTTTAAAGTTTGACGTGGATACTAGATGTAGATAGAATGTAGACATGACAAAATATAAAATATTTCAAAGTTACTTCATTTTTTTATTTATTTTTTTACTCCGAAATTTTTCCATTCTGGTGTACATTTTTTTAATAATGAAATCCGTAAAAACTTCAATTACATAACATATATCATTTTATATATTTTGTATTAACTTTAATTACCTTCTGCTGCACCATTGTTTGAATTTGCCAGCCATTTTCATGGTAGGTAAAAACCTCGTGCATGAGTTCCTTCATACTTGTTCATATGGATAACATTTATGGAGCTGACTTGTATATATGTTGGATCCTCCATTGTTAAACATATGGATATATAAGTAATTTTATAATTATTTATTTTAGTATATAATAATTGGGGACGCAGAAATTTTCACTCACGCCTCTGGTGCTAAAATTAAAACTAGTATCAAGTAAAAATATACGTATACGTTTAATGGATGATATAAAATCTAGTAATCTGCACATAATTATGGAATTTGTATAATACATATTCCTATCCACAATTAAACGTATACAAAAATTTTTACTTGATACAACTTATAATTTAAAAAACCAGAGGCGCTTGTGTAATCTTTGCGTCGCCAATTACCTATAATATGTATAAAATATTAACTATACAAGCTAAATTTTTTTATTCAAAACTATTATTTAAAATCTGTAAAAGTTTTAAAAAGTAAAAACAACTAAATTTAGTATACGTATAAACTTTATTAGTAAATAACACATAATATATATAAAGTATTTTATACAATTTTGTTAATAGCATTTTTTTTATTGTTAATTTTTTGTAAAAGTAGTATGTTCTGACATTAGATATAATATGTTCCCGACAAGCGGTTCTACCAAATTCAATAGATAAATTTAATGCTGGTTTTATAAAATTGTTAAGAGTGTTTTCATTAATTCAATAAATAAATTTAATGCTGGTTTTATAAAATTGTTAAGAGTGTTTTTATGTATATTAGTTTCTATGAAATTTTTAAATTTCATTTCATTTCTATGAAATTTTTAAATTATATCTTAAACTTAAAAATTTCAACTAGGTATTTTTAAAAAAATTATTTAAGCGCTCGTCTTTTTTATCTATAAAATAGAAAATTAAATTTACTTTGTTACTTTCAACAGATATTTCAAGTAAATTAAATCTATGGCTATTTATCTAAGAAAAGAGTTTTTCCCCTTGAGACCTATCGATAAATATAAAATATTCGCTAGACCACTTTCGGATACTTTTGTAGCCCTCTTCAGTAGCATAAAATATAATAAATATAAAAACCAAAAATATAATAAATATAAAAATATAAAAAACCAGAGATATTATAAATATAAAAAATAATAAATATGAAACCCAGAAATATATAATATAATAAAATAAATGATTAGGAAAAATATTTTTTTTCGTTAAAAATAAAAATATATAAATATAAGAAATAAAAAACAACAATAAAATATGTATTAGATATGAAATGCATTCTTTAATACGAAATGATAATTTCTAGAAACAAATAAGTAAAAGAAAAAAACTTTTCCTACATATACCCAGAATAATAAAACGCCTTTGAGTAATAATATTGTGATACTTTTCCTGGATATTTCTTTCTTTGATAGTATGGTACTAATTGTTTTTAACTCATTTAGTATTTCACACTGTCACCATAAAATAAGAAATTGGTATCAAAGCAGCAGTTTTGGATAGTACCAAACTGTCAGGATTGAGTGCGAACCGTTTTTAGTAATTATTAAGATCGCTCTGCGCATATTAAAATTGATTTGCGCATAATCCTGACAGTTTAGGCCTATTCAAAACTACTGCTTAAACAAACCTTTAAATTAAATTGATAATTTAGAAGTTTACATATTGATTTTCGTAATTTGTTTGCTACGTGTCTAGGCTGATTTTATTGTGTTGATATGGTACGCTGTTCTATCATATTATATATATATATATATATATATATATATATATATATATATATATATATATATATATATATATATATACTAGGTAGTATTTTTTCTTTAATTGCCTAGACATCAACTCATCAATCATTGTATTGTAAAATACACACACCGGCATAATTAGCGGAACATAAAAAAAATAGAAAAACCTATTTATTAAACAAAGTTGGCGGTTTTTTTTTATTTTCACTTAAAATAGTATTGACGTAACGAATCAATTGACTTTCCATAGAATTGTTTTTATTTATTATTGATGCAATTCTTTTTAAGAGGTCTGTCACTTTCGAATTCAAATGCCGTTTCTTCTCAATGTGGTCGAGCTTCAAACTGCCGTAATTGAAGAATGGCAAAGACTGTCCCAGGAAACTATAGATAACATCATGCTGAGTATAGAAAAACGAATGGAAGCTTTAATAAGAGCACGGGAGGAACCAGGCGGGATTAAAACGCTGTGTTTCATTTTCTATTTGTTAAATAATCTTTAACTTAAATTATTCTTAGACGACATAAGATTCCAAAAATTTGCAATTTTATATGGTTACTTGTTTTGCTACTGACAATAAAGGTATATCGACTTGTGGACATGTAATTTTAAGTGAATAATTAAATAAGATTAATATTTTCTTGAAATTAAGTGGTTTGTTTGATTTTTACAGATTTTTTGTATGTTCCGCTAATTCTGCCGGTGTGTGTATAATGGGCCAATTCGTAGCGGCGTAAGTGGAAGCGGTTTGTGCTCAAGTGTAAGCAAAATGTGTTTGAAAACAAGCACATTTGACTTACTATTGATATGTATGTATATTCTGTCTCACTGTCCATGTTCTAGTGAGAAAGGTGAGAAGTATATTGCCAACGCTAATAGTTGACTATAAACTATGTATGTTTCTCACCCTTCTCACTAAAGCATGGAAAGTGAGACAGGAATATACGTACATATCAACAGCAAGCCAAATGTGCTAGTTTTCAAACACATATTGCTTACACTTGAGCGCAAGCCGCTTCAACTTACGCCGATACGAATTGGACCAATGTTTATGGCATGGGGAGTTCACTAAAATTAGTACGTACGTATGCGTATTAAATTTCGTCCTTTTCCCCTTGGCAGCTAAATCCCGCAACGCTAGGGCCCGAATTACATTAACGCTCCGCTCTCGGTACGATATCGCTACGCTCCCGATTCGATAAAATATTCTTACACAATAAACAATGAGTGTATTCACATCATCGCTCTGATATCGGTCCAATATCAGTCTCGGTTCGCTCTCGCTACAATACCACTCTAGTATCAATACCACTCAGGTAATATTTTATCGGAGCGATATCAGACTTGTTATGGTTTGTACCTATAGTGTAAACACTTCTTTGATTCCACTCCACTCCGCTTGCATTCTGCTGTTATGAAAAGATATTTGTATCGAACTGAGACCGAACTGGTAGTGCACCCAGAGTGGCATTATAATGTGAATAGAAAACGAATAGGTACCAGCATGATATCAGCACTGTACTGTGAACACAACAAGATTGTATATTTATATGGAATCGAGAGCGGAGTGACATCGTACCGAGAGCGGAGTGACATCGTACCGAGAGCAGGGCGTTAATGTAAATCGGGCCTTATTGTAATTTTAGCGCTATCTATTCGGAAATTAACTTAAACAAATTATGCGCGCTTGCGCTTTTAAAAAAAACAAATACGGTATGTACACGTGACCACATGGACCACATGTTTAAAAATTATTGGTTATGTAAAAGTTTTTCAATTTTTTACTTAACAGAATAATTAATAATTTTTATTTTCATAATTTTTATTTAAAAAAATGCATGTTAAGAATTGAATAAAATAATTTTAATCCATATAAATTATTAAAAATTTAATTTAAATGTCGCGTTTTTATTTCGTTTGCCTAGCTTCATTTAAAGGTCAAATTTGCACGCAATATTTTGCGTTTTTAATATGCAGTTATTTTTTGTACTTCTATTATTTCATTATTTTGTAAATTTGTTGTTAATTTTCTTTTTGTTTACGTTATATTTACTGTAAGTACTGTAAATATTATATTTTAGTATTTTGTAATTAAATTTAATCGTACCATTTTGTTAAAAATGGACGTTTGTAAGGTTAAAAAAAAATTCTTTTACGTAGAGGGCTATTGGTTCTCTACCGCAAAATATCATTTTATTGTATTCATATCAATTTCTGATTGAATTAAATTCTTTGGTATGGCTGGATTTACCCCTGTGGCGGGTCCAAGGCATTTCTCATATGGTGCCTCCGTAAGTACTTCAATACTTTTTCCGATAATAAGGAATTTTCTAAATTTGTCAAACTTTCCCCAATATTAGGCTTGGTGAACAGAAGAAACGATAAAACGCTTATTCTTTCTATTCTACTCCTTTTTTGAGAGATTTTGTGGAGGCCCAAATGCCCTTATGTAAATCCGACAAGTTTTATTGTACTATATATTGCTTCTATATATGTATACGTATTTCTAACATATTACGAAGTACACGTTGAAATACTTCACTGGCGGTTCCTTTTTTTACAAGCACTGTATCCTCGTTTGATACAGTGGTTAAAGCTCGAACAAAATCTAATATTTAGTGAGGAAATCAGTTACAGATAGATAAACAGATATAGTCCGCAATGTTATTTGATAATACCTACGAGTATATATATATATATATATATATATATATATATATATATATATATATATATATATATATATATATATATATATATATATATATATATATATATATATATATATATATATATATATATATATATATATATATATATATATATATATATATATATATATATATATATATATATATATATATATATATATATATATATATATATATATATATATATATATATATATATATATATATATATATATATATATATATATATATATATATATATATATATATATATATATATATATATATATATATATATATATATATATATTGAAGATTGTAATTTAATATAATTATGAATTACGTTTCTAATATCTAATGAATATTTCATTTCATATGCATATTTTGAATATCCGAAAATGTATTGTGAGAAACCATGGAGGTGGGGTGGAGATGGCATCCAGCTGATATAAATATACAGAAATGAAGCCTACACACATATTCACACACATTAGCACACATGCAAAATAATCAAAACGAGATGCAAAAACACACATACTACTAAAAAACTGATAGGTGGAGCTCTGTTCATCTAACCAAATGACTACTCCTCATATCTCAATGTGAACAATAATCCAAAGGGCGGCTGAAAATTGCACTATTTTCCACATTTTCTCGACAGGTAACTATAATAATTAATAAATAAAGCCAGTTATTATACTATATTATAGTCAATTATTTTATTTTAGACTTTATTCAAAATCGAAGATCTATGCTCTATATTTGCTCGGAAAAGCAACTCTTTCGTCAACTTCACTTCGCCGTCTCCAAGTTCATCGCTACGCAGTATTTCTACTTGAAGCACTAGAGAAATAAAACTTTTGAATTGCTTAGCTTAGTTGATTATCATACGTAATTGCTATTCGACAAATCAACGTAGCGTTCTGCAAAAGTTTAACACAAATCTATTTATTTTTAAAGTCTGTTATTATTACATTATCTAAAATTCTAAATTATTTATTTTATCTACGTTTATGAACTTTGTAATAAACAAAATTCAACATTACAAACTATTTTCGTTGATCACACCATTACAGTATGATTCCAATGATTCTGCTTTTGAGAACAATTTATTTGGACCAGTGATCAACATAAAAAAGTACGGCAATCATACCAAAGGCGCAAAATTATCGAATTTTTTCATATTTTTGCAATAAATTATCGTACACAATGTCACAATGTAATTTTATGACATTTGCTCATTATAATTTAATGAAAAATTATTGTATTTTTGCGTGCGATAATAAATGTTATCGTCACTGGCGGTCTATGCACGGTTAGTAATACCGTCATTATTTCGAAATACTGACAGTATTATTCTTCGTGTATTGAAAAATTGAAGTAACCAGGTTTAGAAGTAATATAAAAATAATGACTAATTTTAATTTTAATAAATTTTGGAAGATTGTAAAGCAACTACGGTGGTATTAAAAAAAATCAAATGTTAGAATATTCGTTCTGAATCTTTTTAAAGTATTAACGTTTAACAATATCATTAAAAATGCAATTAGGTACCTAATAGGTTAATTTGTTGTACAAATTTTGTTTCAACTGCAGGCAATATTGTAGGAATTTTTAGAAATAACGACAAAAAATTTGCTAGTTGTTGTTATTTCTAAAGATTTGTGGGTCAATTTATGTTAAACTCTCAATGAACTTGCATAAAATTTTACAAAGTGTAGTTTCTCGTGGTTGTACCACTAGCACATTCTAAACTTCTAAAGACTACCGAATTATTTTTGGAAGTTATTTTTAAATATATAATACACAAAATGTCAAAATTTGAATTAATTCTGTCAGTACAGTATATTATAAAGTAAAAATTATTGTTTAACGTACAATTAATGGGAAAATTCCCAGAAAAGACCGAAAATCAACACTTAGAATCACAAATTAGCTTAGAATAAATAAATATCTTCTTCTAAAAAACTTTTTTTAGAAAACTTTAGGAACATTCAAAGAATAAGATCAACAAAAACTTACCAACAGTATTTTAGTATGTAATTTAATTTTAAAAACTGAGAAATGTATCAAAATTCATGTCAGTCATACTAAATATTAGATGAACGTCCATTTTTTAATATATATATATATATATATATATATATATATATATATATATATATATATATATATATATATATATATATATATATATATGAGTAAGACCTCGATAATCCGGCCTAAACGGGCGGCCGGTAGGCCGGATTTCCGAAAAAGCCGGACCATCAAGAGACCGTTTAAAATGTAATGAATTTGAGACCCCTATAGCTCTTCTAAGAAGTTAACAGCAAGCACTGCTGTTCTATGTACTGGGTTTGTAGGCACTTCTCAAAACTGGCATATGTATGCGACAGCACGGCCACCACCACCTCCGATCACTCACACAAAGACAGATCACCGCACAAATCCAAAGTAAATCCAGTGCACGTATATAACATAATACAATTCTATTTTGTACTGTACTAATTGACTGTAAATATAGAATGTAAATGTGTGTAAAATTGTATTTACTATTTGTTATCAGTTATTCTCTTAAAACTACAACTTTTAGAATCGGGCCGGATTACTGGAGGGTCCGGATTATCGAGGGCCGAATTATTGAGGTTCTACTGTATTTTTAATCTTTGAAATGAGTTTTCTCATTGTCAGTGTAAATTTAAAATTAAATTTAACACGTTCATTGCCAATCACGCGATATCGCGTGATATAGCTACTTTACTATATAGCCAATAACGCAATATGGCGGGACAAATATAAGCACCTACTTATTTAACATAAAGTATTTGGTTATCTTACAAAATCTGTATTTTTAGCTTGCCAATGAACGTGTTAAAAACACAAAATTTAAAAAAAAAATTGATAAAATATAATGGAAAGCAAATAGGTTTGAAAAACGAAAATTTCATAATTAATCAACTTTAATTTGCGACAATAATTTCATTAATTTTGTGATTTAATAGTTTCTGAATCTCTTTAACTGCGGCAGTCAGTTGAAATTTAAAATACGTATTAAATATATTTTTAAAAATACGTGATGTTGTTTCTTCAACATAATAATATAATGTTTTTGTTAAATTTTTCTGTACAAAATTTTGTTTAATATTTAACTGTGTATTGAAAATTATGTAGTAAAAGATTTTTAGACCAATACTTTTATAATCGATTTTTTTTTTAAATTTAAATGTAATTATTTTAATAATTTTTACTAAAATTGATGTAACTTTGTAACTGATTGTAAGAAAATTTGAGAAAAATAAAAATAATTTTCTTTTAACAGGTTGTATTTTATTTATAAGCATAAAAATATTAAATTTACAGATTTAAAAAAAGAGTATAATTATATAATTTGAATTTGGCGCGTCAGATTGTCCGTTTGGCCTACTGGGAAAATTACGAATAATCTATTTCAGGTTGCACTTTTAATGCTCCCCCGTTCCACTCCTTGGCAGCTAACTTTTAAAAAATACGTACCCCGAAAACGTCTACAAGCTTATAATGTTAATGTATACGTACTTTTTAAGATCATTGAGTGAGGTATACCTGGTTTATGGGCTGTATCGACTGTATCTTAAATTGTATGCGATTGCGACGATACGCAGATACAAAGAGTTTGGATACATTATTATCTAATGTTGGTATTATCTACAACATTAGATAAATTATAATCCAAACTTCTTGCCCAAATACTTATTTATTTACATATTTAAATGACATTTTATGTACATGAATGCAACACTATGAAAGCACTTTTATTTTTATTACTAATGCATACATACTAATAACAAGTAATACAAAAACTGCCCACATTTATAAAAATAAATAAAATGTAACCAAGAAGATTGTGAGTTGATAGTAGAATTTATATATTTTTTATAAAAGTTTCAGTTTTTAACTGATTATTAAATATTTTTTTTTTCACTAAAATGTATTACAAACAAGCATCATAATCATTATTTTTTGTATTTGTACATATCAAAATCGCAAAGTTATCATTCTGTATATTTTGAATTTGTTTTTAAAAAGAGAAAGAAATATAACTGCATTTCTATCTGACCAAGGTGTATTATTATAAATAGAACACCTACTGTATATTTTATATTACATAGTACAGTAGAACCTGTTTAAGTTGGACACCCGCGGTGCAATCAAAAACTGTCCAACATAAACAGGTGTCCAACATATGCAAAATACCAAAATCATCTACGCTTAGTAATTTTAAGGTTAACACTAATTTAGAATATAATGCAAAATTAATTATTTTTAAAGTAATACATATACACACATCTACGTATCAATATTTATTGAAATAAACTATCGAATAACAATCGTAATACATACATATTATAGATATTTAAACATTATCTTTCGTAAAAAAATCACTTATCTTAGTTTGTTTGGATACAATTTTTAGGAAAATTTTGCTTTCTAATTTGCTTTGAATTTTGAATAAATCTTCTAACAGTTCGCATGGGTTTTCAGTTAAATACTTGGCGGTATTTATACCGTTCAAAGCTTCTTCAGGGGTTGTTGGTTTCTCCGCTACTTTCTCGCACTCGTCACTAGATTCTTCGATTTCTTGTTCCTCGTCTAGTTGTAAAACATGTTGAAGAACGTCTTGATGTGTATTGAAGACATGATCGTGTACCTCCAAGTAGGCATCGGCGGTGATCATTTCTTCAGCAGTCTGTAACTGATTTTGAAACTCTGGAGGTAATAATTTAATTGCATCGCGAAGTTCTGAATCAGGGTCTTCATTATGATCCCCTTCATTTGCTTTTGGAATACTAAAACCAGCTCGTCTAAAACACTTAACAATTGTTTCCGTAGATACAGCTTGCCATGCTTCGTTGATCCATCGAATTGCATCCAAAACCGTGACTGAGTTGATAAATTCCTTGTGGTTGTTAGAAATTTCAGATTTAGCAACTAAACACATAAGCAAACTTTTGCGGTAATAAGCTTTCATTGTTCGAATCACGCCTTGATCTAGTGGCTGAATTTCCGATGTTAGATTTGGCGGTAAATAAACAAGTTTAACATTCTCGAACGATTTCATAATCTTATGACTTGTAGCATTATCTAGTATGATCACAATTTTTCTAGCAGCCTTACGCATTTGCCTGTCAATATCTGACAACCAACTCTCAAAAATATCAGTCGTCATCCATGCCCTTTTATTGTGTCGCCAAATAACGGGAAGCTCCTTACATCTCATTTGTTTAAAAGCTCGAGGACGTGCTGATTTCCCAATTACTAACGGCGTTAACTTTTCTCCGACCGAACTCGTACATAATAGAACAGTTAACCGTTCTTTAGACAATTTACCACCTTTGCATGGATCACCTTGTGCAACATAACTTTTTTTGTCTAATAAACGCCAAAAAAGACCAGTTTCGTCTGCATTAAACCGATCTTCTGGCGCATAATCTTGCAAAAGATTTTCCAGTTTTCTTTTCCACTCTTCCGCCTCTTCTAAGTCTGCTGATGCTGACTCTCCACACAAAGTTTTAAATTTAATATTATGTCGATTTAGAAAACTTTCTAACCATCCATTACTTGCTTGAAAAATAATGTCTAATTTTAAGGCTATCGCTTTTGCCTTTTCTTGCAGTAGAGGACCGGATACTGGAAGATTCGATGAACGGCACTTAACAAAAAAGTCATAAACTTTTTGATTTATTGCTTCATTACCAGTTTTACGAATTTTTCGTTTTCGTTCGGCGCTGCAATTCTTTTCGTAAGTTTTCAAAATTTCGTCTTTACACTTCAAAATATTCCTAACAGTTGATTTGGAAATTCCAAATTGGTCGGCTGCCTTTCTTAAACTAACACCATTCTCTACTAAGTCTATAACATTTTTTTTCTTTTCAATGGTCAATTCTACTAAACATTTTCGCTTCGAACTCATGGTGCTAAATTTGTAACTAATAAATATTCAAGAGATCTGTACACATGAAATCACTGCTGATTATTGACTAATAACCATTGTGACTGCCGAGCTTTTATATTTTTAGGACATAACTAACACGTGTTTCGGTCACGTGTAAAAATTCAATTATTACAACTGTCATAACATAACTAACACGTGTTTCGGTCACGTGTAAAATACATGAATGTCCAACGTAAACAGGTCAAAATATCAAAAATCATTTTAAAAAACTGTCCAAATTAGACAGGTTTCCAACATATAGAGGTGTCCAACTTATAAGTATTAATATGCATTTAAAACAATGTAATTTCGCCAGGCCAATTGAAAAGTGTCCAACTTGAGCAGGTGTCCAGTATACAGAGGTGTCCAACTTGGCAGGTTTCACTGTATTAGGGAAATAATTATTTGAGTAGTTTTTTAAACATTTGGTCAGTTACCTCGGTCAGTTAAAAATTCAAACGGTCAGTATTATATTTTTTGAGCAGTATTAAATCAACTTTAGCAGTAAAATGTGGTCAGCAATATAAATGAATTTGGTCAACTATTTTATCCTACAATGGTAAGTAGTTATTAATTATTATTTGGTCAATAAAATAACTAAATGGTCGGTAAAATAAATAAATGGTCAGTAAAATAATTAAATGGTTAATAAAATATCTAAACGAGCAGTTAAATAAACAGTTTGTTAGTTCCCAGCATATAGTAAAAACCAAACGTTATTTTGATTGGAGACAGTGTACAATTTGAGCAAAAAATGAACAATATGTATTTCGTGATCTTGCAGCTCGCAAATCCAAAATAAGGTTAATTAAGGTTAGGTTAGTTTAGTTAGCTTTGACAATGTACTTTAGTATAAAAACTAGATGGTGAGGTTAGTTAAGGTTAGATTAGTTAGTTTTGACAATATATTTCGGCTTTGATATAAAAACTAGGTGGTAAGGTTAGTTAAGGTTAGGCTACTTTAGTTAGTTTTTACAATATACTTCTACTTTGATATAAAAACTAGGTGATGAGGTTAGTTAAAGTTAGGTTAGTGTAGTTAGTTTTGACTAGTGTTGGGCAAAATGTAATCAAATTACAGACCCTAAATTATGATTACAAAATGTAATCTGTTTTTTCTGATTACAAATTACATTTTGTAATTGGTAATTATGATTACAAAAATTACATTTACAAAATGTAATATAAGATTTTTTATTATAAATACATTTTATAATCGTAATTTGTAATCGTTTCTGGAGTACAAAATATGTAATCGTTTCAGCGATTTGATTACAAAATTACGATTATTTTTGCTTAAGATATAAATATAAATAAAACTGCTATATATGAATTAAAAAAATTCGATTGTAAAAAATTAGGTTAAAGAGGAGATAAAAGTAGGGCCTTTAGCACACACTACGTCATCAAAAGTATGGGGTCATCTTAACCAAAAAGTGCAGAGGTGTCCACACTTTTAACGCGGTACTGTACTTAACGATGTGGTACACTACCGTGTCAAAAGTGTATCCCCCCAAATTAAGGTGTTCCCGTATTTTTGATGATGTAGTGTGTGCTAGAAAGCGCAAACACCCTAACCCCTGCTACTGCCATGCAGGAGAAGGCACGGGTAAATGCGGTAATTTGTAATCTGATAACAAGTAATCGAATTACATGTAATCGATTGCGCCCAACACTGGTTTTAACAATATACTTCGACTTTGATATAAAAACTAGGTCGTGAGGTTAGTTAAGATTAATTTAAAATAGTTTAGGTTAATTTAGGTAAGTTTATCACTGAAACCGCATTTTCGAGGAAAGGATACTTATTTACTACTACTTATTTTAAGATTTTTAATAGACCAATTTCGATTTAATAACTGCTCACAAGTTACTGATCATTTATTAATTTTACTGACCAGTTGGATTTTTAACAAGCCAAATATTTATTGAACCGCTCATTCCAAATTTTTTACTGCCCGTTTTTATTGTTTTACTGCTTACATTTTACATCCAAATCTGTTATTAAACATACCGTTTATATTTTTTTACCGACCAAAACTGTAATTTTCTACTGACCGTTTAAATTATAGCCATTGTATTATATTTTAAATATTAATTTTAAAGGTTTTTTGAAAATGTTCCTTTGTATCGAGTCACTAATGTTTAATTTTCTTAATGTATAGTAATTATTTAGAATTGTACATGTTAGGCTAAGGTTAAGCACTAGAGTGTAGGAACCTAGACTTAAGGCATGTATTGTAATTACAAAAAGCTTGGAAAAATATTGTACCGTTTTTTGAAAAAAATATATTTCGTATTTCATATATATTTAAATTCATAAAGTCTTATTTCTTTACAAATATAACATCGTTAACATTTCTAAAAATTACATTATTTTCGTAGATATGCCTATGTACTTATTTTTGTTTAAATTCTTATATCTAGTACTAATGTCCAAGTATTTAAGTCTTTAATTCACTTTTCCACCTTACTGAGCCTCTTTTTTTTTAAACTGATATGGGTCATGAATCTGTTCTTAACATTTCGGGCCTAGGTACATTTTTGTTTAAATTCTTATATCTAGCACTAATGTCCAATTACTTAAGTCTTTAATTCACTTTTCCACTTTACTGAGCCTTTTTTTTTTTTAACTTATCTGGGTCATGGGTCTGTTCTTAACATTTCGGGCCTGGATATAACTTGCGTTTGCTAAGGAGGCTGTTCACGACGTATTTCCATTGGGGAGTCGATGACTGTCGTTTCCAACTTGTGTTTTAATTTTTTACTATTATGATACTTCGGGTAAACAGTAACGATGACACTGTCGAAGACAAATACTCCATCCAAAATTGTTTTTGAAATTCAAATTGACGTGGATCACTTGAAGGTGATTTTTTTAAGCTTATTTGTTGATTTTTTTTTTATTTTGACAGATGATTTTGATTTGCTACCTGTAAGACGATTTCTTGCAGGGTATGGACACTAGAATGCGCCCCTCCACTCATTCAAACGGTATGGAGTGGATCAGAGCGATACCAATAAGACCAAAATCACCAAAATTAAACCGTAAAAACTTATTTTAGTGGTATTACTGAATGAAAGTCCTATATTATTTTAGTGAATATTTTATTATTATGTTGGCTACTGTTTGATCCACACCGACGAATAATTTGTCCGATAAACTATTGAGTGTCCATACCCTGATTTTTTGGTCATCCATATTTCTAATGAAAGTTCTACTGACAGTTTACTTGTGTTGATAACTAGTGACGAAGATTGTTCCAGTAACAACAACCTAGACTCTAACATTGAGTTGTTCCACAACGATTTTCGTGAGCTTTTACCTGGCATGAAATATATGTGATTGCGCCAAGTTGTAGCGTGATGTGATGAATACCAATTTTTGATGAAACCAAAAATTACTTTGGCGAGAAATTAACTGATTCAGCATAAGTGAAGATTCGTTTGTATATGACAGCGAAGTCGGAGTACACTGCACAGTGGTTGGATGCAACTACCGAGTGTTCCGTATCCACTTGAACCTAAACAGCTGAATCAGGTACTTCCCCTTGAGTATTGACCTTAACATCAGCTGATTACTTCTTCTTCTTCCTATGGGTGGGGGGGTCCTGTCAGCCCATGCACTGATTCCCAGTGGAATATTGTGCAATAACCAGCTGATTACTTACTTTTGTCAATTTGCACCAAACCATATATAGTGATACCCATGAACCGACATTGAATTTTCTCATAAATAGACTCGTTTTTCATTCAATATATTCCCTCGAACAAAGGGAAGATATTAGTAGGTATAGATAAGATATTATAACGTAATACAATTTTTTTTTTTAATTTCAAATACAATTTTAATTACATTACAAAATTTTAGTTCTCTCGTTACTTTTTTTTGTTTTATTTTTTTTTGTTTTATTTTTTTTTTGTTTTTTTTTTTTTTGTTTTTTGTTTTTTTTGGTTTTTTTTTTATTTTTTATTTTTTTTTTATTTTTAGGTTATATAATTTTTCATTTATCATTTCAATAAATTAAGTTTTCGTATAAAGGACATTTTTAATTTTTTAGCTACGAGTACAAAATATTTGACAAAAAAATCTTATTATTATTTCCTAAATTAACAACTTTCTTAATCATTTTGTTTCCAAAAATTAACAATTACAATATATGAAGATATCAATTAATGTGTTATCTATGCAGTAGCCGTCCAAGATAGTCACACAAATGTTTAGTTACTCGTAACTAATTTACTCGTAAATGTTTAGTTAACATAACAAATTGGAATTTTCTCAATAATATTATTATAAAAAATTATGTTCAAGTCAAAGTAAACAGAGAAAGGTACACTATATTTGAAACCAAAATCTTTTTTTACGCAATTTGCCATCTACGTCATAATTACGTCACCTATGTGAATTTTTAGAAAAAGACAACATTACAAATATTTATTATTTAAATTAATATGAATAGTGAAGACATTGGTCCGCACAAACTTGTTCTCAATTTTTTATAGTGGGTTGTAGCACACACTACGTCGTCAAAAGTATGGCGACACCTTAACCCAGGGAGGAGGGCCCCACACTTTTGACACGGCAGTATACCACAACATTAAGTACAGTACCGCGTCAAAAGTGTGGGCACCCCCTTGGGTCAAGGTGTCACCATATTTTTGACGACGTAGTGTGTACTAGAGCCCACTATAAAAAATGTGTGATCTCGTTTGTGCGGACCAGTGTCTTCACTCTAGACTAAAGCGGGTTCTACACGATGCTACGAACGTTCCTTCCAACGTTCGATCGAACGTTTGAAGCAATTAAGTTCGACAGTTGGTGCGACGAATGTATCTGCTACACGGTGAATCGAATGTTTGATCCAATACGAATGATGGTGTGTTGGTACTCAGTGGACGACGCTGTTATCTGTCTGATGTTATCTCTAATGTTGTCTCTTCACATGAACGAGTCGTGCAGCTGCTGAGTCGAACCAACCAACGCAACCAACATTGACCTTCAAACGTTCGAAGCATCCCTTTGACTCGGTGCAAAAATACCGACATCGAACGGGACACGACCAAATGCGAACGTCTGACGCTCGACATTGGACACTTGTAGGTTCGAACAACGGCTACATGATGCTATGAACCATCCAACGTCGAATGTTGGAAGGTGTTCGTAGCATCGTGTAGCAGCGGCTTAATATACGTACATACGTATCACACACGACACACATTACACGGTAGCTACCTCACAAAGTACCACACGGCAGGTACACGGGGTATGTATGAAGTGAGTATGCAAGTATTACATGTGACGCATATGTGCGTATAAACAAGAGCAAACATAGTATGTGGATGACGTATGTGTATGTTTATTTCACTCGAAGTGTGACTATCTTGAAAGTGACTAACTTGGACGGCTACTGTAATAAAAATATTCAATAATACAGAATGACTCAGAAGTAGCAGTAATCATACAATGAGCCAATTTGTATCAGCGTAAGCGGAAGCGGCTTGCGTCCAATTGTAAGAAATATATGCTTATATATCCTCATATAATTTTTATCTGCATAAACTGAATTATAAAATTTACTTTATTTATTTATTGTTACAATTATTATTAGATATGATTAGATAAAAATTATATGAGAATTTTATGTTATTTTTTAAATCTTTCCCCTTTCATTAAAAATATTCCTATTATGATTGAAAACGCAACTTATTTTCATTAAAAATTAATTCAAGTGAATTAGCTAGATTCTAAATAATGAACAATACATTTTCTAACAACTTGAACATATTATTACATTAACAAGAAAATTTATCTAAAATCTAGTACAATATTACTCTTGTATTTAAATTAGCACTTTGTGAATAAAAATCATACGATGTACATCTTTATGATACGATCATTCAAGCATACATAGTTTATGGTCAACTATTAGCGTTGGCAGCCTGTATCCGTTAGCCCACATGAATTTTAAAATTTTAATTTTCTTACTTAAAGCCAATTCCGATCGTTTGTGACACCATTCACAAGTTTTGTGACTAATTAGTATTTGAGTAATCAACTGGTTAATTAAAATGTATCCGTTGGCCAACGTAATATTCAAAACTATAGTAATATAGACTTTTTTATACTCAATCGATCAGAAATCGTTTGTGAATTCTTAATTTATCAATTAAAACATTTGTGACGACGTACTTTCCAAAAAAAAAAAAACAATAAAAATTGCGAGCTGACACCCAACGCTGCGACATCTGCTGACGCTATTTAGAACTATATTCAATTTTAAATTCCCCTTACTTTTTATTTATTAATTACAATTTTTAACATTTATTTAAAAAACTTTGACCCATTCCAATCGTTTGTATATCGTTTATGAATGTTTTCACTTCATTCACAAGTTTTGTGGCTAACTAGTTAATGAGTAATTAATTTATTACCAATTCACAATTACCCCATGATTTTAAAATTTTGGGGTAATTGTGAACGTCATTCACAAATGCCCACATTCGGTCAAAAATTTCAGTAGTATCCTTTTCAGAGTTGAAAATGTTGATGAAGATAGTGGTGACAAAAAAAAGAACGATATGTTTTGTGTCTCAATCTACGAAATCATTGCTGTGCTCCCTTACCCAAAACAGAAAAATTACTTATTTTCAATGTCTTTGTGAGTGTCCAAAGGCAGCAGGAAAAACACAAAACCATTTTTTTTTCATTTACAGTATTAGGCCTAATAGATTGTTGTTTTTTATTCATGTAAATTAAATGTATTTCCTTGAAAAAGTCTTATTTTCCTTGTTTTTGTGTGAATACATGTAATTTTTTGATTTTTTATATGATAAAATGGCAAAATATCATCAAAATATCACTTTAGCTTGTAATAAATTTGTTCCTACAATTTTTTTTATTTTTATTTAACCTTGATTTTTTGTACAAATTTGAGGTATGCGTAACTTGCATTAAACAAAGAGAAATTGTGACCGCTAAAGTATGATGAAAGATTTGAAAATGGGGTAAATGTGAAAAATTTGAGTTGAGCTTTACTCTGATGTACCACACTTCTCTTGTAATTCATTCTAAATAATTTTTTTTGATAGCATTCACTTTTACCCTAAAATTCATAAGATTTGCAAAACCGCACCGAGGAAAAGTGAATGGTTTATAAAATTTTTGTTTTTCATACGGATTTGCTCAAAATTTGTGTGGTGCATCCTCAATAATGTAGAATTAAAAATAAATCAACCATAATGTGATATATAAAATAAAAAATACTTAAAACAACGCTTTTATCTCAATTCATAAAAATCCATTCACAATTACCCCGATCAACCCTACATTCTTTCATTTTCTTGGACCTCTTGTTATTTGTTCTAGAAATCTATGTGGAACTGCTCTACGCCACTGAAGCTGGCCCTCATATCTAGTGGTATAAAGACAGTTACTAAGCCCCACTGAGGACAGGACACCTCACTTGTTTTGGCTCGATGCGGTAAGTCTTGTCCTCATCGAGCATTTCACTAGACCGTTGGATGGCAGGGTCTGTTCGATATTCTATTTTTACGTAAGTGTGTGTCCGTTGTCTATAGCATTTATGTGTCCCTGTCTGTTTTGTGTTCGTTTTTATCTATTTCTTGAGTATGGCGGCGCATGCGCGTCGTTGGCGAAGCCGCCGGACACTGCTGATCGTGCCATCCACCGGCAGCAGCGCTCTAATTTAAAAAAAATCTATCCATATAATATTAAATCAACTCCAAACTATTGTTGACAAAAGATTATTGTAAAAGTAAAATTTAAAAAAATATTTTTTCAGTTTTTCCACTTAATAACGGGGTACGTCTTTCCGTAATTATTTACCCTTTTTTTGAAAATATTCTTTCGCATGAGACCGAATGTCGCCATCACACAAAGTTTCTTTTTCATAATTCTGTGTAGTCTAGGGAAAATAAACTTATTTTGTTTCCACCATTCCAAAGGATTTTTTGTTCGAGGTAAGGGCATATTTAAATATTTATCTACTTCTATTATGCTTGTAGTTCTTGCATTATCAACCTGTATTGCATTTTCAACAATTTTGTCTAAATCCGTCCCTATCGAACTAGAAGAAGAAACATTCGAAGAAATTTGTGTCGACTGGTTGCTGCAAACAGGTAATTCAGATGCAGTGCTATTGCAACATTCATTAATAATATGATCTTTTGTTTCAGTAAATAACTCATTACTGTAACTTTTAAATTCACATTGTTTAAATCTAGGATCCAGAAATGCTGCTTCCTATAATATATTTAAATTTTTGTAGAACCTGGTTTTCATCTCTTCCGTCAACTTATTAATAAAAGCGCATAAATTTTCATTCATATACATAGGAAACTCCCATATCGCACGCTCCCATTTAGCAATTTCGTCGCACACAAGATGTGTATAATGGCACCCCTCCGTGTTTTAAAGCAAATATGTTTGAACGTGTTAGTGTCTAAATAATAGTTTGTAACAGTAAATCATACAAATATATAAATCAGAAACATTGACGCCCGTGATCTTTGACTTTCTCATTTAGCAATTTGGTCCCAGTGGATTGCGTAATGGGAGTTTCCTATGTAGTTACTTCCTTCTAATCTGTTACAATATTCAAATAGGGCATCATTAAAAACAATTTTTGATAAACTTACATTTTTTTCACAACTTATTTCACTCGTCACCTCCTCAGAAACAATCAGTATTTCGCAAATTTTCTCAATGATTTCAAAATCATCGTTATTTAAGGCTGAAACGGAATCTGAACTTAGAACACCCAGTGTAGCGTGAAGAGGCTCCCTTATTTCTAAAATTCTCTGAAACATAAAAAATGTTAAATTTCATCTATTTGGGCAATCTTGTTTAATTTTTAATAGTGGCAGATTTATTTGCTTTTGAAAATTTTTTAATTTATCTGCAGCACTACTGCTTCTTTTGAAAAATTCTGCAATAGTCCTGATTTTTAAGCGAATATCAATTTTTGTCAACCTAGACTGAACAACTAAATTTAGTATATGTGCAAAGTACGGTATATGCGGCCAGTTACAAAGTTCAATTGCTTTTTTCATATTAGCTGCATTATCTGTAACAGCCAACAATTTTTTGTTCAAGTTTCCATTCCTGAACGATTTTCTGCAATTCAGTGGCTATATCTGCAGCAGTATGTTATCCAAAAAATTACATGATGGTAGAAGCTATGATTTTAATAAACAATCGTTGCTTATATAATGAGCTACTATTGCATAATAGCTTTCATTGTTCAGCGACATCCAACCATCCGTGGCTATGCAAACACTGAAAACTTCATTTATTTTAATTTTTATTTTTTCGTAAATCTTATCGTAAAAAGCGGTTAGCATACTATTCGATAATGTTTTTCGGCTACGCAATTCATATTGTGAATGTAATAATGATATAAATTTTTGAAAATGTTCATTAAGTACCACATCAAAAGCTTGGTAATCTTTTACTATCCATTTTCATAACTGATTATCAATGCATTTTCTTTTATTTACACTGATAGGTTTATTATAGTAAGCCGTTATTTTGTTTTACGTATTTTTTACCTCATTATTTGAATCGGTTTCCACAATTTCAGATGATGTGCTCGGAGTTTCGTCCACAGAAGTTGTGTATTTAAGTGACTTTCTTTAATATTAATTCCAGGATGCTTACTTTTAAGGTGCCTGTTTAAAATAGACGTAGACGAATTTTTCGCTGCAAACACATTCGAACACAAATTACATTTCATTCTTGATTGTATTGTGGTTTTTGAAAAATAGTCCCGAATGTAACTTTTTATTGATTCCATATTGTGTGTGCTTTTAATAGTTTATTTAACAAAATAAATGTTTTAATCCGAATAAAATTAATATGTGCACTTAAAATAATAACTAAATAACTAATAATAATAGTTGTTAAACAAATCGACATGGGCTCTACAATTAGCGTTATTAAATATAACCAGTTAGACCCAAATAATGCAAAAGTAGATACTAAACCCAAGCACATACTTACCTGTACAAATTTAACCGACATCAACTCAATGATAATTAAAGATAAAGCACGTTTAAATATTACCAATAATGGGCATACAATTGAATTTACATAGTTGGCCAGAATGATATCAATTCTGACGGACTGCTAGGTTATGACTTATTACTTAACAATGATGCAGTAATAGATTATCATAAGAAAGTGTTAACAATACCTCCTTTAAACATAAATTTCACGTTAAAAACCACTCAATTAAAAACATAAATAAATAACATAACAAATAAAAATAATAATAAATAAAATTATAATAATAACGAACAACGACTTACTAACATAAAAAATTAACTAAGAACAAGTCATCTAAATAAAAAAAGATCTGTCTCTTCTAAACTTAATTTTAAAGCATAATAAAATAATAAAATTAAAAAGTGACCATCCTGGAAAGGAAATTTAATATTATACGAAATAAAAATAACAAGTGATCAACCTGTAACATCCAAAATATATCCTATACCAAAACTGATGGAGAAAGAAGTGGCCAATCAAGTTAACAAATTTTTAGATGAAGGAATAATTCCTGAATCCAAAAGGCCTTACAACAGCCTTGTGTGGATAGTTCCTAAGAAAGAAGATGCATCCGGGCAAAAGCAGTATCGCATTACCTACAGGAATTTAAATAAAATCACTATCCCAAATAAATATCCAATACCAAGCATTCATATCATACTTCAATCACTGAGACAAAATCAGTATTTTACCACTGCATCCGGGTTCCACCAGGTACCGATTAAAGGAGAGGATATTGAGAAAATAGCATTTTCCACTCCATTTGGACATTACGAGTCCACGCGAATGCCATTTAACCTCATTAATGCTCCATCAACATTTCAAACACTCATGAACACCGTACTAAAAGAAGAAATTGGACAAAAGAAATGTTTACGCCATCTGGACGATGTAATCATACTAGGAAAAGACTTTGATACTCATTTTCAAAACATAGAACAAGGTTTCAATGAACTACGGAACGCAGGTTTAAAGATCAATATGGACAAGTGAGAATTCCTCATGAAAGAAATAGACTACTTAGGTCACAAAATAAACTTGGAAGGTATAAAACCCCAAAAGAAAAAAATACGAGCGATGGAAGCACTAAAGGAACCACAAAACGTTAAGGAACTCCAAAGAGTCTTAGGAGCAATTAATTATTACAGAAAATTTATTCCCACATATTCTCAAATAGTGAAACTACTAACCAATCTCCTCAAGAAAATTAAAAATACATTTTTAATGAGACTTGTCAAAAAGCTCTAAACACACTGAAGCAACTACTCACTGAACCAATATTAATTTATCCCAACTATGAAAAACCTTTTATTTTGAACACAGACGCTTCCAGTGCTTCTAAAGGAGCCGTATTACTACAGGAAAAAGACAACAAGGAAATGGCAGTAGCATATTATAGCGCAGCTTTCAATGATGCCGAAACAAAGTATAGCACAATCGAGAAAGAATGTTTAGCTATTGTTAACTCTATAAAAAAATTTCCATCATTACCTGTATGGCAAGAAGTTCATCATTAAAACGGACCACATACATTAGTATAGCTTCAATTTGTTACGAATCCAACCAGCTGCTTGATTCGATGGCAACTGAAATTGATATAGTATGACTACGAAGTCAAATATACGTCTGGAAAAACCAATCATATGGCGGATCTACTCTCTCGTCAAATAAACATGATGAGGATCAGAGACGGATACAAACACCGAAGATGAAAAAGTTGATTAGCCAAAGAAGGTAAAGAAATGGAAAGAAAGGAAATAGAAAAATTTGCTGAAAAAGATAAAAAAGAAATCGAAGAAGAAATCGCAAAAATAATAAACGAACAAATTCAAAAAAAAACCAACAGAAATTCGTACGAAGAATTTTTAAAATCTTATAAAAACAATGAAGAATATCCCATCATAATAAATGAAGAAATAAATAAAGCTAAACTAAAAATTATACTAATATTGTCATTCCAATTGCTACACAAAACTATCTTGGGAAGAATAAAGGTAAAGAAAGGTAGCCCAAAGCAGATCTTTTTTATATTATCAGACAGAATAGTTATCGAACTTTAAAATGAAACTACGCTTAAGAAATTTGTATACGATATTTATTTTTAATAAAGAAAATACAAAACCTCTGCAAAAACTCGCTTTCCCCGTTTAGGTATTCTAAAGCGGGTAACTCTCTTTGGACAAAGTGGGTAAGTACATTAGGTATTTAAATACTGTTATTATTTTTTAATATAAACTTTCTTAATTATATAGAACTTTACAATAATAATAATTAAGTAAAAAATATTGAAAAAAGACAAAAATAATAAATTTATAACAATTAACTGTAAGTTTTTTTTACAACCTTCACATTAGAGTATGTTACTTCAGGTGGTTCCACATCAAAATCACCACAAACAAGACAGAATTTTTTTTTTAAACTTTTTTCCTCATTCCGTCGTAAAAAAAGATTTTTTACTTTTTTCTCCTTCCAACAATTTTTTCCGTTAAGATGCTTCTATTTTGTCTACCCGCTTTGCTCAAAAAGACTTAATTTTGTTAACTTAGAATAATTTCAAATTGAAAGCCGATACATGTCTATCTTTTTCTGCATTAAAAGTCAAATAATAACATAAAACGGTAATACCAAAAAGATTACAAATAAAAAAGTTTGTTGACGCTCAACTAGGACATTAAACGACACAAGCGTTCAAGTGCAACTGATTGATATTGGTTGAAATTCGGTTAATCTCGGTATACGCACGACCTGACAAAAACATTCGAATCAACGATATAGAAGCGCTTACCCGCTTTAAGAGGAGTACCCGCTTTGGGCGACTTTCCCCTATAGTAATACAAATGATTAAACTAGACACTCTGACGAAGAACAAACATTACATTGGGGGAAGTAATGAGGTTAACCTACAACGATAAAAATATCTATATAATATACTTAACACAAAAAAGGAATGATATACCTACACCTGTAAACATTTTTAAAGCACTGGTAAATCTAAAAATCATCGCAGAATAATATAAGTGAAATATTAAAGTAATATCTAAGGTTAACTCAAAGGAAGAATAAAAGATTTGGGTTCTACTTCTCAAGAGAAAAAATTAACTGGATGGCGACAGCACATGCCTATTTAAATTGCCTACCTAGCCAGGGGTACGACATATTTCTGGTGACAGCGGTGGGATCTCTCAAAGGATCAACATTCCATTGAGACAAACGAAGGGGGCAATTCTGGCCTCCGCTTCTTTCCTATTATTATTATGGTGGGCAAACTCTATAAAACCAAATTTTTAAGTATTTCTAAATGTATTTAAAAGTAATAGAATTTTAAACATTTTATCACTGTTACATGTTGGGGCAGCCGACGCTTAATTTCCGCTACAAGCTGGACAACTACATAAAAATTAAAATTAATAAGTTTTAGTAAAAATAAAAAAATTTAACTTACTACTAATTTGCGGCATTTTTTTTAATTTTTATAACTTTTAATTATTAAAAATTAAGAAGTGTGTTTAGAAATGTAATAAAATTTTTATATCCGTTAAAGTTGCTATTTTGTATTGAATTTCAAAATTTATACCTGTTATAATGCACAATCTTTCCGGATACGATGCACATTTTATAGTCAGAGAATTTGGCTCATCGAACGAAAAAATCAAGATCATAGCCACTAATAAAGAAAAATACATTTCTATGTAATCGAATTTTAAATCCTGTATATTTAACAGATCTTTTAAAATTTTTACCTAAAAATACATTGAAAATATCTTCAATTTATCGAAGACCAAATGGAGAAATAATGTTTTTTGCAAATGGCTTAGTTTACTCTGTAACATATCCAGACTTTAGACTCTTAGTAGGATATCCTAAAATTCCTTCTGATGTGTTTGCTGGTACTTTAAGCCATATCCAAATTAATGAAATTGTAAACGCCTATTCAGGAAAAACTTATACACGATAACACCTTCTATAGTCTAATTGATGAATGTAATTTATCTGTAATAAAACAAGGAGAGAAATTCTAAAGAATTCTCCACTTGCTCATGCTCATGCTCCACTTGCTCATGCTCATGCTCAATATGCTCGACTTGCTCCATGTGCAAGTCGAGCATATTGAGCATGAGCATGAGCAAATTTGGACTGCCTCCGCCATATCTATAACAATTATTTTACTGAATACCTCCGCCAACTCCGCCAGCGACAGTGAAGTGACGGTGGATTCGGGTTGGTGTGTGGTGCGGGGCTCGCATCACGATTGAGAATATCGACCGCTGGTCGATCACGTGATCGACCTCTGGGTCGATTGCCGCTCGATCGTGATAATGCGAGCCCCGTACCACACACCAACCCGAATCCACCGTCACTTCACTGCCGCTGGCGGAGGTGGCGGAAGTATTCAGTAAAATTTTCATTTTTGACTTTGCTGCTAGGACAAAGCTGACTAGTCAAATTTTAGTGATAAGAAACTGCATATATACTGATTCAAATTTCTAATTATTTATTATGGATAATAGTTTCTTCAATATATTGGATAGTACACCATCGCAATTCGACGAAGATTTCAACAATATACATACCAGCCAACAATTGGAAGAATATATTAACAATAGTAAGCTTTCGTTAATTTTAAATAATATTTATAACAATTATTTTAGTATTTTGCAAGATTTTAAAAGTGGTGAAATTGTTAATTTACATCAAGCCGTTTGGTCTTATAAATTATTTATTAAAATCGAAGAATTGAAATATAATAAAACAATGGATTCAATCAAAAAAGAATCTATTATTTCAAATTATTTCAACGAGAACATAGATGAAGATAAACTTTTGGAATTGGATATTGACGAAACAGATGCTGGAAACAAATCAGATATAAGAAATGAATCTGATGAAGATAAAGATGAAGGTAATAATAATGTTAATAATGAAAATGAACCTGGTGAAACTAAAACTAAAAGGACTAGTGGTGAAAATAAAACTAAAAGGAAACGTGTTATACAACTTGATGACTCCAGTAATGAAGAAAATGACGAAAAAAGACAAAAATTTTTAAATGAATTTGATGGTAATGAAATTAAAGTTAATTTTGAAACACTTCTTAGAATGACTATTGTATGTGTTTTTGTATCGCCATTTGAATTTCAGCGTGTTTTAATGACACGTTTTCAACAAATCAAAAAGTACCTCAAGAATTCAACCACACAAATGGTAAAAGCAGTGTCGTTAATGACTCGTGCAGTACAGGAAATTTTAACCAACAAAAAAATGAAAATTGTCAATTGGGAAGACTTATTGATGCGTCTGAAAGGGGAGGCATATTGCGCCGCGTCGTTCCGTGTGGAAGTAGTACAGAAGGTGAAAAAATTATTCGGCGAATTGCACAACGATCATGTAACGGATATAGGGGTAAATTCGTTATTATCGCCTCGCACTATGATCCCAGTTGGGAATACCTCCACGTCTTGCACGACTGTCGATATTTCCAAAGACGTTGCAGATGCATCCTTTTCGATAACCTCGACGTGGCGAGATATAGTGGAAAACAATATATTGGCTTCCACGAAGAAGGATTCTCGATTCATCTCCACCGTCTCAGAAACTATCTTTGTTCGGGGATCAGACGGTTGCGTTTCATATACACGCCAAAATTCTCCAAAGGAATTTATGATGACTGCGTCTAATACCGTCAAGTGTTGTCATGAATTCCAATATACCAAAGGAGAATCACTGGCGCTATGCAACCCAAGATACGAAGCTACAGATCAACCTGACACGGCCGGAGGACGAGAAATCCCGTCTATTGGAACATTTTCTAAGAATAGTATTGCAGAAAATGATAACGGATCCAAGAACACAGCAAGAATTATTTTTTAAAAAATTTGTATAAAACATTAAATAAAGAAAACGGTAAAAAAATACTATATTAATATACGGGCCATCGAACTGTGGGAAAATTATGCAAATAATTTTCGTACTTACGTACATAATTATATACCTACATTTTTTCAGTCTCCGTTGAAATGCATTCACAATTATTGTCAATAGTTTTATGAAGGGTCATCTTTTGTCATATTTTTTACAACTTGGGCTAGTGAAGGTACATATTAATTGTACAGATTAATTTATTTTATTTAATAAAAACAGGTAAATTTTTAAGAAATTGTTCTAAATAGACATTTATGATAATTGTTATTTTCTTATTTTTAATATGAATTTATATAAATATAAAATCCTTATATAGAGTCTATGTCAGACTAAACTAGTTAGACTAAAGTTATATAATATTATGATAATAATTATTCATTCAATCATTTGTTGAAAGGTCTATCATTATGTGTGTGGAAATATTTGGATAACTAGTAATTTTTCTTATAAATTAAAATATATCAAAGAAGGGACAGATTTTTATTTTATCTGTATTAATTATTTTGAGTTTAAGAAATATTACCCTAATTTTTGAAGTTTTATTTTTGTAAAATATTGCATTTGGACATCGAAATTTGTATGTTTGACTGTATTGCATATTTGTATGAAATTTGTCAGGAATCTATCAACTTTAACGCCGGGTGTACCAATCAAAATTCTTAATGCGAGAAGAATGAAACATGGTTCGGCTATTATTGCTGAATTTTAATCATTTAAAATAATATATTTACCTAGACGTTTTATTAATAATTTAAATGAGCTAGAAATCAATAAATTCTGTAAATATTATTTAATTTATAGGAATCAAAAATGTATTGAATTTGTAGCATAAAAAGATATTTATAACAAATGAAAAAAAAAACATACATGTATGTGTGTAATTATTTTTTATCATCCTTAACAAATTAATGTACAAACATCCCCAATATTATGATAGCAGCAAAAGTTTGTAAAAATGTTAACAGAGCGAGAGATATCGACTAATTTTAAGTAATTATAACATCAAAGGAAAAAAACTGATTAGTTTAAACATCGTTAAAAGATAAGGCCTAAAATCATGTGTCGCTTGCGTTTGCTTAATAAAAATTCACTCATTCATAAAATAGCGGTCTAAAAATTCAGTCATTCAAAAAATAGCAGTCAAACATCCAAGAATGGAAACAAGTGACTATAAGCAGATCGGAAATTGGTGATATTGTTCGTTTAATAAGAGTCACCAGGTCTGGAAGGAGCGGTCATGACGACACTATATCAAATGTAAAAAAGCATTTGTGGAGGAAAACTCCGTAAGTAATATAAAAAAATATTTGTAATTTCTTTACCTTATTGTTTGCTTTTTGTTTTTATGTTTAGAATCGAAAGCCGCTGTGTCCAGAGAGAATGTGTCCACCGGGTAGCAAACAAGAAATGTTGTTAGCTACGCTATACAATAAACAAAAATATATAATTCACTATCGCAATTTAAAACAATGTTTGCAACACGGCATGAAATTGAGGAAAATTCATCGGGTACTACAGTTCGAGCAAAAGTCCTGGTTGAAATCATATATCGATTTGAATACGGAGTTAAGAAAGAAGGCAACTCATGAATTCGAGAAAAATCTACACAAGCTCTTGAACAACGCAGTTTTCGGTAAAACGATGGAAAATGTACGCCAACATTCAATCGTCAAATTGTTAACCAAATGGTATGGTCGTTATGGTGCTGAAAGTATGCTTGCGAGACCAAATTTTCATAACCGTACAATATTTGCTAAAAATCTTATCGCTGTTGAGTTACGCAAGACAGAAGTTATAATGAACAAACCAATATATGTGGGTTAGGCAATTCTTGACATGCGTTTACGATTTTCACTACGGTTATATGAGCCCAACATTCGGAAATAATTGTAAATTGTTTTATACCGACACAGATTCACTCATCTATCAGATAAAATGCCCAGATTCTTCGACACCTCAGATTATCCACCCGCCAACCGATATAATATAGAGCTTCTGAATAAAAAAATTCCCGGCCTCATGAAAGATGAGCTTTGTGGACGGATTTTAACAAAATTTGTTGGCCTACGCGCCAAGATGTATAGTTGCCAAGTGGACGGCAAGGATCATTGCAAAAAAGCGAAAGGTGTAAAAACATCTGTTGTGAAAAAGACCATTTCACGAACGAACGAACTTTCATCTTTAAAACAAAATTTGGGTGATGTTTCCCAAATAAAACAACTAAACATCTGGTAGCAGTACAATTTTAAATTTTTTATTTTTTTTTTTAAAAAGTATACGACATGATAAAATTCTGGTGGCAGTGGTGGGATTACACATCACCAACCACCAAGTGATTTCGAAGCATTCAACAAATGTCTGATGAAATTTAAAGTTCCGATTCTGCAGATCGTGAAGTTTCAACATATAGTTCCGATTCTACAGATCGTTAAGTTTCAACATATTTGATTAAGTTCAGCGAACCGTACTTAGTTTTAAAGAGAACTGGAAGATTCAATTCACTGTGGAAACAGACGACAACACAGGTGAAGTCCAGATCCAGAGAAGACTAATACGCACTGTTCCCAACAAGGATACGGCGAACAACGCAAATTATCACGAATTTTGGCCGATCACCGAATCAAATTGAACAAGGCATTGCGAGTGTACAACTGTTCCAACCCCTGACGTCCAAGGTACCACACGAGTCAACCTGAGTCGCAGAACGGAACAACTAATCACATCTTCATCCGGAGAATACGCCATAAAACCATAAAGGTAAGCAATTCATTTAAACTAAATATTAAATATTGTAAAACAAATACTATAAAAATATTTGTACACTCAACACAAAATGACTAACGGGACAAATGAAATAGCCAGTACTCCAAGAGCAGCACCTAAATCAGGTCCAAGTCAATAACCTGCTAGTATAAATACAAAACATAACGAAAAACGACTACACAAATAATTGAATTTACCAATCGTGATTTTCAATGGATTTGGTCACAAATCAAAGATTTCGATGAAAAAAATCCAGATATAGATTTCACATCTTCAATTCAATCAAATGGCATGTGAGTAAATAGAATATAATATACATGCGAAAACTTGAAAGATATGTCTACAACAGACTACCTAATCATATTAAAAGAAAATTAAGCTTTGTAGATATATCTACTGTAAATGAATTAAAGCAAAGAATAAATTTACTGTTCTCTGATACCACTGCAATAGAATTGTAATATGAAAAATTAGAGACAGCAAAGCAAATGCCAACCGAAACAGTCCGTCAATACTATGTCAGAAAAGATAGATTTACCATCAACTATTGTGCAGCATTATTTTATGATCCAAACAGATCATTAAAAGTTGAGTTTACAAATGAAATGGATTTGCGACGATTTATAAATCATTGTCATCCTGAGGTATCAAGATACTTCAGGACAAAGAAAAAAACAATAAAGACTTTGGATAATACTTTACCTCTAGCACTAGAAGAAGAACAAGCTCTAATAAACCTAAAGAAAACCCAAAAACAAAATAAATTTGGTACAAATTGTCGCAAAACCAATCATAACACTCATGAATGTAAATTTAATTCAAAATCAAGGAAATATTCTGATATATATTATAATATAATCATAAACAAAAACAAAAACATACAAAAACGAAAGTAAAAAATGCGAATATTCCAATAAGTTAGGACACAATATTAACGAATGCTTTACCAAAAGAAATAAAGAAAAACGGGAAAAAAATAAAGCTAATAAATTTGAAACCAATTAGGGCATCAGATTGCGTCGTCGGATCTCATTCATTTTCAAACAGACGACATAATGTAAAAAAGACTTCCGGAATAAAATTAAACAAAACCCCTACATATACTGACCTGTACTTACTTGACAGACACAAACCCAATATCCACAAGAGAAAAACAAGATTGCAAATCACAAACAATCAAATACAATCTTATTCAAGCCATATATTATAAATCAAAGTGATATTGATCTCGAATACGACTGACTGTTACCTAATGACTTTCTCACTGAAAATCAAGCAATAATAAATTATCATAACAATTTATTAATCTTACCTAAAAAGAAAGTTAAATTTAAATTAAATACCAGCCAAGATAATACACAAATAAATAGCATTCAAGAAAAGAAAAATCACATCGATTTTTAAATAAAAGTGAAAAACCTGTTAAAAATAATCATTTAATAAAAATTAAAGAAGAATTATGTACGAGTCACTTAGACAAGCAAGAAGAATTACTACTTCTTCATTTAATCTTAAAATCGTAAAATTGGAAGGTGACGTACCAGGAAAAATGGACGTAGTCACATTTGAAATAAAAACTACAAATAATCAGCCGATAATATCAAAAATATATCCCCTACCAAAGGTAACGGAAAACGAAGCTTTAAAACAGATAAACCAATTGTTAGAAGAAAAAATCATCAAGAAATCAAAGAGCCTATACAATAACCCAGTTTGGATCGTACCCAAAAAGGAAGATGCTACTGGACAAAATTCTTTAAGTACAGAAAGGTTATTGATTATAGAAACCTAAATAAAGTGACAATACCGAATAAATACCCAATACATACTCAATACTTAATATCGACTGCATTCTGCAATCATTAAGACAAAATAAATATTTCACAACCATGGACTTAGCCTCAGGAATGCACCAAGTACCAATTGCCGAAGAAGATATCGAAAAAATAGCCGTCTCAAGTCCTTTTGTTCATTATGAATTCTTGAGAGTTTATAATGACCAACTGACCTCCATTCGGATTGATAAAAGCACCAGCAACGTTTCCAGTACTTATGAATACCATTCTCAGAGAGAAAATTAGACAAAAAAAATGCTTGTTACCTCAACGATATAACTGTATTGGGACAAGATTTAAAAACACATTTAGAAAACATTGAACTAGAACTAAATAAATTAATCAAAGCAGGATTAAATATAAACTTAGATAAATCGCTCCTCTAGAATGTAAGTGTTCTATGTCCATTTTCAATAAGGTCGATATAGAAAAAGAGAACTGTAGAATAAACATATGCATTTATACAGCTATCTCTCTCTATATCGACCTTATTGAAAATGGACATAGAACACTTACATTCTAGAGGAGCGAAATGTGAATTCCTGATGAAACAGATAAATTACATTGGACATAAAATTAGTTTGGAAGGAATAAAACCTCAAGAAAAAATAATTAAAGCTATAGGAAACTTGAAAAATCCAAAAAATATTAAAGAACTTCAACGAGTACTAGAAGCTATAGGATACTATAGAATGTTTGTACCCAACTACCTCAAAATCGTAAAACTTTAAACAAAATTATTAAAGAAAAACGTAAAATATGATTTCAATGAATCTTGCGAAAAAGCGTTAAGAACACTGAAAGAATTTCTATTGAAAGGACCAATTTTAAGTTATCCAAACCATGAAAAATTATTTATATTAAGTACGAGCGCATCGAATCATGCAATCGGAGTTGTCTTATTACAAGAAAACAATGATGGAAAAGAAATGCCAATTGCCTTCTACAATGCAATTCAGAACGACACTGAGATAAGACACAGCACAATAGAAAAAGAATGTTTAGCAATCGTGAAAGCAGTAAAAAAATTTTCACTACTATCTATAAAGGAAAAGGTTTCTGATTAAAACAGACCATAGATCATTAGTCTGGTTACATTCAGTCAAAGACCCAACAAGCAGATTAGCATGCTGGCGTCTCAAACTAATGCAATATGACTTTGAAGTTAAATATACATCAGGCAAAACAAACCATATGGCAGATCTATTATCTAAGCAAATCAACATTGTAAATATAAAAAAAAAATATACCAATTAGATTTGTCAGATACAGATACTGAAAGCGAAAGCTCTAAAGATGAAGAAATAATATTAAGAAAAAGAAAACTTTTCAAGCATACTGAAAGACAAATAGAAAAAGCTCAAGAAAAAGAAATATTAGAAATGGCTAAAAAAGATAAAAAGATACTCGAAAAAGAGACTTCAGATGAAACAGAAAAATTAATTCAACAACAAATAGAAGAAAAAAATAAAAACAAGAAAAAGTAAATACAGAAAACACAGAATCATATAAAAACTTTTTTCCAAACATATAATGAAAACGAAGAATATAAAATAGAAGCAAATAATCAGATAAATGAAACAAACATAAGAAACGTTACAAATATTATAATACCGACAATCACTACTGGATATTTAGGCAAATATAAAAATTTACTAAAATATTCGCAAAAGTCTATAAATTTGGAAACACTATTAAAAGAAAAACACCAGCTAAGAGAAGTCCAAAAATTAAATTATAACGATAAAAATATTTACTTAGCTTATATCACCAAAAAGAAAATTGATATTTCAACAAGCGAAACCCTTTCTAAAGTCCTAAAAAAACTTAAAAGAAGTTATAAGAAAAATTGACAACATTATCTTTACAGAAATATGGAAAAATGACGAGCAAAAGAAAATATTTGCAGCAATGTCAAAATTCTTATTACCAAATGTAAAAATTCAAACAATTAAAGAAAGAAAGCAAAAAATTTGTCTAGATAACCTACTAGACGAAGAAGCAAATATTTACGAAAATAAACCCGTATTAATTTTTCCTCAGAACACCAAATTAGAAAACTTGCAGGATTACGTAAGTACAAATTGTGAAGATTTAGGAAAAAAACACAAAATAGGAGAAATACAGATAATAAGAAATATAAATAATAAAAACCAAAAAATAATATTGCTTTATATTAAAAAATATTTCAATGATCCAATTAATAAAGAAAACTTAAAAAATTGTCTTAATACATTAAAGGAAAAATGCCCAAACGATAAAATTAAAATATTGTACTTCAGCAATGATAAAGAATTTCTGCAAAACTAAAATATGTTAGCTGAAATATTTAATAATATAGAATTTAAAATTATAAACGAAAACCTTATAACAATTAAAGATAAAAGGAACAAGAGGAAATTATCCACTAATACCATGATGATGTGTTAGGAGGACATCAATGGATGAATAGGACGTATGACAAAATTAAACAAATATACTATTGGAAAGGTATGAAAAAGGATATTGAAAACTCACTGAAACCGACTGGCGACCCACATGTAGCGAAACGGTTATTACTACTACCGCCAATATATTTAATGACTAAGTTGATATAGACCTAGTAGGCCCCTTTCACTGAAACTCAATAGGGAAACAGATACATTTTAGTCGTTAACCGTTTGAGTGCGAATCGTCGCTATAGCGACGAATAGGTAATGCGCCAAAATCGCGGTTCGTCGATTTAGCGACGATTGCGTCAGTCAGAGTTTGGCGTTCAGTTAGTGAGGACTGCTGCGTGGTGCGTGCTGTTTTGCAAGTTTTATCGAAAATTGACATTGTAATTAAAAGTAAAAATTAACGGAGTTTGACAAAAAAAATTTTTTTGGTGGTTTTTACAAACATTTATTTTCAAAATAAATCTGCACCATGTCTAATAGTATTGAATTTAGTGATGTTGAAGATTCAATCTCAGAATCTGACAGCGATTCAAGTTTGAGCGATATTAGAGTGTTCTCTGACCGGAAGATGCGAATTATCAGTGATACATC